>OY998239.1:19526729-20126729 GCA_963922005.1 Cornus suecica | reverse complement strand
CTTTCGACCGTAAATCAACCTTTGAGATCATGGTTATGATTACATTACCGAGTAGCAAGGATAAGAGGATTGAAGTTTGTAAGTCACTAATTAGCTCTAGAGGGGTGAATAGAGATATAAAAATTATATCCTACCTTGTTTTTTTCTTTTCTTTTCTTTTCACTTAGCATAATTTTAACAAGTTGATTTAGCTTGAATAAATCAATAAACACTTATGAAGATGACAATAGATATTTTTCTAAGTGAAAGAAATAATTAAATTAATATAAATCAAAATAAGGTAAGCATGCAAATAATCAAATGAAAGAGCGAGAGAGAGAGAGAGATGACACCGCAATTTTTACGAGGTTCGGTAACTCCTACTCCTCGGCTTAAGGATCCCCCCTTAAGACTTTTCTCAATCTCGCACTATGGCTTTTTCTTGCAGGTGGAATAACAAACATTTACACACAAGCTAACGAGCCCGTCGCACGAAACAAGAGGACAAACCCCTCTTTTGGATCAATGAGCTTCACTCACTCAAGGATCTCTTTTCCTTTTATAATGAAAGGATACACTCAATAAAAACACTCAAAACCCTTAGGGTTTATGAAAGATTCACAATGTATAAGCTCAAGTGTTTAAATGTGAAGTGTTTGGTTATCTCAAGACCTTACCCACTCTAGGAATCAATGATTCAAGAGTTGGAACAAAGATCTTATCTCACTAGCTTCTCACAAAGAAAATGATTAGAAATAAATGAGAGGAGTCTAGTTTTTAATGCTCAAGCTTTGTATGCTATAGAATGAGAATGAAGAGCAGTTTTTCAGAGAGAATAAGGATGAAGAGCAGCTTTTCTGCAGAGTAGTAAAGAGATGTGTTTTCTTCAAACAATATCTCTAGATGTATATAGCTAGGGCAAGGTTTAAGAGAGTAAGACTCACTTTAGGAGAGTGAGCTGAGAGTAGTGGTAGCTAGGGACAGGTGAGAGCCATTAATTCTCTGAATATAGCCGTTTTTATTTTCGTCGGTCGATTGATTCTTGTCGATCGGTCGACTGATTCCTGTCTGTCGGTCGACTGGCATTACAATGTCGGTCGACTAGCAAATAACCAAAAAACTCTCTGACCAGGTCGGTCGACTGGCATGAACTGTCGGTCGACTGGTGAGGTCGTCGGTCGACTGACTTTTTAATGTCGGTCGACTGGCAAATACCTTTAAACTCTCTGACGAGGTCAGTCGACTGATGTGTTAATGTCGGTCGACTGAATGTCCGTCGGTCGACTGGCAAATAGCCTTAAAACTCTCTGACAAGGTCAGTCGACTAGTATGAAACTGTCGGTCGACTGGCAGTGCATTGAGTCGACTGATGGTCAGTCGCCTGAATTTGCCATTTCATTTTAATTTGAATTAGGATAAGTTTATAAATGTGAAATCCTTGCATAAACCCTTTGATACAATTTGCTCACCATCCTATCTACCCCAAGTCTTGATTCATCAATCTTCTGAAGCATAAACGTGAACTGATCTTTTTGTCCTTTCTTTAGCTTTCAATAAATAACCTGTTAATCTGTAATGCTCAACTGAATAGACAGATTAATACTAAACACGTACTTAACATTTTGTTATCATCAAAACGGATAATTGTTCTTTGATTGACCCTTTTGGCCAACAATATCCCCCTTTTTGATGATGACAAAATATTGCGTGTTTGATAATGAGAGTGACATTAATAATATGGTCCCCCTGACTTTATGCATATAACAACAGTGGAATATTTCAAAACAAAAAAAACATATTCTCATTTTAGATATCTTCATTAATAATACATGAGAATTCGAAGTAAAAACATAACAGTACCACAAGTACTAAAAGCATAAATAAATGAAAACGCAAGACGCAAACAAAAAGTACAAAAAGCAGGCTAAAACAACATAGACAACATAGAACTAGCTAAACAACCAACTACTACTAGCAGCCTAAAGCACACATTTCTCCCCCTTTGGCAACATCAAAAAGTAGGGATGGCGTTCTTAATCTCCTCAAGCGTGAGATTGAGAGCGGCAAACCGAGTGCTGAAATCGATTCAGCATTGCGAAGAATACCTTCCTCGTTCCTTTTGACACCGCTGAGAATCTCATGAAGCAGTACAGTGTGAGGATCCGGGTAAAATGGCAAGGGGCCAGCCTGGACCATGGCTAGATCACCGGGAGGAGCCGAGGACGAAGAAGTTTGTCCTTGAGCAGGAGGGGCAGGCTGCTGTGCTTGAGGAGCTTGGCGAGGACGACGGGTAGATGGGGGTTTAGTTTTTGGCATGAGAACACCATCACGGCTGACTGCTAAACCCATTTGGCTAATACATCGACCGTCCACTAGAAGACTCACATTAGTGATAGCTTCGTGTTCGGTTGGAACCTCGTAAAGGTGAAGGATGTGGGTGATTGGAATAGGGTAAAAAAGCTTCTTGTTCTTTGAATTTTTGCAAGCCATTACATGCTTACGAAAAATATGGGCAAGGTTGAGAGGATGGTTGGTGAGAATACAAAACATAATATAGGCTTCAAAATGCGATACATGATCGCGGCCGCCGGATTTGGGCAAAATGGAATAGGTGACCACTTTGTGAACTAACCGGGCTTCGAGAGTGAGGTGCTTAGTCTCAAGCAAGGTGGATGGAAGAATGCTCTCCGGAGAGTGCCAAATGACGGCAATAGCGTCTTTTGGCTCAAAAGTGCTACTTTAATACCATTCATATTGAAGATAAATGGTTTGGCCAACGCTTGGAATATGAAACCAATTTCGAAACTGCGCATCAGTAATGGTGATAGGTATACCGGCAACAAAGGCAACAAGAGCACTGGTTGAGGAGGATTCTTCAACAGTAGTGTAAAAAGCTTGAATCAGGCGTTCGTGAGCGGGATAGTCGAGAGACACGAAGTGACTCCAGCCTATAGCCTGAAAAAGAGAGAAGAGTCGAATGTTCAACTCTCGCCAGAGGGAGTTTTTGACGATTCGGGTTTTGCACAGTTCACGATGCTCAAACTTACGAAGAAAATCGGCACGATGACTAATATTAGGAAAGAGAGCATGAAGACCCATTGGTGCATCATCTTCATCATCATTAGCAGGGGCACGGTACCGTGGTGGGGGAGATGGAGATGGAGATGGTGAAGGAGGTGGTGATGGAATACGGCGATTTCGCTGAGAAGAAGATCGAGGACGCTTTCTAGGAGGATTATCAGACGAGGTGGTGCCATGAGAGTGGAGAGAATAAGAAGAAATGGGAGGATGAAAGCCATTGAAGAGAATGAGGAGAGAAAAGAGAGTAAATATGAAAAATAGGTAGAGTGTGATGAAGAATAGGTGAAAAGAGGAAAATAAATAGAGAGAAAATGTAGTAAATGAGTGGAAGAACGTGTAGAGAGCGGTTTGGGGAAGTGGAGAGAAGTTGGGAAGAGCAAATGCGGCGGTTATAGGACCTAGAGACGACTTTAATTTGCTCGTCAGTCGACTGACTTGTCTCCGTCAGTCGACTGATTCTGGAATATCCTGGAATATTCCTGAATCGGTCGACTGATAGTAGGTTGTCAGTCGACTGAAAAACAAAAATCAGTCGACTGACCTGACCAGAAAAAAAATTGGAAAACATATGCTATTTGTCAGAAATCATCAGTCGCCTGACATGGTCAGGGGAAAACGATGATGAACAGGGTGACAGTCAGTCGACTGATGAGTATAAGTCAGTCGACTGATAAATGTTTTTTAACATTTCTAAATAAAACAGAAAGTAAGACTAAGAAATGTAAGAGATATTTAAACTAACCACCTTCAATAGTGAAAAATAAATTACGATCATTTAACAACTTCATTTTTCATTGCCATACCAATTTCTCTACGGATTTTTGAAAAGTTTTCTTCTTGAAGAGGTTTTGTAAAGATGTCAGCTAGTTGCTCATTTGTTTTAACGAAGACCAACTCAACATCGCCCTTAGATACATGATCACGTATAAAATGATGTCTAATTTCTATGTGCTTGGTGCAAGAGTGTTGAATGGGATTTTTGGAAATACAAATGGCACTTGTGTTATCACATCTAATAGGAACATGACTGAAAGTAAGACCATAATCTAGCAATTGTTGTTTAATATAGAGCGTTTGAGCACAACTACTACCGGCCGCAACATATTCGGCCTCGGCGGTAGACAATGCAACGGAATTTTGCTTCTTACTAGACCAAGAAACTAGTGAGTGCCCTAGAAAGTGACATGTGTCACTTGTGCTCTTTCGATCTACTTTGCAACCGGCAAAGTCGGCATCCGAATAACTAATTAAATCAAGAGAGGTGTCACGTGGATACCAAATTCCTAAGTTAATTGTACCGCTAAGATAACGGAAAATTCGTTTAACGGCATAGAGATGAGATTCCTTAGGACAAGATTGAAAACGAGCACATAGACAAACATTAAACATGATGTCCGGTCTACTAGCGGTAAGATAGAGCAAACTACCAATCATGCTTCTATATTTAGTGATATCAACACATTTACCATTTTCATCTTTGTCTAACTTGGTAGTTGTATTCATAGGAGTTATGGCATGTTTGGTATCCTCCATACCAAATCGCTTTAGCAAATCTTTAGTGTATTTGGATTGGCAAACGAAGATACCATCCAAGCTTTGCTTGATTTGCAACCTTAAGAAGAAGTTCAACTCACCCATCAAACTTATTTCAAATTCTTTTTGCATATTAACCGCGAAATCTTTACAAAGTGACTCATTTGTTGATCCAAAAATTATCTCATCAACATATATTTGAACAAGCAATAAATTATTTTCAATTGTTTTAGTAAAAAGTGTGTTGTCAACTTTTCCTCTTGAAAAATCATTTTGAAGCATAAAGCCACTAAGTCTTTCATACCAAGCCCTAGGGGCTTGCTTCAAACCATATAAGGCCTTAGTTAATTTGAAAACGTGATTAGGGAAATGTTCATTTTCAAAACCAGGTGGTTGTTTGACATAGACTTATTCCTCTATAACACCATTTAGAAAAACACTTTTGACATCCATTTGATAAAACATGAAGTTTCTAGATGATGCAAATGGAAGAAGCATTCTAATTGCTTCTAATCTAGCCACGGGTGCAAAAGTCTCCTCATAGTCAATGCCTTCCTCTTGATTATAACATTGGGCAACAAATCTTGCTTTATTACGAATAATCACACCATTTTCATCCTTTTTTTTTTCGAAAAACCCATTTAGTGCCTATTATAGTTTGATCATTGGGTTTAGGAACTAAATGTCAAACTCGATTACGTTCAAATTGATTTAGTTCCTCTTGCATGACAATGATCCATGAGTCGTCGCATTAAGCTTCAAGAATGTTCTTGGGCTCAATTTGAGACACAAAAGCCATGTAATTACACAAGTCTCTAAGTTGAGAACGAGTGCCAACCCCTTTATATGGATCACCTATGACTTGGTCAATTGGATGATCGTGTACAATCCTCCAAGATTTTGGAATAGATATAGTCAAATCATCATTGGATTGATCTTTGACTTCCGTCTTTTCCGGGGGGTCATTTGACGGGTTAGAGATATTAAGATCATTTAGTTCGTTCTCAATCCTAATAACATCATCATCATCTAAGTCAATCCTAGAAGTCAATGGTAGTGGTGACTCATAAAAAATAACATGAATTGAATTTATCATGGTTAACGTCTTTTTATTGTAGACTCTAAAAGCTCTACTTCGAGAAGAATATCCCAAGAAAATTCCTTCATCCGATTTGGATTCAAATTTTCCTAAGTTATCCTTGTCATTTAGCACAAAACATTTGCACCCAAAAACTTTGAAATACCCAATGTTGGGCTTTCGACTGTTCCATAATTCGTAGGGTGTCTTATCCAATTTAGATATAATGATGACTTTATTTATAATATGGCAAGCGGTGTTGACCGCTTCGGCCCAAAGACTTCTAGGAAGACTATGTTCATTTAACATGGTCCTAGCCATTTCTTGAAGTGATTTATTCTTTCTTTCAACAACTCCATTTTGTTGAGGAGTTCTAGGAGCCGAGAGATCATGAGATAAACCAAGTTCATCACATAATTCCTCTAAGTCATGGTTATCAAATTCTCTTCCCCTATCACTTCTAATTTTCTTAATTGAAAACTCTTTTTCATTTTGGATTCTTCTACAAAATTTATTTAAAATGGAGTGAGTTTAGTTTTTATGAGCAAGGAATTGTACCCAAGTAAATCGTGAGAAGTCATCAACTATGACGAGAACATAAAGTTTACCACCTATGCTAGAAATTCTTTTCGGACAAAAAAGATCTATATGAAGAAGTTCTAAAGGTCTAGAAGTGATGATATATTTCTTTCTTTTGAAAGAAGATTTGACTTGCTTGCCCGCTTGACAAGCACTACATATTTTATCTTTAGAATACTTAGTCTTTGGGAGACCTTTGACTAAATCATTTCTAGACAAGCGGTGAAGAAGGTTCATACTAGCATGACCTAAACGTTTATGCCATAACCAACTACTTTCGCTAGTTGTGATGAAACATTTAACATTTTGTTCATGCAATTCACAAAGCAACATAGTATAGACATTTCCATTTCGTTTCGCATTGAATAATTGCGATCCATCATTCTCAACTATGCATGCGTTTGACCTAAAGATGACATCATAGCCTTTATCACATAATTGACTAATGCTAAAAAGATTGTGCTTCAATCCATCAACAAGTAGAACATTTTCAATTGAGAGAGAATGAGTAATACCAATAGCGCCAATTCCAATGATCTTGCCTTTTGAGTTGTCTCCAAAAGTGACGTTTCCTCCTTCGTAGGCTTGTAGAGAGGTGAAATTTGATTTGTCCCTCGTCATATGTCTCGAGCAACCACTATCAAGGAACCACTTGTCCTTATTGGTTGTCTTCAAGCATACCTATAAAAAGATGTTTAAGTGCCGCCTTTTGGTACCCAAGTAATTTTGGGTCCATTGATGTTAGTGATGCATGCAATAGTTCCCTTTGGAACCCAAGTCATTTTGGTTGTAATCTTTTCACGTTTTTTATTACGAACAAAAGTTTCTTTTGGAACCCAAATCATTTTTGTCTCTTTAAATCTACGATTACATACATTCGCTTTATGTCCATTTTGCTTGCAATAATAACAATAAACATGTTTGTGAAAATTCGAAGAATGAGATTGTTTGGTGAATGTGTGCCATAATGGTTTTCTCTTTTTCAATAGAATTGCATCTTTGTCAAATGCGTCATATCCTAGTCCACTCTTATCAAATCCTATTCTTTGTCTTCCAAGAAGGATACTTAGATTTTCTTTTCCTTTAGTGAACTTAGCTAGAACATTTATTTGATCATCAATGGTTCTTTTTAAGAGTTCATTTTCTTTTTCTAATTTTTAATAGCATCATCATGCAAGCTCGGTGAGATGGGTGAGGGACAAGAAATATCACAAAAGGATTTAATTTTCTTGAGAGAAATATGCTTAATAGCTAATTTTTCAAATTCATCATGCAAATCTTCAAAAGCTTCTTGTAGTTCTTAAATGATACTAATAATTCATTATATGATAATTTAGAGCAATCTTCAAAAAATGAATCTAATTGTACCTCATCATCCTTTGCCATGAGACAAAAGTTAGCCGTCTCCTCGGAATCTTCATCCTCATCCGAGGCGTTTGAATCATCATCATCCCAAGTTGAGTTCATGGCAACTTTCTTATGCTTTATTTCCTCAACTTTCTTAAGCTTGAAGCAATCCGATTTATAGTGCCCTGGTTTTCCGCAATTGAAGCAAGTTGGAGGTTATCTTTTGTTTGAATCATTTCTTGGTTCATTTCTTTTGATGAACCTACCACCATTCAATTTCTTACGTTGAAGAAACCTTTTGAACTTTTGAGTAATCAAGGCGATGTCCTTATCTTGGTCCTCATTTTCCGTCTCAAGAGTATCTTCTTAAGTAGATGACTTTAATGCCAAGCCCTTCTTTGGTTTGGATTCCTCTTCTCGGGCTTTTAGAGTGATCTCCTACGTAAAAAGGGACCCAAAAATTTCATCAATGTCCATAGTATTTAGATCATGGGCCTCCTTGATAGCCGTGACTTTTGCATCCCACTTAGCCGGAAGGCTTCTAAGAACTTTTCGAGAAACATCGGATTTTGGAATGATCCTACCAAGATGCTTAAGTCCATTTAAGATGTTAGTGAATCGAGACATCATAGAATTGATATTTTCATCATTTTTCATAGCAAACAATTCATATTCATGCATGAGAATATTAATTTTAGATTCACGCACTTGAGAAGTACCTTCATAGGTTATAGCTAACTTATCCCACATTTCTTTGGCCGTATTGAAGGTGGAAACACGATTAAATTCATTTGGGCTTAGAGCATAATTCATGTTGACCTTTGCCTTAACATTTAAGGAAATAAGTTTTCTTTCATCATTATCCCATTCATCTCCATCGAATAGTTTAAAGGGAACGAAGGGACCGTCCGTGATGACTTGCCAAATTTAGTAGTCAATAGATTTAAGATAATCTATCATTCTAGTCTTCCAATAAATATAGTTTGATTCATCAAACCAAGGGGGTTTATTGTTCGATTGACCCTCAACGTGAGTGACTATATTTGAAGTCATGATCGTTCTCTAAGACGGTTAAGCCTTTTAATCACTAGAGATTATGTTTTGATACCAATTGTAAGTCACTAATTAGCCCTAGAGGGGGGTGAATAGGGATATAAAAATTATTTCCTACCTTGTTTCTTTCTTTTCTTTTCTTTTCACTTAGCTTAATTTTAACAAATTGATTTAGCTTGAATAAATCAATAAACACTTATGAAGATGACAATAGATATTTTTCTAAGTGAAAGCAATAATCAAATTAATATAAATCAAAATAAGGTAAGCATGCAAATAATCAAATGAAAGAGCGAGAGAGAGAGAGAGATGACACCGCAATTTTTACGAGGTTCGGTAACTCCTACTCATCGGCTTAAGGATTCCCCCTTAAGACTTTTCTCAATCTCACACTATGACTTTTCCTTGCAGGTGGAATAACAAACCTTTACACACAAGCTAACGAGTCCGTCGCACGAAACAAGAGGACAAACCCCTCTTTTGGATCAATGAGTTTCACTCACTCAAGGATCTCTTTTCCTTTTTATAATGAAAGGATACACTCAATAAAAACACTCAAAACCCTTAGGGTTTATGAAAGATTCATAATGTATAAGCTCAAGTGTTTGAATGTGAAGTGTTTGGTTCTCTCAAGATCTTACCCACTCTAGGAATCAATGATTCAAGAATTGGAACAAAGATCTTATCTCACTAGCTTCTCACAAAAAAAATGATTAGAAATAAATGAGAGGAGTCTAGTTTTTAATGCTCAAGCTTTGTATGCTATAGAATGAGAATGAAGAGCAGTTTTTCAGAGAGAATAAGGATGAAGAGCAGCTTTTCTGCAGAGTAGTAAAGAGATGTGTTTTCTTCAAATAATATCTCTACATATATATAGTTAGGGCAAGGTTTAAGAGAGTAAGACTCACTTTAGGAGAGTGAGCTGAGAGTAGTGGTAGCTAGGGACAGGTGAGAGCCATTAATTCTCTGAATATAGCCGTTTTTATTTTCGTCGGTCGACTGATTCTTGTCGGTCGGTCGACTGATGTATGTCGGTCGACTGGCAGTACAATGTCGGTCGACTGGCAAATAACCAAAAAACTCTCTGACCAGGTCGGTCGACTAGCATGAACTGTCGGTCGACTGGTGAGGTCGTCGGTCGACTGACTTTTTAATGTCGGTCGACTGGCAAATACCTTTAAACTCTCTGAAGAGGTCGGTCGACTGACGTGTTAATGTCGGTCGACTGAATGTCCGTCGGTCGACTGACATGAAACTGTCAGTCGACTGACAGTGCATTGAGTCGACCGATGGTCAGTCGCCTGAATTTGCCATTTCATTTTAATTTGAATTAGGATAAACTTATAAATGTGAAATCCTTGCATAAACCCTTTGATACAATTCGCTCACCATTCTATTTACCCCAAGTCTTGATTCATCAATCTTCTGAAGCATAAACGTGAACTGATCTTTTTGTCCTTTCTTTAGCTTTCAATAAATAACCTGTTAATCTGTAATGCTCAACTGAATAGACAGATTAGTACTAAACACGTACTTAACATTTTGTTATCATCAAAACGGATAATTGTTCTTTGATTGACCCTTTTGGCCAACAAAGTTAATGATGTTTTCTAAACAATAATTGGTTTCGAATGCCACTTCAGATTTAACCAACAACTTTCCTTCTAAAACAGAAACAATAATTACATAATCAAAACTTGAGATGTGAAATAGAACACATCTTTTTTTGTGTATTACACAAAATGAAATCGAAATCATAATACATCAATTTTCGATGCAGTGAAAAATACAACAAAATCATTTCCTAGTAAGAAAGGGAAGGACTGACAGAGGAAATATAACTTCATTTCCCCAATCAATTCTGCAGCTGCTGAAGAAACTTTGAAGTTGCTAGTAGTGCACATTTTAGAAAATAACTGTTTTAGAAAATAACTGTGACGACTAAAACGCCCTGAAAAGATAAGAAATACTGGAGAGCTCAACAATTGAACTAGTCGATGTAGTTGCATATTTGTGAGGACTTATCATTTGCATATGTTGTTTTTCTTGTGATAATTTCAACCATGCTTCAAGGTCGAGTCATGAACTACAGCGGTGCTTGGAGTCCAAAAAAGACTCGATCATTCAGCTTTGATATTAACTGCGCGTAAATAAGGTCATTACTTTAAAAAACAAAAGGGTCATCATCGAACTAGTTAAAAGTATTGAACTGAGAAAAAAAAAATTATGAAGTGATCGATAACAATTGACTCATTACTAATTCCTGTTAAAAAATGATGCAAAGAAAATGACCCAATAAAAAATAAAAATAAAAAATCGCTTTTAGATACTGTTAAAAGCATAACATAAGTGATTCACTGAACCTGTAGCTGAGTAAGTCTGTCAAAAGGTTATTCTAAGAAAAATACTGTTAACTCGACTTGCTGAGAACAATGATCGAAACAGAAGTACCTCAAGACAAGATGACAAGACCAAGATACATGGCTCCACAGAGAAACAAGAAAGATATGAAACACCTGCAAATTAATATCATAATTAGACAGGGAACAACGGAATGTAGATACAGAATCATTAGAATGCATCGTGTTAACGAACCAATGAGAAAAAAAAAAAAAAAAAAGGAAAAACATAATGTTTACTTCTAATGATCATGCATTAGTTCACTTCCTAATATGATAAAAATTCTCACCAAATGACACCCCATCCAACACCATTACAACAAGGACAAACTTCAGCAAACTTCTCAGCATCACTGGTGTGAACACTTCTCGATATCAGATCGCCATATATATCTGCATTATTACATTCACATTACAAACACCTCTGATTCCGCAAAACTAACATTTGAAGTACATTTCTTGTCTCCAAGACATACCATATACTGAAAACAGGCTATTCATCACACCTGCAGTTTGCCAAAATACACATAAGCAACAACACAGATAAGTGGGGGGGAAAAACAGAAACAGTTTACCAATAAATAAAATTATGTATCGAAGAATTCGAATCTTTGTTGTTTCTTGAAGAACCCAAATTGCAGCAAGTAAGACAATGAATCCTGATCACATGAAATGCAGATGTCAATATTATCCACCTGTCATATTCAATCCTATGCATATTATGAAAGCAAGATCAAAATCGATTCTGAAACATCATACCAATACATAGCCCCCGAAGCGTCCACTGTGTGAAAGATACATTATAATTAATTAAACAGAGGTAGGATTTTTAAAGAGTGATGAATGTAGACAACCTAAAAGTGATATAAAGTCTCAAGAGCGGCATATGGAAGCTAGAATTTAGCACTAAGTTAGTCTATGTTGCGTCTCGTAGTTTCTAAAGGAGACTCCTTGTTTTCCTTAATACAATGCTAGATCGAGTCAATTAAAATTTTCAAGAGAACAGATTTGCCATATTTTAGCATTCCCATGTAGCTTATGTAGTCAAATTGTATGGAATTTATAAGTTAATCACTGCATATGAATAATGATTCCAGAAACCCTTGAACTTTGGCATGCACAATTCAAATAAACGAAAGAAGTGAATTACCAATAAGGTTCATATATAACCTTACATTTTTAGCTACAAAAAGTACAACCAGTAGTGCAAAAGCAAAACATCCCGCAGCAATTCTTGCTGTGAGAAGGTTCGTGGATGCAAGTATCAAAACCATCCCCCAAAATGACGAGCCAAGATCTGGAATGACACAAAGAAATAACTACATTAGTTCCAACTATAAATTGCAAAATATCAACAAACACAAACTTAATCGATGCCAAAAAACTTAAATCTGTTAGAGTTGCTAAATAAAGCATGTACAATCATGTATGAGTCCACACTCTGCTATTCAAAACCAAGTATGCATTGCTTGTTCTACATCATAATTCTTACATAAACTTATACTATTACATTTGGGCAATCAAAAGAAATATGCATATATATATATATATATATGTATAAATATATCAGGGAAGAAAGATCACTACATCCGGCTGGCAAAATGAACCAATATATGCCACCACGTGTCGTGGTTGAGCCACCTTCATCTGCGTGAACCTGGATGCCCTCCACCTGGACATCAAAGACATAAAAAAGAATCTAATTGTGAGAATATCTACATTGGTGTAATGAGGAAACTTTAGAAAAACCCCAAGTACTGGCAGACCAGTAATCTCCATGGTTGGGAAATTTACAGGAAGATCAACATTGGGCTAATAAGTAGACTTGAGAAAAACCCGAAATGGTAAATCTGTAAACCCCATGATTGGAAAATTTGCAAGTTAAGGGGCACAAAGAAGAGAATGAACTTCTTACATGACCACATGTAAGTTTGCAAGCAACAGCATGACTGGCTTCGTGAAGAAAAACAGTGACAAGCTTGAACGGCATCAGTAGTACCGTCCTCCATAACTACAATGCGAAAAAAGAGCTCGATATTACTTGCAAACAATTCACTTGTAAAAATCAAACATTTGACAAATGACAAGGTCAAACCCCAATACCAATACACCAATTCTACTTTTGAAGGAATTGCATTTCCAATCAAGTTTGTTTGGACTTGATTAGTCTCTAAGGACCTGCTTGGTTTGTATTTATGAAAACAGTTTTCTATTTTCTGAAAACCGAAAATCAGAAAACTTTACAAAAGCCTTTTTGGTTTGGTTTTCTGAAAATCAGCTATAAAATGCCTTGTTTTCAGATAACTCATTTTTATTATTATCAGAAAACTGTTTTTTGTTCTCAGAATTCTCAAGAACAGTTTTCAGATTTACAAAGCTTCCTTAAACTGTTCCCTATCTTGGAGTTAAATGAAGCTTCTCTAAACTGTTCCCTACTGTAGAGTTAAATGATAGGTCCATTTATAAGTTTAGTGTGTGAAATCCTATAATAATCAAACTTGAAGAATGTCACACTCATGTACTCAGTCAGTTCTGAGGTGCTAACATTCAAAATTGTCATCAAATTGGACTGCACAGAGGAGTAAAAGAAGACAATAATAAATCTAGCTAAACTAGGACTACATAAATCAAAAAGCTATTTAGGATACAAAATTCAACAATTTTATTCCCTTCACAGAACTAATAGTTTAATATAGATTTCATAATAGTACAAAATTAGAGAGCCTTACAAATCTAGAAACAGAACTAAACTCATA
Organism: Cornus suecica; assembly: GCA_963922005.1. NCBI lineage: Eukaryota > Viridiplantae > Streptophyta > Magnoliopsida > Cornales > Cornaceae > Cornus > Cornus suecica. Next base: position 20,112,924 of record OY998239.1, on the reverse strand, counting down.
TGACCACCATTTACTAGAAAAACATGGAATTGATTGACACCCATTTGAGTTTTGGTGAAGCATTCACTAATCAACCATACACATGACATAGACAAAGAATACTTATTGTGATCAGCCCTAATAGTCAGCAAAATGGCGCATCGATCTCTCCATTTTTTTTTAAGAAACAAAACCTAACCCATGTCTAACTTCCGTTGGGGTTTGCAATAATAGTGAAATGTATTTTGTGTATAGATGTATGTGTATATATATAGAGAGAGAGAGGGAGTGAAGTTGTAATACCGCGGTGATGACGACAGCACAGACAGAGACAGTGACGAGAAAGACGACCTGCTCGTGGTTGCAACACTTCTTCAATTCCCAATTCGCCATTTCGATCTGCTTCAATATCACACACTATGTAGAAGTCATAAGTTGATCGGTCACAAATGGGTATGTTCTAAATTTGACAGTTAAGATCTAGAGAGAGGAAATAAATGGTTTGGAGAGAGAGAGAGGATGAGAAAATTTTGTATCTCCTGCTCTCTCTCCTCTAGTGTTTTGACGGAGGTGTGAAGAGCCAAAGACTGTTTTTTTTTTATCACAGTGGACTGTAGATACTGTATCGACTACTGAGCAGCACCGACTAATATATATATATAATGGGTGCGAGTGAATTAGGGGTGGAAACGGAGATATTTTGGATCCGATACTTATTACGGGATTGATAATTTTCCGAACAATCTAATTTATTTGTCTAATTCAAATCGGATCACGATAAGCCGAATTAGTTCGAATCGATTTCGCGGATTGAAACACAAAATTACCTTACCTGGATTGAGATAACAAATTCGTACGTTGAAGACATATGATGTGAACCTATGATAAATTCATACATTGTAGACATTATAATTCATAGCTCATAACCCACAAAGATAATAAATATTATAATTCATGGTTCAAAACTCATAAGAATAACTAATGAATTGATAAAACAAATTCATACATTGCAGACATTATAATTCATAATTCAGAACCCAGAAGAATAACAAACATTATAATTCATAGTTCAGAATCCATAAAAATAGTCAATAAATTAATAAAACAAATTCATATACCGCATACATATATTATTAATAGAAAAAGCTAAAAACCCATGCAAAATTGCAAATGATTTGAAAAGACATCCAATATAAAACTTTGAGCACATAGAATGATGTTGCCCGAAACCCCCACACCAATATAGTCTTTTTGTGCTTATATGCTCAACCATAATGAAACTGTTTTCCATTAGCCCAATGCTTATATGCTCAGACAATTAACTCCACAAATCAGATTCATCAAGATCTTCACCAAATCTGAATCATAGTGAAGCAGCTCCCCTGGCAGAGCAAAATATTATCGAAACATTACCACAGTAGACCCCCTGGCATATGATAGTACATCTTCCAAAACCAAAGCTCAGTGAATTTAATTATAACCATTGCACTCTGGCAGTACCTTCAAAAATCCTACACTACAAAAGTAAAATTGAATTTAATTAATTATTAATAAATAATTATAAATAAATTATAGTGAATAAATAAAACATACTTGATTCAACATCAAAAGAGTCGAGTGCTTCAATTTCGTCCAATTGTGCTTCAATTTAAATCGGCACTGGTATACTAAACTGAAATACTATATAATCATGAACTAAAATTACATGGCCGAAAATTTCAGTATATATTCAGTAAACAATATTTCAATATATTCAGTAAATTACAGCCGAAAAGTAAAATGATGAACTACAATTACATGGCAATGAAAACTAAAATCATATTTTGACTTCAATTTAGTGAAATTGAGTAAATCCCAATTCAAAATAGTGCAATTGAGTTTGAGTAAATTCCCAATTCAAATTAGTGAAATTGATAAAATCTTCAATTTAAATTAGTGAAATTGACTTCAATTAAGTAAATTCCTCAATTCAAAGTAGCTTAATTGAGTTTAATTGAGTGAAATTGATAAAATCTTCAATTCAAAGTTGTGTAATTGAGTAAATCCCCAATTCAAATTAGTAAAATTGACTTCAATTGAGTGAAGTTGAGTAAATCCCCCAATTCAAAGTAGTTTAATTGAGTTCAATTGGGTGAAATTGATAAAATTCTCAATTCAAAGTAGTGAAATTGATAAAATCCTCAATTTAAAGTAGTAAAATTGACTTCAATTGAGTGAAATTGAATAAATCTCCAATTCAATTTAGTTTAATTGAGTTCAATTGAGTAAAATTGATAACATTCCCAATTTAAAGTAGTGTAATTGAATGAAATTAAGTTCAATTGAGTAAATCTTCAATTCAAAGTAGTTAAATTGAATATATCCCATATCTTTCTCTTTGTAATGATTGAAGATATTTTAATTATAATTACGTTCTTGAAGAAGATACATGTATTGAAATAATACACTTTAATGATACTTATTTGAATGTAGTTGTTGAAATTTAATATTTAATTAATTTTAATTTTATTGTTTAGTAGATAAATATATGAAAACAATAGCCTTACACTTTTATAATATTATAGATATATAAATAGATAATTATTTAGTGTAAAATATGATATTATGATTTACTTTGAAAGTATATTAGTGATATAATATATTATAATTTAATTTAAAATAATATATTATGTGATATATTATTAATATAAATATATTATAATATATGTAAACAGTACCGGACCGGACCGAATTATTAAAAATGAAATCCAGAATCGATCCGTAAAATACCGGATTCAGTATTTTTGGATCCATGTCCTATCCAATCCATAATAAAACCGATCCAATATATCCGAATTGGATTGGTCGGATTGGATTTTCGGATTCCCCGGATTTTTGTCCACCCCTAGTGTGAATGATGGTGGTGTCAGAAGCATCCTCTATTCCATTTCACATTAGAAATTCTCAAAGGTGATTTGAAAATAGTACTATCAAGTTAATCTGAAGATTTTCTTTTTCTATTTTTTTTTTTCTGGTTCTCTTTTATTGATGTTATGTGAGTTTTAATGATTTGAAAATAGTATTGACTACTGATTTTCTGGAAATTCTCAAATTTTACAATTGTATTTTGAAGTGCAAGAAAATTCAGAAATAACCTTCTTACATCCTAAGATATGCTAGTAACATTTATCAGCACAATCTGTGAGATGGGCCTCGTGAGATTGCAATTTCGTATGGTGTGGAGATGGGATGAGAATGGGTATGGGTATGGGTATGGGTATGCAATACATACTAATATATATATATATATATATATATATATATATATGTGAGAACCAGAAATATATATATATTACACTTATTTTATGGTGTTATTTTGGGGATGGGAGATACAATATTTAAATGTCTGAATAAAATGAAATAATACAAAAATTTAAATGCCAAATGGTTGCATGTGATTTAAGTATCCCATTCACCATTGTTTCCCACAAAAGTTAGGCCATGTTTGGTAGGCGGTATTTCTAGTCTGGTCTGGTCCGGTCATGTCTGGTCTGGTTTAATCTGATCTGGAAAAGTCTATTTGGTAAGCGATCTGGTCTTACTATTTATTTATTATAATATTTATTTATGTATTATTTCTTTTTTTATTTATTATTTCTTCACTTTATAATATATTTTATTATTTATATTAATTTATAAATATATTCTATTTATTTATTATTATTTCATTATTTAATTCATTTTATTTATAAATTATTTATTCATTTTTAATTATTTAAAAATATATTTTATTAATTTAATATTAATTTATAATTATTATACTATTTTTTATTATTATTATGAAGTATTTATTCATTATTATATTTACTTATTATTTATTATTATATCAATTTATCATTTTTTATTATATTTATTTATTATTATTTATTTCATTTTATTTATTTATTATTTTTAAATATGTTTTATGTAATTTATTATTTATTTTATTAATTTATTATTATATTTATTTATTATTATTGTATTAGTTTTTTATTATTATTATGTTTTATTTAATTTATTATTTATATTATTAATTATTAATTATTTATAAATATATTTTATTATTTATTCATTTTTTTATTATTATTATTTTCATTTTTTTATTATTATTAGGTATTATTTATTTCATTTTGTTTATTATTTATTATTTATATTTTATTTTTAAAATATGTTTTATTTAATTTATTATTATTATTATTAATTATTATTATTATTTATTCATTTTTAATTATTTATAAATATATTTTATTAATAAGACCAGACCGGACCACCAAGAACCACCTTTTTTTTTTCTGAAATGAGGTCATTTTGGTCTGATTTGGTCTTACTTGGTCTAACCAAAAATTTGGAACCAATGCTACCAAACATGATCTGGTTCCATAAAATACAAGACCAGACCAGAATCACCAGACCTGCTGAAACCAAACCACCTACCAAACATGACCTTAATGATGTAATTCAACCGTTTGTTAGCTGTTGACTTGACAAACTTGAATATTGCACATACTTCCAAGTCAGTTAGCCAACAAAAACAAACAAATTATGTAAAACAAAAGTAATACCATATATTGGGTCTGTTTACTAACAGGAAACGTGAAACGTTTCTTGTTTTTACTTTCTGAAAGGAAGAAGTAAAAGTAAAATTTTATTTCCAATTTATTTATACTTTTACCCTTAAAGAAACGTTTCATTTATTTGTAAAGAAAAGAAGAAACAAGAAAAATAATACTTCTTCTTTTTGTTTCCTCTCGCTTTCAAAATGATCAAATTTCAAAGTTGTAAAATTGGGACTTTCATGTCTTTTGCATCAATAAATTTAAATATTATATATAAATAATAAATAATAATAAATTAATTAAATAGTTTTATAAATTAAATAAAAATAAATGAATAAATAATAATAAACAAAATAAACAATAATAGAATAGATTAAATAATACATAAAAATAATAAAAAATAAAAAATAATTATGATAAATAAAAAATAAAAATAAAAAATAAATTAAATAAAATATATTTATAAATTAAATAAAAATAATGAATGAATAATAAAAAAAATAATAAATTAAATAAAAATAATTAAATAATAAATAATATAAATAAAAAATAATAAGAAATACATATAAAAAATAAATAAATAATAAGAACAAAAAATTTTTAGTAAACATAATTTATGTTTTTTATTTTTGTTTCTAAAAAATTAAAATTTAATAAACAAGATTTTACTTTTTATTTCTCTTAAAAGAATCAAAATCATAATTCTACTTTTTGCAAAAAATAAAAATATGAAACGTTTCTTGTTAGTAAACAGAACCATTACATTATTTTCACAAAGGATTCAAAAGCAACATAATCAGTTTGACAAATAGTTGGTGCAAAGGTCACACCATTTGAAATCCAGCTTTCACACTGTTCAAGTCTTCACGAGAGTACCTGGATATATATATATATATTCAAATACAAATATTTCCCCTTTCAATCAATGTTTACAAAATGACTTTCTGAAAATCTATTAGTCATTAGATTAACAAATTACTGATCTATCAACATGGAACAAAATCCAAAATACCTCTGCAATATCCAGCCAACTCTAGTACCTATGTCTGCCTAATTTACAAATACCACCATAGGATTCAACAGTTCAGGCATATATGTCTCTTTTTTTTCCTTTTCTTTTTCCCTGATTTTTTCTCCTGAATAATGCATTCTATTATACTGAAATAGATATTAAAAGGAAAAGAAAAAACTAAATATGCATTAAAAATAAATAAATTCGATGAAGCACCTAAACCTTTAGAGAACATAATGGATGTTTATCTACCTTCATCAAGAGAAGAATAAGAGATGGAATTTCTCGAATAATCCTCCACGGCAATATTACCAGGTGAAGGGTTGGTGACCGCAGTGAAGGTACTAGTAGGATTAGTATTATTAGTGCGAGCAGAGTTGGAGGAGCTAGTCCAACGACCTGCTCGGCCTTGAATCCCAGGCTTTCCAGGTTTTGGTAGAGTGAACGAATCGCTTGATAGCATGAGATGAACAGAATTCATATCAGGCCTCTCTGCGACATTCGCTTGGCAGCATAACAGCCCCAACTGAATGCACATTGCTGCCTCATCAGCTGCACATCGGGCAAGTGCTGGCTCAACTAATTCCAAGGTCTTTCCTGCTTGAAACAGCATCCATGCCTGGGAACAGAAATATTTATTGTAAAAGAAAATGAAAAAATAAAAAAGTAAAGGATTATCTGAAATATTTATCATCATTCAAGTCACTGAATTTGCAGATGGATATTTTACAGAAACCCAAATACAACACATTATTTAAATGCATTTGTGATATGCATAAAATAAATAACAAATAACATCCTACCTTACACTAGTAAATGACATATGATGTGTTTGAATGTGTTGTATGTGTTTATCCATATGTACTCAGCTTCCAGACACCATTTCAAACCAAGTCCCCATGTTGTGTGATATGGGATTCAAGGAGGTTGCGACTTTAAAAAGGACACAGACCTAAATGCAATACAAGTCATTGTAACAAAGGCTCTCCCCGAATACGAGGAGGGCTTATTGTATTTTTCCGCAAGTACTAATTCCTCTCTGGTTCTACCTAGCTCTAAGAACGTCGTATTTAAAAGTATGTGAATGAGTGAATTCATTTTTTTTAAGATTGCATCAGAGCCTCTCCAAAATACTTACATAGTTTAAAAGGTCTGCCTTTTCCACACCAAGCCGCTCATCATGGTTCTTCCTTCCACCCACAATCTCCAAAACCAGAATTCCAAAACTGAACACATCCGTCTTTACAGATAAATATCCACGTAGTGCATATTCAGGAGCCATATAACCACTACAGTAAACAAAAGAAGTCACTTATTATATTGAGCTATTCAAGAAAATATTGACATGGAAACAAGAAAATGTATGAGAGTAATGTCCCAAAATATGATCAAGATAACTCTAGTCTCAGGACGACGATTAGCTGAAAATATGAGAAAAGGAGGTCGAGTCAAAGAACTACTCACTGAGTACCAGAAATTCTAAATGTATTTACATGGGTGTCATCCCCGGGGAAAAGCCTGGCCAAGCCAAAATCTGAGATTTTTGGATTTAATTGTTCATCCAGCAAAATATTACTGGCTTTAATGTCTCTATGAATAATTCTTTCAGGAGCTTCTTCGTGAAGGTAGAGAAGACCTCTTGAAACACCTGTAATTATGCGGAATCGTTTCGACCAATCCAAGGATGTTGAATCCTTTTTATCTGAAAAGTTTGAAGTTTTCAACTTTCAGAAGTTATCAACTTTCACTTCAATCCGAATATGTATATATGTAGTTACACAAGTCAGCTACATAAATGAATTCCAAGTCGAAGAGTGTTTGTACCAAAGAGGAAGTTGTCGAGGCTCTTGTTTGGCAGATACTCGTAAACAAGCATCTTCTCAGGTCCTTCTGCACAGCACCCTAGCAATGTCACCAAGTTTTTGTGCTGGATCTTCAGTAACAGCTTCACCTCGTTAATGAATTCTCTGAGTCCCTGTCTTGAGTTCAGCGAGAGCTTCTTCACAGCCACTACTTGACCAGTTGGCATCAATCCCTGTAACAAGACATACGTAGATACAGATACAATCACATGGGAATTAGAGAATACAAATCTGATAGCGCTGTACAATGTCACTTAATTTTCATTCGAACCTAAAATTGTGGCTTGACATCATATAATGATTCTCGAATTAGAGTATACATGATAAAGCATTGAGGAGCCAAATATTCTCAAGGATATGCTGTAATATAAACAAAGGGAGTACTACTGTGCTAGCCAACAATGAGAAACATTCTTATACACCATTTTTCATATCTTTTAAGCTTACATTCCTTTTCTTCATTTATGCACAATATTGGATATAGGAGCTAGTGACTCTAATAGAGCTTTTGAACCCGTCTTTCAATCTCTCCAACTTTAACCAGCTCCTGAAACATTTTGGTTGTGAAGGAATGTAGGTCCTATTTTATGAGAAAATGAACCTCAAACATTTAAGCAAAGATCTAATCCAAAATGCAAAACAAAACTATAAAAAACGTACAATCTCCAAGAATCCCAATTTCGTATACACCATTTTTCGTATCTTTTAAGCTTACATTCCTTTTCTTCATTTATGCATAATATTGGATATAGGAGCTAGTGACTCTAATAGAGCTTTTGAACCCATCTTTCAATCTTTCCAACTTTCACCAGCTCCTGAAACATTTTGGTTGTGAAGGAATGTAGGTCCTATTTTATGAGAAAATGAACCTCAAACATTTAAGCAAAGATCTAATCCAAAATGCGAAGCAAAACTATAAAAAACGTACAATCTCCAGAATCCCCCCCGATATAAGAGTTTCATTGTGAGCACTACTGATATTCTTTGTGTGGACAAATTTCGCCTGCTAACTTCACACTAGAGGAAACATGGCCAAGCATGCAGGGGGTACTTGTATCAAAGATATGATCTTGATGAGTTGTAGGATTGCTCGTAATTAGGGATTGCATTGTAAGATCCGATATGATCTTGATGATTTGTAGGATTGCTTGTAAATAGGAATTGCATATAATTTAGAGAATATGCTGATTAGGAGTATTAATTGTAGATACCCAAATTCTTGGGATATTATTGTAGAGATCATTTCTTGTAAAGGATAGAAAATGTTATAAAATGGAGGTCTTCCAATGGGAAGGACAGATGAGTTTTCTCCAACAAATCTCTTTGTACTTTGTCTTGACATGGTATCAGAGCCATATTTGATTCAAAGAAATTCTGGAGTTTTAGATACATTATAATTTTTTCTCTTTCTTCAAAAACTATGTTGTCTTGTTTCTAAGGAGTTTCAACATTTTGGTGATTTAATCGTGATTATCAGTCAAGGATTGCAACTTACATCATCTCAGGTCATCAGTCATCTCTCTTTCATTTGAATTTCTTTCAACTTTCTTTTCAAAAGAAAATGTTAGAAAAGTCAGATTTTTTTTCCATTAATTGAATGGAAAAAATTATTTTTCTTGGGAGTTCCAATTTCGTATGTTTGTGAAAGGGAAAGAATTATGGGGGCACATAGATGGATCAGTCCCAAAGCCACAGGTTGGGACTGAACAGGCTATCATAACTAAACGGGAGTCCAATGATGCCAAAATAATTAGTTGGATTTTAAGTTCTGTAGAGTCTAATATTGTACTCAACTTGCGGTCCTATTCTAATGCCAAAGATATGTGGGGTTATCTAAAGAAGATTTACAATTAAGAAAACTCAGGTAGGCGATTTCAACTTGAATTGGACATATCCGAATATTCCCAAGGGAATATGTCAATTCAAGATTACTATTCTGAATTCATGAATTTGTGGACTGAATATAAGGAACTAGTTTATGTTACTGTTCCAAGTGAAGGGCTACCAACTATTTAAAAAGTGCATGAAATTACTCAACGAGATCAGTTTCTTATGAAACTGAGACGTGAATTTGAATCTGTCCGCTCACACTTGATGGCCAGAGATCCTTCTCCTTCTTTGGATATTTGTTTTGGTGAACTTCTCCGAGAAGAACAACGATGTTTGACGCAAGCTGTAATTGAAGAAAAGGTTGTTGGCTCCAATCCAATAGATGTAGCGTATCTAGCTCAAGCTCGAGGCAGAGATATGAGCAAAATACAATGTTATAGCTGTAAGGAATATGGGCACATGGCTAATCAGTGTAAGAAGAGATTTTGCAACTATTGTAAGAAGCCTGGACATTTAATTGTTGATTGTTCCAAGTGAGAGGATACCAACTATTCAAAAAGTGCATGAAATTACTCAACGAGATCAGTTTCTTATGAAAATGAGACGTGAATTTGAATCTATCCGCTCACACTTGATGGCCAGAAATCCTTCTCCTTCTTTGGATATTTGTTTTGGTGAACTTCTCCGAGAAGAGCAACAATGTTTGACGCAAGCTGTAATTGAAGAAAAGGTTGTTGGCTCCAATTCGATAGATATAGCGTATGTAGCTCAAGCTTGAGGTAGAGATATGAGCAAAATACAATGTTATAGCTGTAAGGAATATGGGCACATGGCTAATCAGTGTAAGAAGAGATTTTGCAACTATTGTAAGAAGCATGGACATTTGATTGTTGATTGTCGTAAATGACCTCAAAATCGAACACCCCAGGCATTTCATGCTACCATTGTTGCGGGTTCTTCCTATGCTCTTATGAATATGCAACCTTCTCAAAATTTTGCGGCTTCTAATCCTGTAACTCCAGAGGTAGTGCAACAAATGATTCATTCTGCATTTTCTGCTCTTGGTCTTACAGGTAAAACTACTTCCTCACCTATTTGGTATATTGATTCCGGTACTTCCAATCATATGACATCTTCCTCAAATCATCTCAATAATGTCAAACCATATGTTGGAAATGTGCAAATTCATATGGCTAATGAAGAACATCTTCCCATCAAATCAGTTGGTGATGTTCCTCATTCTTTACCATTGCCTAACGTTTTTCATACACCATGTTTGACTTCTAATCTCATCTTTGTTGGGTAATTAGTTGATGACAACTGCAAAGTTTCGTTTTCTAAATCTAGTTGTATTGTGCAGGATCAGGACTCGAGGAAAGTGATCATGAAGGGACCTAAATGTGGAAAGCTGTTTCCTTTAAGCTTATCTAATTATCCCAGGAATAAATACTTGTTTTCACTATTTTGTCCGTCTTCTACTTCCTCTAGTCAGATCTGGCATAAACGATTGGGTCATCCTAATGCCAAAAAGTTAATTTACTTGCTGAAATCTGGTTTGTTGTCTAATAAAAACTCTGTTTCTTTACATGATGTCTCCTTTGATTGTAGTAGTTGCAAATTGGGAAAAAGTAAAAGACTTCCTTTTCCGATTCATGGTGACATTACTACAAAATGCTTAGATTTGATTCATACTGATCTTTGGGGGGGTGCTCCATTTTCCTCTCGTATTCGCCATAAATATTTTGTTTCATTTATAGATGATTATAGTCGACATACATGGATTTATTTTTTACATTCTAAATCTGACGTTTTTTATGCCTTCAAATGTTTTTTGGTTTACATAAAAAATCTATTTTCCACGTCCATCAAAATTCTTCGTTCTGATTCAGGAGGCGAGTATAGGAAAACCGAATTTCAAAATTATCATCAGAACGAAGGAATCATTTCCCATCTAACTTATCCATCTACTACTCAACAGAATGGAGTGGTCGAGAGGAAAAATTGACATCTTTTAGATGTAACTCGATCCTTACTCCTTGAGGCATTAGTGCCTTCTCATTTTTGGGTCGAAGACTTTCCATAGCTGCATATCTTATCAATAAACTGCCTTCTCCAAAGCTTCAACAACAATCGCCATATATTCGATTGCATCAAACTCATCCCGACTATAAGCAACTGCATGTTTTTGGTTATGTGTGTTATGTTCATCTCCCGACCCGAGATCGAAATAAATTATTAGCCCAATCTGCTTGTGCATTTCTTGGGTATGCATCGAATAGAAAAGGCTTTCTTTGTTATGATCATGTTGCTCATCGTGTTCATATCTCTCGTAACGTAGTCTTTGTGGATGAGCAATATTTTTTTCAAAATATTAATGTCTCTTACTCTCCATCATCTCATTCTTATCTTCATGACTTCAGCAATGATTCTCCCATTTTTACAAGATTTAACCTAGTTTAGTTTACAAGCGTTGAGGTAAAACAACTTTTGCAGAAGAAGTTCCTAATGATGACTTATCTCCCTCTCCCTCTCCTGATCCAAGTCCAGAGTTTCCTCCTCTTCGAAGATCCACACGCCAATCCAAACCACCTGATCGTTTATCTCTTCTCACCACTTTATCATCCAAATCTATTCCTAACTCATATTCACATGCCTCCCAACACTCATGTTGGCAACAAGCAATAAGGAATAATTGGAAGCTCTAGAAAAGAACCATACTTGGGACATTGTGCCTTGTCCTTCTGGCCACAAACCAATTGGTTGCAAATGGGTTTACTCTATTAAAGCCAGATATGATGGCTCCTTAGATCAACATAAAGCTCGTTTAGTATTATGAGGAGACTTTTGCTCATGTGGCCAAAATGACAACTGTTCGAACATTGCTTGCCAATACAGCTTCTCAATCATAGCCACTTTTTCAGATGGATGTAAATAATGTCTTCTTACATGGTGATTTGAAAGAAGAAGTTTATATGAAACTTCCACCTGGTGTCACACGCAATTTCATATATGATGTATGTTGATTACGCCGCTCCTTTTACGGCTTGAAACAGGCGCCACGAGCCTGGTTTGAAAATTTTGGGCAAACTCTTCATCAATTTGGCTTTACTTAGAGTTCTAATGATCCTTCCATGTTTCTTCGTCGTTGTGCAACTGGTATCACCATTCTTCTTGTATATGTGGACTACATCATCATTAATGGTACAGATATAGCAGGTATTCAAGAACTTCAAGCCTATTTGCACTCCTCTTTTCACATGAAAGATCTTGAAAATCTTGCATATTTTCTAGGAGTTGAAGTGCACATATCAGGTCATGGAATTTTCATTAACCAACATAAATATACCAAAGATCTGATTATTTTAGTTGGACTCGAGAACTCAACTTCAGTCGATACTCCAATTGAACTTAATGTGAAGTATAAGAAAGATGAGGGACAATTACTTTCCGATCCTACCATATATAGGCGCTTAGTTGGGAGCTTAATTTACTTGAAAATTACTAAACCGGATATTTCTTATGCAGTTAACTTAATGAGTCAATTTATACACTAACCTCGACATCTTCATCTAGCAGTTGTTATGAGAATCATTCGCTATTTACTATACACTCCAGAGCGTGGTTTGTTTTACAAAGCTAGCTCATTTCTCCACCTTACAGCTTATAGTGATGTTGATTGGGCAGGTTGTCCTGATTCTCATAGGTCTATAGGATGGTGCATGTATCTCAATGGTTCTCTTGTGTCATGGAAATGCAAGAAAAAAGATAGAGTTTCCAAATCTTCTACGGAGGTAGAATATCCTACCATGTCCTCTGCATGTTCTGAAATCGTTTGGCTTCGTCGTCTTTTGTCGGAATTAGTCTTTCCTCAATCAACTCCTACTTCGCTACATGCTGATAATACAAGTGTTATCCGAATTATAGCAAATCCAATACTTCACGAACGGACTAAACATATAGTGGTAAATTATCACTACATTCGAGAAGCATATGCAAATCATCTTATTACACTGCCACATGTGTCAACAGATTTTCAAACTGCAGATATTTTCACTAAAGCCTTGCCTAAGACTCGTCATCAATTCTTAGTTGACAAATTAATGCTTGTTGATTCACCATCATCAATTTGAGGGGGGATACCAAAGATATGATCTTGATGAGTTGTAGGATTGCTCGTAATTAGGGATTGCATTGTAAGATCTGATATGATCTTGATGATTTGTAGGATTGCTTGTAAATAGGGATTGCATATAATTTAGAGGATATGTTGATTAGAAGTATTAATTGCAGATACCCAAATTCTTGGGATATTATTATAGAAATCATTTATTGTAAAGAATAGAAAAGGTTATAAAATGGAGGTCTTCCAATGGGAAGGACAGAGGAGTTTTCTCCAACAAATCTCTTTGTACTTTGTCTTGACAACTTGCGGCCCTGCTTGATACTGGTTAAAGGATGGGCATGGCACCGATCGGATAAACTCAAACGGAACCACTATTGCACTATTTCTAGTCCAAACAGAATATATTCTTGACAAGCCCAAGCCCAAGCCCAAGCCCAAAGACGGAACAGATGGGACGGTGCATGTCTGACATTAGTTGAACTAGGGATGACAATTTCTCCTGTACCTGTTAGGACGGGTGCTATGATGAAAAATTAAAAGTACATAGAACTTGTCACGGGGTATGGGTGGAGACAGGGTTCGATGAATATTTTTTTTTTCCTAAACCTTTTTCGAGCTCTTTATTAATTTTTGGGTCGCTCTTTAATGGCCTCCCGATTTCATTTAGAAGAAAAATCTCTTCATACTGCGGGATAGATGAGGTCATTATTCTCCTAACTGGCAGAGTGCGGATGATATTTGAGAATCAACAAATCCTTGTATGGGACGGATATGAAGTCTCATTAATTAAACATGGTCAGAACTCGTCTCATACCCATCTCCTTATCATCCCTGCCATCCCTAGGTTGAACTAACATGGCCTAGGCTCTCCCTTCCCCGAAAGTAAAGTGGTCCTTGGAACACAAAAAGACCAAATCCAACCTTAATACTTGTAAGGTCATAAGTGCTTTTAGTATCTTCCAACATAATAGTTTTCACTCCTTTTTATCATGATCGTGGAAGTATCTTGAATCTACTGTAGCATTGGCTTTGAAATGGTTTTGGTCAAGTAAGTATTGTATCACGAATCTTCTTCCAACATCGCATCTGGATGGGGAGAGTCTCAAGTCTTGGATATATAATATTGGGTGGTAGGCCGGTAGCACATGTGATGTCCCACATCGTCCGGGTAGAGATCTGGGGATGTACTTATATGTGCAGTGTTGTCTCCAATTGGTATGAGGCCTTTTGGGAGGAGAGCAAAATCGTGCAGGTTGGGCCCAGAACGGACAATATCATACCAAGTGTTGGAGCGGGGTGTTACAATTGGTATCAGAGCCAGAGTCCGGCCGGAATTAAGTATGGGAGCATGCACATCATCCGTGGGTCGCCAGCGAGGACGCTGGGTCCCAAGGGGGGGTGATTGTGATGTCCCACATCGCCCGGGTAGAGGTCTGGGGATGTACTTATATGTGCAGTGTTGTCTCCAATTGGTATGAGGCCTTTTGGGAGGAGCCCAAGAGCAAAACCGTGCGGGCTGGGCCCAGAACGGATAATATCATACCAAGTGTTGGAGCGGGGTGTTACACACAATGCCTCATAGGAGGCTTAAACCTCTCACCTCCCCAATTGGGAATGAGGTTATACCATTACAACACTTTTTTTAAGTATATTGTTATTCATCTACCTTTATACATACAAGACCCTCTCAATTTGAATCACTATAATTTATGAAATCTATGCATACTAAAATGCGCAATGCTCTTATTGTCTTTGATCCACTGTGCATATCCACCCATCCTAACGCTGATGACTTGGTAACGACATTAACATATCCGTGTGTGCGCTTGATCATGACGCCGGATGAAAGACTAGACCTGTTTTAATGCCAATTTGTCACGATTGGATCAAGGACTGAACCTGCTTGAATGCCACCAATCACGGTTGGGTGCTTCAGGTCTGACCCAAAGATGTGTTGTAACACCCCGCTCTAACACTTGGTATGATATTGTCCGTTATGGGCCTAGCCCGCACGGTTTTGCTCTTGGGCTCCTCCCAAAAGGCCTCATACCAATTGGAGACAACACTGCACATATAAGCACATCCCCAGACCTCTACCCAGGCGATGTGGGACATCATAATCACCCCACCTTGGGACCCAGCGTCCTCGCTGGCGACCCACGGGTGATGTGCATGCTCCCACACTTAATTCCGACCGGGCTCTGGCTCTGATACCAATTGTAACACCCCGCTCCAACACTTGGTATGATATTGTCCGTTCTGGGCCCAGCCCACACGGTTTTGCTCTTGGGCTCCTCCCAAAAGGCATCATACCAATTGGAGACAACACTACACATATAAGCACATCCCCAGACCTCTACCCGGGCGATGTGGAACATCACAATCACCCCCCATTGGGACCTAGCGTCCTCGCTGGCGACCCATGGGTGATGTGCATGCTCCCACACTTAATTCCAGTTGGGCTCTGGCTCTGATACCAATTGTAAACCCCGCTCCAACACTTGGTATGATATTGTCCGTTCTGGGCCCAGCCCGCACGGTTTTGCTCTTGGCTCCTCCCAAAAGGCCTCATATCAATTAGAGATAACACTGCACATATAAGCACATCCCCAGACCTCTATCCGGGCGAAGTGGGACATCACATTGTGGGTATGGTGGGTGAATTTCTTACCATTCAAAAAAAAAAAAAAAAGTTGGGAAGGTCTTAGATATAAAAACTTAAATGATTAATACCAGACTTAAAATTTCGTATTGGACAGCAAAAAAACCCATACCTACAATTAGCTCTTATGTAGACACCAGGCCGGCCCTGGGCCTCCGGCCAAGGGGTTCCCAAATTTCTTTTCCTTTTTTACTACGATTGGCCCAAAAAAGAGAAAAAAATTAATTAGTTTCTAAGTCCAGTCCAGCACAAAGTGAAGCCTCATATAATTTAATAATTTAGGGTCCAAAATTTTATATTTCATTTAATACTACTATTATAGGGGGGGGAATGCCAATCTCAGGCCGGCCATGCGTAGACAAGTACGCATAATGAAACCCAGTCTAATTTTGAACCAAAGTGGCTTGGTCAAAACCAAATTTGCAACAATGTCGTCATGACTCATGACAAGTATAAGGAGAGTCTAAAGCATGGGAAAATTAAAATGCTACTAAACAATTTGAAAAAATCATAAACTAAAATAAAACAAAAAATAAAAAAGAACGAAATGTGAGCAATAGATGGTCAGAAATTTGAAACCTAACGAATTCAACATCTATCAAGAATCACATCCACGGTAAATACCACAATTCAATATATAAAAATATTTTTTGCACCGAATTATTGGATAATGAATGCATATTCACTGATGAATAACTATATCTATATTAAGGTCCTACACTACAATACTTCATCAAGGATATGTATTCGCTAATTGGGTGCAAGTACAATTAAATAAGTTGACCGTCTAAAAATAATTTGTTGACTAATTCTGCCAAACATGACCCTAACGGAATAGTAGTGAAATGACGAGGCATACCTTGTAGACAGGACCGAAGCCACCGTGGCCGAGCTGGTTGGAGTCGGAGAAATAATTGGTGGCGATCTGCAGAGACCGCAGCTCGAAAAACAACCCCGAAGACTCTACTGCGCCGTCGTCGTCCGCCTCTTCTCCTCCGCCGCTCCCGCCGGATCTGTCCCCTCTCAGCTTGCTCAACAAGCAACCGCAGTAACTGGAGAGAATTCCCATGGAGGCATCAAACCACAGCCTTCAATTTTTCACAAAAAGGTTGTTGCGACTTTGTTGAAGCAATTCCACCAACTTTAACTGCTTTTGAATACTCCAATTTGGACCACCCACCACTCGCACATTTCAATTTCGACACGCACACATACAGGATAGGGAAAATTACATAAATTACCCCTGAACTATGACATAATTGCACGCGATACTTTTTATGTTTTAATAATATCATAAACTACCTCCGTTGTAATACTTAGCCCCTTCCGTTAAAAGTCAACGACGGAAAATATGAATTTTGGTCAATAAAGCCTATTTTTGGAGTGAACTTCCAATTTTGCCCTTATATATGCATGTTCCAATTTAACCCTAACTTTTTTTATCAAATTGCCCTCACAATTTCATTTAAAAAAATATTAAATGAAATTTTTTCAGAAAATATGAAAAAAAAATTTTTGTGAAATATTAAATATTAAATGAAATTTTTTGTGAAAAATACATATTATGTTCCAAAATATGATTTTTTTTTGCGAAAAAGTATATATTATGTTCCAAAATATGAATTTTTTCCGAAAAATAATTTTTTTGCAAAAATTATATATTATGTTCCAAAATATGAATTTTTCGGAAAAGTTTTTTATATTTTGGAACATAATAAATATTTTTTTGCAAAAAAATATTTTTCAGAAAAAAAAAATCATATTTTGGAACATAATATATATCTTTCGAAAAAAAATTATTTTTTTGAAAGAAAAATTCATATTTTGGAACATAATATATAATTTTTTGCAAAACAAATTCATATTTTGGAACATAATATATATTTTTCACAAAAAAAATATTTTTCGTAAAAAAATCATATTTTGGAACATAATATATATTTTTAGCAAAACAATTATAAAGGTCAATATATATATATATTTCGGAAAATATGATTTTTTCCGAAAAATAATTTTTTTGCGAAAAATATATATTATGTTCCAAAATATGATTTTTTTCTGAAAAATAGTTTTTTGCAAAAAAATATTTATTATGTTCCAAAATATAAAAACATTTTCCGAAAAATTCATATTTTGGAACATAAGATGTATTTTTCACAAAAAAAATATTTTAATATTTTTTTAAATGAAATTGTGAGGGCAATTTAGTAAAAAAAGTTAGGGTTAAATTGGAACATGCATATATAAGGGCAAAATTGGAAGTTCACTCCAAAAATAGGCTTTATTGACCAAAATTCATATTTTCCGTCGTTGACTTTTAACGGAAGGGGTTGACTTTTAACGGAAGGGGCTAAGTGTTACAACGGATGTGATTTTAAGGATAGTTTATGATATTATTGAAACGTAAGAAATACCGCGTGCAATTATATCATAATTCAGGAATAATTTATGTAATTTTCCCAACAGGATATTAACAAACAACCTGGTTTCTGCACTTTTCTAACCTTACCCAAAGCCCCACTTCATTAGTATTTCATTAACAAATACTCATTTGTCTCTGTCGTTAGAAATTAATATTTTATGCTCAAAATATTTTTAAATTAATATTTTATATCAAAAGTACTTCTAAAATAAATTGGTAACTAAATTAATTTCTTTTAGTAAATTACAAATTATTATTTTTTAACTAAATTAAGATTTTTGAGTAAATTACAAATTGTTTTTTTGTTTTTTGTTTAAGTTTACTTATTTATTTAAATTCAAATTTAAAAAATATATATTACTCCCTCCGTCTCAAATTATAAATCCATTTTGGGGAATTCAACTTTTTAAGATGATGATTTTTATTGTAGTGTTAGTGAATAAAATACAAATTTTACTCGTGATCCCACTATAATGATATGATTGTTTATAAAGTATATATTTTATAACTTTAATGCTTAAAGGTTAAACTGGTAAATTGATCAAATTAAGTGATTTGACTTTTCAAAGTGGACACTTATTTTGGGACGACTAAAGAAGAAAAGTGGACACTTATTATGGGACCGAGAAAGTACAAATTATACGGACAAAATCCTTTTAAAATTTCTATACATTTATTCTCTTAAAAAAAATAAAAAAATAATATTTAAAGTGTATTATTATCAATAATGATTTTTTTTTTATAATTTGTACTCCCTCCGTCCCAAAATAAGTGTCCACTTTGAAAAGTCAAAGCATTTTATTTGATGCATTTATCAGTTTAACCTTCAAGCATTAAAGTTATAAAACACATACTTTATAAACGTTCACATCACTATAGTGGACCACGGGTAAAATTGATATTTTATTCACTAACACTACAATAAAAAGTCATTCTCTTAAAAAATTGAATTCCCTAAAAGAGACTTATAATTTGAGACGGAGGGAGTAATACATTTTTTTACATTTGAATTTAAATAAATAAGTAAACTTAAACAAAAAATGAAAAAATAATTTGTAATTTACTCAAAAATTTTAATTTAGTTAAAAAAAATTTGGTAATTTAATAAAAAATCTTAATTTAGTTATCAATTTATTTTAAGGGTATTTTGGGCATAAAATATCAATTTAGGGGTATTTTGAACATAAAATATTTATTTTTAACGGCAGGGGGGTGTTTATTAACGGAATACTAACGGAGTAGGGGTTGTGTGTATGGTGGGAAAAGTGCAGGGAATTATTTGACACCTCAAGGGGTGTTTGTCAAAAATTTGAAATCATAGGGAGTTGTTTGTTAATAGACCATAAAAAATATGTATAAATCTTAAAAGGAGTAATTATTCAACATTATGTATATATATAACATGAGGAAAGAAATTATTATTATTGAAGTAATTTATAAATTCATTATGAATATATATCGTATAAAAAGAAAATTAGGAGTATATCATTTCCCTTGATTATATTAGAGAAACTATGTCTTCTATAATGAAAAAAATATATAATTACTTTATTTTAAAAATAATAAATTTATTATTTAAATTCGATTGATTTAAATTATAAAATTTATTATCCTTACTTTAAAAAACTTTTTTTGATACCATATATATTCATAATGAATTTATAAATGGGTAAATGGCGGGAAACTCCTCTATAGTATGAAAGCTGTGCAAATAACACCCCTAAAGTTCAAAATATGTATATTAGCACTAGTAGTATCGTAAAAATGTGCAATTTGACCCTTTCAACTAAGTTTATGTTCACTTTTTTTGTCTAAATTTAGGCACGTGACTTTCACATGCAATACTTTATCCCAAAAGCGAGAAATGCCCTTAATCACTTACCAAAATGCTATCATCTGTGATTAAAAACCAAATTTGAAAACTGACACCGTTGGAAAAAAAAAGTCTAAATCTTCATTTTACATTCAATTTTTTTTATAAATAAATAAACAAATAAATTAGGGTAAAATGGTAATTTAACATTTCAAACACTTGAAAATGAAATGGAGGGGGATATTTGCACCAAATGTAAATGATATGGGTGTTTAAAAACCATCAGGGGAGTTATAGGCACTATATTCATACTACATGGGGGTTTTGTGCCATTCACCCATTTACAAATTACTTCAATAACATAAATATTTTTTTTATCATGTTATGTATATAAATAGTTTTGAATAATTACTTAATCTTTTTAAATTTTATTCTCAATTTTTTTATAAAAACTTAAGCATTATTTTTTTAATTAATTATAAAAATCATATGTTAATTTAGCAAATTTGAATAAAAATTATGCCATCAAATTTGCATCAATTATTTCATAATCTTCGTTAATAACAAAAATGCATTAAGTTAATTCAATAAGAAAGGCTTTATAGTCATTTATGAAATAATTTAAAGACAAATGAGAATTGTTTTTAGTTTTTGTGATAGTTTACATGGATTATTGCACAAGAATAGTTCAGGGGAGTTATTTGCATCTTTTTACATAGCCTAAAGGATTTTTTGTCATTTTTAAAATTTAGGTGGGTTTCTTGAGCGAGAGAGTATAGTTCAGGGGTTTTAATGCACTTTACCCCCTCTCTCTCTCTCTATATATATATATATATATATATATATATATATATATATATATACACTTGAATGTACGTCTGTTTGTTAATATGTTTGTAATGTATTTTAGTCAAATGTTATACAGAAAAAATGGTACAAAGTCAAAGTTTTCAGTCATATTCATATTCATATGATACAGTAAAATATAAAATATAGATAGGAAAAATATCACTTACTTCCCTTGAGGTTTCACAATATTGCACGTGGTACTTTTTAGTTTTCAAATATATTATTTACCTATATTGAAGATGTAAAATTACGAAATAACCTTTAATAAACCCCCTAGATTATTGAATTTTTATATTGCCCCTCACCCTAATGGGTAAATTACAGTCTCATCCCATAAAATTCTAAAAAAATATTTAAAATTTAAAAATATATATATAATTCAAAAAATATATATATATAAAATTTGGAAAAAATATATAAATTTTGAAAAAAAAGATAAAAATAAAAAATTTTATAAAATTTGAAACACTTATAAATTTTGAAATATATATAAATTTCAAAATAAATAAATAAAATTAGAAAAAATATATAAAATTCGAAATATATATATATAAAATTCTGAAAAAACATATAAATTTCGAAAAACATATAAATTTTGAAATATATATATCTAATTCGAAATAAATATATAAAATTTGAAAAACATATATAAAATTTGAAATATATATATAAATTCAAATATATATATATATATATATATATATAATTAGAAAAAATATATAAAATTCGGAAAAAATATTTAAATTTGAAATGGGTCAATTTTCAAGTTTAAACATGCATATATTTGTAGAGGCTACATTACAGGAAGATGTTCCAATATTTGTTGTGCAGAGGGTGATAAGTCTATCAAATCCTAAGCACTTCTTTTTCTAATAGATCTAATGGGTTTTGCTAGCTATTATGCAGCTTTTTGCTTGGAAGATTGAACCATCAAAATTTCAAATTATATATATATATTTCTAAATTTTATATGTTTTGCGAAATTTATATATATTTTTTGAATATATATATATTTCGAATTTTATATATTTGTTTCAAATTTTCTATATATATTTCAAAATTTATATATGTTTTTTGAAATTTATACATTTTTTCAGAATTTTATATTTTTTTCCGAATTTTATATATTTATTTCTAATTTTATATATTTATTTCTAATTATATATATATATATATCTAATTATATATATATATTTCAAAATTTATATATATTTTCGATTTTTATATTTTTTTCAAAATTTATATATATTTTCCAAATTTTATATAATTTTTAAAATTTTAAATATATTTTCAAATTTTAGGGGTTGAAATTGTAATTTACCCATTAGGGTGGGGGCAATGTGAAATTTAATAGTTTAAGGGGTGAAACTATAATATGAATTTGAGGGGTATTTGGGTACTTTACCTCTTTGATCGCATTGACTTTGGATGGAAGGGGTGAAAGTGATAGACAAAACTAAATCTGAAAAGAGGTAACTGATATATTTGAAAATTAAGAAATACCGCGTGCAATAAAATCAAACTTAAGGAATCAAGGAAAGTAAGTGATATTTTTCCAATATAGATATAATCCCTCCTGATTTCTTGACACCCTCTTCTTTATATTTAGTAGTTAGTACGAATGGCTCCCTTCTGTCAAACTATTTTCTTTATTTTTAACCGAGTTCTTGACCAAATATTTTGTTCTTCAAGATTATAGAAAAGGTTCATACTGTGTTTTTATATTTCTCTTGATGATGTTTTATTGTCCAATAATTACAAAACTTAAAAACTTTATTACAAATGAAAGAGACTGAGAGAGACTTAAGAGAGAAAGAAAGGAAAATAATAGGGTAATTTGCATTGACACCTCCTGAGGTTTGGGTTAATTACAGTCAGATGATGGTCAACGCACAAGTTTGCAGAGACATTCCTGAGTTTTCAAAAGTCTTGAAATGACACTCCTTTAGGCCATGAAAAGTCAGATTTGTCATTATTTAATTTCAATAAACTCTCATCTACTATTGAATTTAATCAACTAACTCCTCTTATTTCCGGATTGCCCTATATGTTTTTCAATTTAATTAACTAACCCCTCCTATATCCGGATTGCCCCCTATACTTTTCAATTTCAGTCACATTACCCCACACCTCAAACAATATATATATAAAATTTCAAAAAGATATATCAAATTTCAAAAAAAATAAAATAATATTCAAAAAAAAAAATATATATATATATATATATAATTTAAAACAATTATATAAAATTATAAATATATATATATTTCAAAAATAATATATAAAATCCAAAAATAATATATAAAATTCGAAAAAAGTATATATATATATACATATATAATACGGATATATATAAAATTCAAAAATAAATATATATATATATATACATATATAATTCGGAAGAAATATATAAATTCAAAAACATATAAATTTAGAAATAATATATAAAATTCAAAAATATATATATAAATTTCAAATATATATATTTTGAAAAACAAAATTAGAATAAATAAATAAATTTAGAAGAAAAAAATATATATTGGTAAAATATCATATCTTTTCTAATGAAGTGAATTAAACTACTTACACCAACAACAATCCGGATAAGTAGTTTGATTCACTTCATTAGAAAAGATATGATATTTTATCAATATATATATTTTTTTCTTCTAAATTTATTTATTTATTCTAATTTTATTTTTTGAAATATATATTTTTTGAAATATATATATACTTTTTTGAATTTTATATATTATTTCTAAATTATATGTTTTTGAATTCATATATTTCTTCCGAATTATATATGTATATATATATTAATTTTATATATATTCAAATTTTATATATTTTTTAAATTTTATATATATTTTTTGAAATTTATATACTTTTTTCGAATTTTATATATTATTTTCGGATTTTATATATTATTTTCGAAATATATATTTATAATTTTATATAATTGTTTTAAATTATATATATAATTTAGAATTTTATATATTTTTTTGAAATTTGATATATATTTTTCGAATTATATATATATTTTGAATTTTGTGTAGGTTGGGTTCTGAATTTTTGCTATCAGTGTGTTTCTTAACGTGATAGATTGTCATGTTCTTCATGATTCCTAGTCTTATCTATTCTATGTTTATCACTTAATTAGTTAACTAGTTGTATTGTACTCTATCATTAATCTTCTCCACATTTATTGGAGAGATAGTTGTAACCATGTAACAACTTTGTTTATATATATTCAACGTGAACACTCTCTACAAGGTGTGAGAGTCAGAACTTCAAACTTTAGTCTCATTTTCACATGGTATCAGAATATAAAAATCCTATATATTTTTTTCAACAATGACTTCACCAACATCATCCAATGCTCTTTCTACTGTTTCCTCAGAGACACAATCTGGTGATCCCTTTTTCATTCATCACTCTGACAACCCAACTGCTATCCTTGTTTCACCCCCTATAACCGGTGATAATTATTCTTCATGGTTGCATGTTATTACTATGGCCCTTTGTGCTAAAAACAAGTTAGGTTTTGTTGATGACACCATCAAACAACCTCCTGCAACATCTCCAAAGGAGCCGCATCAATGGGAACGTTGTAACGATCTCATTAGCTCGTGGATCCTTAACTCTATTTTTCGCTAAAATTCGTGGTAGTATCTTGTACGCCAATACTGCGAAAGATATTTGGGTTGATCTTGCTGAACGGTTTTCTCAAACCAATGCACCTAAGATCTAACAATTGAAGCAGTCCATTTCTTCTCTCAAACAGGATGATTTATCAGTTTCAGCTTATTTTACGAAACTGAAATCCTTATGGGATGAATTAAACTCATTCACTAATTTACAACCATGTACCTGCGGCAATGGCAAGGATGTGGCTGAAAGTTTTCAACAGAGATCGAGCTATGGAATTTCTACAAGGTTTACATGATCGTTTTGCCACTATTCGGAGTCAAATTTTGCTTATGGAACCATTTCCTACTGCCACCAAATTGTATTCTCTTGTTCGACAAGAAGAAAAACAACAAGAGATATAATCTTTTCAATCTTGTAGGACTGAAGCCGCCGCTTTATATACCAACACTAAATCTAGTAGTTATGTTTGACCTGCTCGCAATGAAACTCGGGCTACCAATTCCAATACTCAGCCTCGATTTCATTGTGATCATTGTGGTCATGATAATCATACCATTTCTTGTTGCTACAAACTTCATGGCTATCCTCCAAAGAAGTCAGATGTTTCAGGCAGCAAACTAAACACTGGAGGTCATGCACCATCTCCGGCTATCACTCAAGAGCAGTACCATAAGTTACTTGCTATGATGGCAACAAGTAACATCCATTCGGGTGCTAACCTTGCAGGTCTGACTCTTTCTATTCTCCCAAATTCCATTTTGATTATTGACACTGGTGCCACCAATCACATGTGCTCTTCTTTGACATTATTTTCATTTTACAAATCATGTCCCAAACCATCTTTTGTTCAACTACCTGATGGTTCCGATGCACAAATTTCTCATATTGGCTCTGTTGTTTTTTCTCTCAATCTCACTTTCATAATGTGTTTCATATACCATCTTTTAAATACAACTTATTGTCAGTCAGTTAACTCACCAAAACTGAAAATTATGCTGTAACCTTTTTGCCTAACTCTTGTTCATTTCAGGACCTATCAACGAGGAAGACGATTGGACAGGGGAGCATCCATGATGGTCTTTATTTTTACAAAGCATCACCAGTAGCCCTAGCAGTTGTTGCACCCCCTACTCTTGATATTTGGCATTGGCGTTTAGGTCATATTTCTTTCCGTTCCTTAGAACATCTAGTTAAGGAGCTTCCTTTCATGTCATGTTCGAATAATCATGTTTGTGATATTTGTCCTCAAGCGAAACAAACACGTTTACCTTTTCCATCTAGTTCAATTACTACACTACATGCTTTTGAATTAATACATTGTGATATTTGGGGTCCTTTTTCGCAACCATCTTTAAATGGTTCTTGTTATTTTTTAACAATTGTGGATGATTATACTAGATGCACTTGAATTTATCTTATGCATGTAAAGTCTCAAACTCAAAGTTTGTTGAAATCTTTTTTTGCCATGGTTAAAACACATTTCAGTGTTTCACGTGTTAATAAACTGCATGTATTTTTTTCCAACATCCAGAAGAAAGAAATTAAATTAGATGATGTGTTGGATATAAAAAAGCACATAACTGAAACCAAATGATTAAAAACCCAATAGATGTAGAAGATTTTTCTCATCTTTCATTTATCAACCAATACGTGCTTATCCAAGCAACATTCAATAAAAATAAACAGAAAAAGAAAAGGAAAATAAAATAGAATAATTACTTATAAAAATAAATTAAAAGAAAAGAAACCGTAGTCCTAGTTGCATCACCTTTGACTACGAGAACCAGTTGCAATACATTTGACCTTCATATATATATATATTTATAATTTTATATAATTGTTTTAAATTATATATATATATATTGGAATTTTATATATTTTTTTGAATTTGACATATATTTTTTGAATTTTATATATATATATATTGAATTATATATATATATATATATATATATATATTGTTTGAGGGTGTGGGGTAATGTGACTGAAATTGAAAAGTATAGGGGACAATCCGGATATAGGAGAGGTTGGTTGATTAAATTGTAAAGCATAAAGGGTAATCCGGATATAAGAGGGGTTAGTTGATTAAATTCAATAGTAGAGGGGAGTTTATTGAAATTAAATAAGGGCAAATCTGACTTTTCATGGCCTAAAGGAGTGTTATTGCAAGACTTTTGAAAACTCAGGGATGTCTCGGCAAACTTGTGCGTTGACCGTCATTTGGCTGCAATTAACCCAAACCTCAGGGGGTATCAATGTAAATTACCCAAAATAATACAAGAAGACTTGATGCGAGACTCTGAAGGAGAGAGCTTCCTTTTAAAGAAATAAAAAACCAAAAAGTTAAAATTGCTATAGTGTGCTACAGTGATTTTTGTCGGCGTTACAGTGAAAGTGTACAGTTATTTGCTACAATACTTTACAATAATTGAGATTTCTTTTTAATCTCTATCTCTTCCACCTTTTATGTCGTGTGCTATCTTCTCAGGACCTTTATTCCAATATTCAAGTGGGAAAATATGTTCTTTTGCTAGAAGTAAAGCGCATCTAGTATCATAGAAACAATCAATCTTGTATGTAGGATAACCATTGAACATAAGGTCAATTGTACAATATCTTACAGTTGCTTGCACATTTTGGCATGTATTTGCACACGATGCTTGGTCTTGGATATCATCTGTTTGATCTTGTAGATCATCAAAACTTTCAACCTCAGATGTATCTGATGATAAAATAGAAATATTGTCATCATCATCACTAGTATTGGTTTCATAATCGGATTCATTATTATTTTGTCTAGGAAAATCTAATCTCAGAGCAAAAAGTCCAAAACCAAACAATGAGAGAAGTGACATTAACCTTAAAACCATTACTCAATGGAAAAAAACTAGGAAACATCCGTTAACTGATGATTAAGCCCAGATCCTAAGTGAGGTTTTCAGCCACGTTCAAACAGGAACCAAGAAAGCACCTGTAAGAAAAGTTGAGAAGGAATTTGCTCGACTTAACAAGTTGACTAGTAGTTATGTTACACTAATTCAAAAGAGTAATTCGAATAAAAGTTTCACACCAATCCAACAGACGGTCGAAACAAGCTATCTTGACGAAGATGAACCCATCAAATGGGAATTGTTCCAAGGAAAGTTTTTACCTGAATTTTTCTACTACTAGAAAAAATGGGAAGATCAGTTTCAGTATGTTCAAATGGAGTCTTATCAGCTGTTGAAGGTTCTCCTTAAGAATGCACAAATTGTTAGCTCACCTCCAGGAGGCAAACAAGTAGTTGTTCAAGAGTTTATTGATCCAGACATTTTTATAACATGACCATTTGTTTTACAAACTGATAACAAATTTATAATTGGTTTTCTTAAATCAACTACAACTTCCATTAATGATTATTCTGCTAAAGTGTGTAGGGACAAATGGAAGATTCTTTTTATAGGCTCGCATATGACTATAGAGCATATTACAAAAGGAATGAAGGTTTAGTCTCTTTGGGACAAATAAAGCCCAACAACGGTATCAAGAACGAAGTGCTTCAAAGAAGCCAAAAACCAACTAGTGGACCTCACGTCCCTAGTCCCCAGAATCTCAAGCCCACTGCAAGAGATAATCAACCAGAGCCTACAAATATGAATCTAGTACACCATAGAGCAAAGTTAGAAAAGAAGCCTATTGTTGATATAATGGCCCACCTTTGTGGACACTCAGGCCTAGTCCAGATGTAATTAAAAGGTGTTGAGCTGGAGGATAAGGGTTTTAATCATCCATTGCATTATTGAGATTGTGCATCTCAATGTTATCTAAGTCGAGATCATTATCTCCTAGACTTTGCGCAAATTGCTGAAGACGAAACTCATTTGTGTTGTGTGCATCAATAAACAATTATGTGGGATCTAATATATTATTCTTCATAGGTAGACATTTTATCATCTAATAAAACAAAATTTTTTTATTTATTAATAATTAGCGATACTCTAATCAAATAATATAAGGATGAACTTATGATTCTCAATTTATTTTATTGCATCTCTGTATAATAAATATAACATTACATCTTGCATCTTCATGTTATGTCACTTACTCACCTAAACTCCTTTCTGCATTATTCTTATTTTTCTGCTTTAACCAGGCATGGATACATTCCCCCACTGATTTTTTTTTTTACCTTAGATATCTCAGAAGTCATAGGTCTTATTATCTAAGCCCCCATTAAAATTTATTTTTTATCTTTGATACCACATAATTTAAATTTATTTATAACTAAGCCCCCACTGAAAATTTGTTTTAAGCCCCACTGAAATAAATATGTCACTTATACGCCAAAAATCCACTGTAAATTTTTTTAACCCCCATTGAGTTGGATCTCTAGATCCGTCACTGGCTTTAACAATTTATTATATGTAATATAGTTGGTTTAATAATCATCTCATAAGATGTTTTCTTTTGATTCTAAATAGTTGGTTTAATAATCACTTACTCACCTAAACTATTTTTATAATGCATTATTCTTATTTCTCTGCTTTAACAATCTGCTATATGTAATATAGTTTCTTTAATAATCATCTTATAAATGTTTTCCTTCGATTTATTTAGAATCCACTATACCTAATATTCACTCGGTTCTATAATAGTTGTTCACTTTCTCAATTTTATTTGTCCCAAAATATTTATCTAGTTTTCAATTCCAATACAATATAAAATTATACTTTCTCAAATTATTGTTGTTCATTACTTTCGAAAAACAATGATCCCCACTAAAACCACAACTATATATATTACTATAAAATGACAAAATTAGAAACATAAAATAACATTTGTTTTTTGAAAAGTCAGGCTTTGACAACTAATTTGGAAAAAAGAAAGTATTAACTAACTTATAATTCATTCTATATCCATAAATTTTGCTTCGAATAAACTATTATATTTTTGGGACATGATTATCTCCCTTGTTACACTCTTTTTTTAATATAATTTCTTAGCCAAAAGTTTCATTCTTAAAAGTTATATGGTATGCGCCCGTGCCCAATGCCCAATTGATTAAGTGCCTCACGTTTCACCCTGGTGGTCAGGATTTGATTTGTGCCGCATACTCTCTACTTAATCTAGCAACTAATTTCCTTACCATGTAAAAAAAAAGGATTATATGATAAGTAATACATAATAGGTCATGGTTGATGAGTCTTAGGTGTGTATAAAATATGTGGTTAAAAACAACACCTTAAGGACGCTACGTTTTACCCTACGCAAGCACATGTATTAATTGTAGAATAGCAACAACTTGAGTAAGGAATATCGATCCCACAAAGACTAAGATTGTTCACTTTAACAATTAAAAAATAATGAGTTATATTTATGAAAAAGTTGTTTGTTTTGGTGGTCGAAGACCAAATTATCTAAATTAACTAAATTATTCAAAAAAAATAAAGTAAATTGGTTTGTGATTCAAGAGAGAGAGAAAACTAGGGTTTTCATCTTTCCACCATTAACCGCATAACATAGTTCTATCAATGTAACAATTGCAAGAGGGCGATCCATACACTGTGAATCAGGTCATACCACAAATAGCTAAATATGACTCTAAAAAGGAATACCATCAACCGAATTACGACAAACCCATCTCATGACTAAACTGATTAGTACATGCCAATTAAATTACTCTAATCTATTCTTAATGCATAAAAATAAACTAAAACATGTCTATATCAACTTGCCAAGGCATGACCTGTGTCAACCTAGAGTTTCAAGTTTTATTACCACTATTGTGTAAAAAATCATGAATTAAACATCCGAGTTCAAGCCCATAGTGAATAATCATGATTGTGTAAAATAATATATTCATTCCATCTAAGACAAGAATTTAGAACAAATATAAAATTTTGTATCAAGAATAAAAACGGTCTCTTATCTACTACAATCGTCATAGTATGGTCACAGTTTCCCCTCGTTACAATTGAAAACAAATAAGAACTACATTACTTGGCTAGGATTTTGCTAGAAAAGAGATGGGTTATCGAATGTTCACAAGATCATATAAGGTTGTCTTAATTGAGAGTAGAAAGTAGTGAAATCATTCACTTTAGTGGGAACCATTTATGATATGAAGCTCGATATAATTATTGATCTATAGTGAGTGGGAGTATTTGCATCCCTGTTATCTTTTGCATTATATCATGAATTAATTGAACTTGTGTGTGGACTCATGATTGCGTGATTATAGAGAACTGAGATGTTTATAGGTACAATCACTGGAAACCTTCACGAGACTTCACTTGTCCACTAGGGGTAACCTAGGGGTTTAAAAAACTTGTTACACGTGC
The DNA here is from genome assembly GCA_963922005.1 of Cornus suecica. NCBI lineage: Eukaryota > Viridiplantae > Streptophyta > Magnoliopsida > Cornales > Cornaceae > Cornus > Cornus suecica. The sequence continues at coordinate 20,081,827 of OY998239.1, read as the reverse complement.
TAAGTGTAATCGTCGATCCTCACGAAAGCAAGAGATTAGGTTAAATTAGTTAAAGTAGATAGATTAGAAATCGTCACAAGAAAGTTCCCTGAGTTTATTGTTAAGGGACTAGCAATATGTAAGTTTGGGGGTGTGTTAGGTGTCAAATATTAGACATTTTGACCCCTTAACTCATTATTGTTACATTCTTTCATTCTATTATTTGGTATTTTTATGATGTTTGTGTGTTAAATCATGTTTCAGGAGCTTAACGAAGAAATGAAGCTAACTTCAGTGAATTAACTGAAGTGCATATTCTTTCTATTCAAAGAGGAGAGTCAAAGAGGTAGTTCGAGACAAAAATATCTCTCGGAGGTCAAAAACGGCATTTTCAGAAGCCTTTATCTCAGCAAAAAGTATCGTGGGTTCAAGGCGGTCGTTTCGGTACATTCACGGAGAAAATTAGTTTTGAAGAAAATACCTAGGCTTGTGCCTACACTTTCAGTTTCAAAAAGTGGTCGGAAATCATATTTTTACGCTTATACCTACGCTTGAAGCATAGGTCAGTGATAAGTGCTCAAAAGTATCCCTTTTAAGCCCATATCTTACTGTTGTTACGTCTTTACAATCCATTATTTGGTATTTTTATGTCGTTTGTGTGTTTAAGCGTGTTTCAGGAGCTTAATAAAGATTCGAGCTAACTTTGGTGAATTAAGTAAAGAAGTGATTGTGTTTATCCAAAAGAGAGAGCAAAAGAGGTGTTTTCAAGAGAAAAATGTCTCATGGAAGGTGAAAACGTCATTTTTCGGAGCTGCAACTTCAAAAATCATATCGAGGGAGTCGAGGGGGTTCAAACGAAGCAATTATCAAGAAAAATGGTTTTCGGGGGTTTTGCTATGCTTGACCTACGCTTTCAGTTGCAAGAAAGTGAGTTTCTATGCTTGAAGCGTAGGAAGCTACCCTTGAAGCGTAGGTGCGGAATGCTATAGTGTTTTCAGCACAAACTTTCAGTCAACTTAGGGAGCTCATATCTTAGTCAATTATAGTCCAAATGGGGTGATTCTTGTGCCTATCATCAAGATCTTGAAGTCAGCTTTCCAACGATATATTATATACCTCCATACAATATGTGTAGCACAAGATATGATCAAATGAGTGAGAGATGTCCTACAGTAAAAGCTGAAAATTTCAGATTTGGGCTGAAATCCTATTTTGACCCGGATTGATCCGTTTTGACACGGATGACTTTAAGTTAGACCTCAACTCCTCTATACATGTAATATACACATATTATACATCAGATATTAGGGTTTTGCTTGATTTGGTGTGAATTACGAAAAAAGGTAATCATATTCCATAAGTTAGGGTTTCCCTTGGCTTTGTCTATATATACCAAACTTTGCTACAGATCTAAGAGACTCTTCTTCACCAAATTTTGGAATTTATTTACACATAAGTTTTCAAAATATTTTTTGGAGATTCATCTATCATTCCAAGGAGGAGCCATTCAAGACTTAGAGATTCAGAGAAAACGATTATGGAGAGCGATTCTATATCAATGATGCAGTCCCCTTCTACCATGAGTAACGAATTCGGTAACTAGGGTTTTCTAGTAAAACTCTAGCCAAGTAATGTAGTTCTTTCATTGTTTTCAATTGTAAATAGGAGAAATTGTTGATCATACTGTAACGATTGTAGTAGTTAAGAGACCGTACTGATTTGCAATATAAAATTCTATGTTTGTTTTAAATTCTTATCTTAGATTGAATGAATGTATTATTTTGCACAACTATTATTATTCAATATGAGCAAGAACTCGGATGCTTAATTATGGTTTTTTACACAATGGTGGTAATGAAACTTAAAACCCTTAGTTGACACAGGCCGTGCCTTGGCGATTTAATATAGACATGATTTAGTTTATTTTCATGCAGTGGGAGTAGATTAAAGTAATATAATTGACATGTACTAGTTAAGTCAGTCATGAGATGGGTTGTCGCAATCCGATTGATGGTACTCCTTTTTGGGGTCGCATTTAGCTATTTGCGGTACGACCTGATTCACAGTCTATGGATCACCCTCTTACAATTGTTAACATTGACAGAACTATGTTATGAGGTTAGTGGTGGAGTGATGAAAACCCTAGTTTTCTCTTTCTTGAATCACAACCCAATTTACTTTGTTTTTTAGTTAATTTAGTTAAGATTAGATAATTTGGTCTTTCGACCACCAAAACAAATAATTTTCAGAAATATAGTTTAGTATTTTTGAACTATTAAAGTGAACAATCTTAGTCTCTGTGGGATCGATATCCCTTACTCAAGCTTTACTATTCTACAATTGATACGTGCGCTTGTGTAGGGTAAAACCTAGGGCATCTTTTAATGTGTTGTTTTTAACCACATATTTTGTACGCACCTGACGCACATCAGTCAGCTATGCTTGAAGTGTAACTACGACAACTTGTTGAGGTTTTTGCCTGTTCTACCCTCGGTTCAAATCCAAGACGTGGTTGCGACTCCAGACCTATGTATACATGTATATACACATATATATGTATCAGATTTTAGGACAGGGGTTATGGACATATCTTTTGGAAATCTAGAGATGAGGATGAATATATTTGATATCAACCATCAATTACCAGAACTAATCGAGTGTTATAATATTGATAAGATGGTTGAGGAAGTGGTACCTCAGAGGAATCGAGCAAGGAATGTCTTGGATGCTGTGATTGAAAGGTCAAATGCAAAGTTTGACACATGGGAGGAGTCAAGAGATTTGCTTAAATCTCCATTTGTGTCACGAGCAACATTGGTGCCCGATAACTCACTTTATAAAATTGGATTGTATGATGGCACTGAAGGTCGAGAAAAGACCTTAGTGATGAAAAGATCGGAGGTGAATTTTGAAAATTGGGAGGACCAACAGCGATCTAATTTGAAAGTTATTGCTGCGTTGGGAGCTGCGTTATACTCGCTGTCAAAGATAGCACCAAGAAAGTCAGCTGGACCTCAACTTATTCCTTCACAAGAGTTGATGCCTGAGAGTACACTTCATAAAATGGTGTTGTGTGGGGTAATTAAGGACCAAGAGGATGGCGTATTGAAAGATCAAAAGGGTGTGAAGACTGTGAGAGCTGATCATTTACCATGAACTATCATAGAACTTACCAAGGATGACATCCCTCTTAAGGATCCCTTTCCAGATGAACGAGTATTGAGTATAAAAATGGTAGATAAGCTGTATGCCTGGGAAGATCCGCGATTAAAAAATGAGTATGAGAGGATACAGAATTATGTGTATGAGGATGTTCGAATTTACATAACTCGGATAAGAGTACATCATGCTAAGCATGTTCGACTTAAGTTCCTTGAGCTCGGCCAGAAGAAACGACGGTGTAATTCAAAACTAAAATTGTTTCCAGGTAAGATTCGGTTAAGAAGGGAAAGACCATTTAGAGTTAAATCAGTTTACCCCCATGGAGAGGTAGGTTTGGAAAGTGATAGTTTAAAAAGGCGTGGTCATCTGCTAAAGATTTATAAGGAGATTAATCCGGGACCGAAAGTTATGGCATCTGTCAGTTTAATGGAAAGTGATGAATTGGTGGAAGAACCATTACATAAGGTGTTGAAGGAGAAATTGTTGGACACATTACCTGTATATGGGGTGAAGTTAGAACGTGACAGATGAAGTACTTTATATGGTGATTATTGTTCTATATTTGATGTCATGGATAATACTAATTGTTCACATGTGAGAGCACTGAGAGAGCTGTCTCCTACATTTTGTCCTATGAGTAGGGGAAGTGTTGTAGAGAGGAAAGATGTTGGATAACCCTTTGAGTGGTCATGTCATACTGACGACGTTAAACATTGGTCCTAGGCTGTGAAAGTTAGTTTCTAGCCTAGGTTTGTAATATAGTAGGTCATTTAATTTATAAAAATTTTAAATTCCTAGAGACGGTACACCCTTAAGGCCACGTCTTTATCTTTGTTTTTATTTTTATTATTTTATTTATAGGATTGTAGGCTGTGATACCACCTAATTTTCAAGCATAGGTTGGCCAGGCCTATACCGAAAACTAAGGTGCATCAACACTCAATAATAAACAAGCACGGAAACAAAAGACATATTTAAGAAATAACAGAGTCTCAAAAGTTTAATTCCCATGAATAAAAAAATTCATAAATCTAAATCTCCAAAGGGTACAACTCGGGAATCCCATATCTATGGACCCCTAAAACCATAAACAAAAATGTAAGTTCGAAAGAAAATACTAATATAGAGTCCCTACTCTGAAACAAAACGGAAAACTGAATATCTCAAGAAGAAACGAGATGAACCCTCAACCCTGTGGCTGAAACTGTCGATGACCTAAAATGTTAACAATGGTGGGTCAGACCCACGAGCAAAGTAAACTCTACATGATCCCAAACAAAGTACCAATAATCCCATTATCTACCTACTATAAAAATAAGAGTAATTATAATTCCTATAACTTTAAGTACCACACCTAAATAAACATCCCCTAAAAATAAATAAATAAATAAATAGAGAAAACAAATAAAGCGCCTCCATAATTAAGTCACAAATCAATAGAAGAAAAAACATATAAGTGTAACATTAATTAAATCATAAAACAATAGGCAAACCAACTAAAGTGATACTATAACTATACCACAAGTACATAGGCAACTGACCCATGCAGATCCATAACCACGTACCCGAACTCCATGTTATGGTACAGATGAGACTGCGTTAATAGTCAGTCCATCGTGGTTCCTTCCATTATTCCAAAATAAAGTAAATAAATAATAAATATATTTTGATCACAAATTTGTTAATTCCATCACCCTATCCATAAACACATAATAAGAAATCTTCAGAAAGTAACTTAATATAAATATTTGTATTTAACAATAACGTTTCCTAAATTTATTAATAACCTCTTACAGTACCAAGTCAAAGAACACCCAATCAATATTTAATCATCCTTCTGTTACATGATCATCAATTAATAATAACAAGGCTTCAGAAATTCTCTAGTGATACAAGCCCATACACCGAATATAATCTACTATTATATACGTGTAAATAAGCACTAAATAAATGAATATTATTTACAACAACCATACATATACATAAGCACATGAAAAGAAACCAAAAAAAGAAAACAAATCAAATATATATACAATTCTACATGTTTATACAAGCACATAATTAAAATAGGATTAAAAGAAAATCAAATTTATATATATGTGCACAGACCAACAACGTGTTGTCACATGCTTCATAAGTCATTAGATGGCTTCTCAAGCACATTAAATGATTCTTCCTAACCAATACTAACCATTATATAAATATACAATCACAATGTAATTCATTGAATTTTTCTAAAGAGAATTGTTTGTGGGACCTGTAGTTATCATTCATACAAATATTATGATTTCCTCCATCTAACTTGTCAAAGGATGGGGTCATTGGTGGCGGCCCCCACTAATAGACAAATTCCAATGTTTCCCAGGTGATAAAACTACCTAAAGCATCAATAACGTCCATGATCCAATTCGTCCATGATCAAATTCATACGTGTACAGTGGGTTGTGCACAAATTTATATATTTATATTCTAACTCCTTTTATCATCCAACAAACACATATATATACATGTGAAAAATCATTACTGGTATATATAATTCCAAAATCCGAATATAACTAATATATATATAAACAGTCACATACACAATATATATATATATATATATATATATGGAGAGGATTATAATTATTAGTCCAAAGGGGAAGAGAAGGACATTCTACTTGTCTGATTTAATAACCAAATCACACACAACTGCAGATCGATCGTTGTTTTCTCTCATCTTTTACGTAGCTATCTCTCTACTCTCCCTCTATAGAATCGGCTGATAGAGAACGTAGGACTATTTTAGGGTTTTCTTTATATATATATATATATATTTATTTTACATAATTCCCATGGGCCCAAAAATATTATATATATATATATATATATATATATGTAATAGCCCAAAAGTAATTAAGTAGTGATTCATTGGGCTTATAAGCCCAACTTATATTATTTAATTAAATAAATAAAATTTATCCAACTTAATTTATATATATATATTTAATTTCGTTGTCCTAAAAATCACGGGGTATTACATTCTCCCCCCTAGTAAAGGAATTCCGTCCTCGGAATTCACCACATACCTGAACTAAATAACTCTGGATACTTTGCACAAATTTCATCCTCCATTTTCCAAGTGAACTCTACCTCATTGTGATGGCTCCACTGAACACGCACAAGAGGAATGATCTTCTTACGAAGTACATGCTCCTTTCGATCGATAATGCGATAAGGTTGCTCCACATAAGTCACATCCGGCTCCAACTCGATCTCTCCCACATCAATATGTTGATACACATCTTCATCTCGTAAGAATTTCCACAACATTGAAACATGGAATACATTATGAACCTTGTGTATAAAATTTGGCAGTGCTAAATGGTACGCCACCGGTCCAATCCTATCAGTAATCATAAAAGGACCCACAAAATGAGGTGACAATTTCCCCTTCTTTCCGAACCGCATTACACCCTTCATGGGAGACACCTTGAGTAAAACCTGATCCCCCACTCTAAACTCCAAAGCTCGAGTCCGCCGATCAGCATAACTCTTCTGCTTCCTCTGGGCAGTCCTCATACGGTCCCGAATAAGAGGAATCTTTTCTGAGGTGTCCTTAATGAACTCAGGACCAAATAATATGTTCTCTCCAGCCTCAAGCCAATACACCGGACATCTACGGGGTCGATCGTACAATGCCTTAAATGGTGCCATACCAATAGTCTTTTGATAACTATTGTTATAGGCAAACTCTGAAAGTGGCAAATAGAACTCCCAATTTCCCTTGAAATCAAGGACACAAGCTCGAAGCATATCCTCTAAAATCTGGTGAACCCTCTCAGTTTGACCATTTGTCTGTGGATGATAAGTTGTACTAAAGTGCAACTCTATACCCAAAGCCTACTGAAAGCTCGCCCAAAATCCAGATACAAAGTTTGGATCTCTATTCGATATAATAGACAATGGAATCCCATGAAGCTTCGCTATCTCTACAATGTAAAGCTTTACCAACTGCTCCGAAGTGTAATATGAGCGAATAGGTAAAACATGGGCAGACTTTGTAAGTCTATCAACTATCACCCAAATGGAGTTATGGTTCCGATGTGAGGTAGGTAACCCCTCAATGAAATCCATAGAAATGCTCTCCCATTTCCACTCAGGCACTGGAAGTGCTTGCGATGCTCCTGGTGGTTTCTGGTGATCGTTTTTAACCATCTGGAAAGTACTACTCTTGGAGACAATAACGACTATGTCTCTCTTCACACCAGCCCACCAAAATTGGCGTTTCATATCCTGGTACATCTTATCCCCTCCAAGATGAACTGCAAATGGAGAGTTATGAGCCTCTCTTATCGCATCTTTCCTCAAGTCATCGATAGGAGGAACAACTAATCGACTATTGTACCTCAACCCCCCATCTGAACTAACTGAGTAAAAGGGAATCTCTCCTGATGCCAACTCTGCAACTCAATCTATACGTTGCTGGTATGCTTGTTGGGCCTCAATCAATCTTCTAATGATGACAGGTGTCACCATAACACATGCCGCAAAAGCGTCAGCTAACTCATCAACTGACCTCAACGCATCCCACTCAATCTTAAACAAGGCTGAAAGACTAGCATAGGGTCAATGACTGAGGGTGTCTGCCACTACAGTGGCCTTCTCTAGATGATACAGAATGGAAAAGTGATAGTCCTTCACAAATTCTAGCTATTTGCGCTGCCTCATATTCAACTCCCTCTACGTAAACAGGTACTGCAAACTCTTGTGATCACTGAATAATCTGAAAGTCTCACCTAAGAGGTAATGTCTCCAGATCCTCAATGCAAAAACCACCACTGCCAACTCCAAATCATGGGTAGGGTAATTAAGCTCATGTGGCTTGAGCTTACGTGAACCATAAGATACTGGTCTCTCCTCCTGCATCAACACACAACCTAGACCCTGTAACGATGTATCGGTGTAGACAAGATACTCAACCCCACTCTGTGGAGTGGCCAGAACAGGTGCAAAAGTCAACTTAGTCTTCAGTTCATCAAAAGTTATCTGACAGTGATCATCCCAAATAAATGGCACACCCTTTCTAATCAAGTTGGTGAGTGGACCGGCAATCTTAGAGAAACCCTGAATGAATCTACGATAATAACCTGCTAATCCCAGAAAACTACGGACCTCTAAAGGTAAGGTAGGTTGTCCCCACTCCAGAACCGCTGAGACCTTCGTTGGGTCCACTGCAATCCCCTTCTCTAACACCACATGACCCAAAAAAACTTTGCATACAACTGGTGCTCTCTAAAGGTCTGTAAGACTGTCTGTAGATGCCTGGCATGCTTCTCCTCAGACCGAGAGTATACCAATATGTCATCAATGAATACAATGACAAATTGATCTAAAGCTTCTTTGAACACTCTATTCATCGGATCCATAAAAACAGCTAGAGCGTTGGTCAACCCGAAAGGCATAACAAGAAACTCATATGATCCATATACGGTGAGAAATGTTGTCTTGGGCATATCCTGCTCCCTATCACAAAACTGATGGTAACCAGACCTCAAATCAATATTCGGGAAGTAAGTGGCTCCCTTCAACTGATCAAATAAGTCATCAATCCTAGGCAACGGGTACTTATTGCGGATTGTGAATTTATTCAGCTCCATGTAATCAATATAAAGAGGAAGAGAACCATCCTTCTTCTTTACAAACAACACCGGTGTTCCCCAGGGTGAAGTACTCCGGCGAATGAAACCCTAGCTAAGAAGTTGTTGAATCTGTTCCTTCAACTCCCGTATCTCCATCGGTGCCATCCTATATGGTGCCTTACCAATAGGCCTGGTGCTTGGAGCTAAGTCAATAACAAAGTCAATATCACGACTCGGTGGTAACCCTGGAATCTCCTGAAACACATCCTAAAAATCACGCACTACGGGGATACTATCCATAGATACAGTGATCTCCTCTTGGGTCTCTGTATCAATATAAAATAAATGCGTACTAGACCCTCCCTGTAGATGAGGCATAGCAATCAAGTATATCTCTTGACCTGGTATAGGAAAGACTATCGTTTTACCATGACAGTCCAACTGAGCATGGTAGTGAGATAACCAGTCCATCCCAAGTATCACATCATAAGAGTGCATATCGAGCACTAAAAAAAATCAGCTAAAAATCTAAGCCCGTCAATCTTAATAGAAACATGTCCACAGCTCTCTTGTAAATTTGCATCAACACCTAATGACGTGGAAATACTGAGGGGTAAAATACTAGGTTGAGTCAGGTATAACTAGTGATAAGCTGGTGAACTCCTGCTCATACTCTGCAACAGTCCTATCTCCCTACTGTAAATCGAGAAACCCCCTCTTCTTAGCTGCCCTCACTGCGAATGGAAAATACTTCTCGTCAAAACGAGTATGGAACTGAGTATAAGTCAATGTGTCCCACTCCTCTGTGGTGGTAACTGACTCCCACCATTGCAATGCATCAGCAACCAACTTGAAATGGGCAATCATTTACTTCTAGACCACTATACACTTAACCATACAAAGATGACGCTTAGTATCCTTCCGCCACTGGTGAGCTACTTTCACATCAACAGACCCCGAAAACTATAGTGGGTGTTCCTAAATGAAAGTGTTCTGAACCTTCTCGCATGTAATAGGTTGGACTGCTTGCTCAATAACAGGAGCCCGCTGAGGAGGCGGCGGTTGAAGCTGTTGATTCTGAAGTGTCGTCACCACCCCTATAGCAACAACCTGAGCAATTATGGCTGCGAAGTTAGGAGGAAGTTCGGCATTGCTATGACCCTGATTCACATTCCCTTTTACGAGGCGACATACTTATACAACGTTAATACGAGTCATTAATACCACAACAACGAACTTAATAGAGTATAACGAATCCTAATTTTAGGCTCTAAATATCAGAATACGCAACGCGGAAAACCTAGCGAACGCATTCCCTAGGACACTTGAACCGGAGTGCTCTGATACCAACTGTGATACTCCCTAATTTTCAAGCATAGGTTGGCCAGGCCTATACCGAAAACTAAGGTGAATCAACACTCAATAATAAACAAGCACGGACGCAAAAGACATATTTAAGAAATAATAGAGTCTCAAAAGTTTAATTCTCATGAATAAACAAATTCATAAATCTAAATCCCCAAAGGGTACAACTCGGGAATCCCATATCTATGGACCCCTAAAACCATAAACAAAAATGTAAGTTCAAAAGAAAATACTAATATAGAGTCCCTACTCTGAAACAAAATGAAAAACTGAATATCTCAAGAAGAAACGAGATGAACCCTCAACCTTGTGGCTGAAACTGTCGAGAACCTGAAATGTTAACAATGGTGGGTCAGACCCACGAGCAAAATAGACTCTACATGATCTCAAACAGAGTACCAATAATCCCATCATCTACCCACTATAAAAATAAGAGTAATTATAATTCCTATAACTTTAAGTACCACACCTAAATAAAAATCCCCCAAAAATAAATAAATAAATAAATAGAGAAAACAAATAAAGCGCCTCCATAATTAAGTCACAAATCAATAGAAAAAAAAACATATAAGTGTAACATTAATTAAATCATAAAACAATAGGCAAACCAACTAAAGTGATACTATAACTATACCACAAGTACATAGGCAACTAACCCATGCCGATCCATAATCACGTACCCGAACTCCATGTTATGGTACAGATGAGACTGCGTTAATAGTCAGTCCATCGTGGTTCCTTCCATTATTCCAAAATAAAGTAAATAAATAATAAATATATTTTGATCACAAATATGTTAATTCCATCACCCTATCTATAAACACATAATAAGAAATCTTCAGAAAGTAACTTAATATAAATATTACTCTGTATTTAACAATAACGTTTCCTAAATTTATTAATAACCTCTTACAGTACCAAGTCAAAGAACACCCAATCAATATTTAATCATCCTTCTGTTACATGATCATCAAGTAATAAAAACAAGGCTTCAAAAATTCTTAAGTGATACAAGCCCATACACCGAATATAATCTACTATTTTATACGTGTAAATAAGTACTAAATAAATGAATATTATTTACAACAACCATACATATACATAAGCACATGAAAAGAAACCAAAAAAAAAAAAACAAATCAAATATATATATAATTTCTACATGTTTATACAAGCACATAATAAAAATAGGAATAAAAGAAAATCAAATTTATATATATGCGCACAGATCAACAACGTGTTGTCGCATGCTTCACAAGTCATTAGATGGCTTCTCAAGCACATTAAATGATTCTTCCTAACCAATACTAACCATTATATAAATATACAATCACAATGTAATTCATTGAATTTTTCTAAAGAGAATTGTTTGTGGGACCTGTAGTTATTCTATACAAAAAATTATGATTTCCTCCATCTAACTTGTCAAAGGATGGGGTCATTGGTGGCGGCCCCCACTAATAGACAAATTCTAATGTGATAAAACTACCTAAAGCATCAATAACATCCATGATCCAATTCGTCCATGATCAGATTCATACGTGTACAGTGGGTTGTGCACAAATTTATATATTCATATTCTAACTTCTTTTATCATCCAGCAAACACATATATATACATATGAAAAATCATTATTGGTATATATAATTCCAAAATCCGAATATAACTAATATATATATAAACAGTCACATACACAATATATATATATGGAGAGGATTATAATTATTAGTCCAAAGGGGAAGAGAATGACATTCTACTTGTCTGATTTAATAACCAAATCACAAACAACTGCAGATCGATCGTTGTTTCCTCTCCTCTTTTACGCATCACTCTCTCTACTCTCCTTCTATATAATCGATTGATAGAAAACGTAGGACTATTTTAGTGTTTTCTTTATATATATATATATATATATATATATATATATATATGTAATAGCCCAAAAATAATTAAGTAGTGATTCATTGGGCTTATAAGCCCAACTTATATTATTTAATTAAATAAATAAAATTTATCCAATTTAATTAATATATATATTTAATTTCTTTGTCCCAAAAATCACAGGGTATTATATAGGCTCTTAAGGCCAAATCATTTGGAAAAAAAAAAGGGAAAAAAAGAGAGAATTTTTAATTTCTTGAAAAACATGTGTTGATTTCTGGATGTTTGTGATGAAATTTCTTTTCCCTTGCTATGATTGGGTATTTGTGTTTTGTTGATAATATCTATAGGTGATACAAATCAAGTTTGTGGGAGGAGATTCATACTTTGCATTGGAATGAATAATTAAGCTTCAAGGGTAATTGTATCTGTTCTCCTATATTATTTTTGACCATGATGACATGGTTTGATTTAAGTTTGGGGGTGAGGGTATAGTATTACAAGGAATGAAAATTTTCGAAAAAAATTGGAAATTTTAAAATTTTGGGTGCAAATCTTTGTTTTCACGCATGAATGTTTTGCATTACAATTCGATTGAGTTTTTGTATATGATGCATGAGTAGTATGTAATGTGATATTCCCATTCATGAGAGTAATGAATAGATTGAGTTAGTGAAGTGATGTGGTTCTACATGGGTGAGTGAATGAGTGAAATTGAAATTAAGAAAGATGACTTTGACCTATAAGCACAAACACACATTCACTATGATAAATAGGTTGATGTTTGACTATGTTGTTGAAAAATAATTTTGCCACAATAAAAGGGGAGAAGGGGAGATGTTATGGTTGAAATGGAGAAAATTGAAAAAAATTATTTTGAGAAAATAAAATGCGAAAAGTAGTTCTTCGATCTGAGTAACCGAGCCTTGGTATCACCAATATCATTGTTCGCGTAAAAATGGGAGAAAACTAATGAGCATAAATCCCATGGAAGAAGCCCGAGCCCAATTGGTCAGGACTAAAAATCCTCGCTGAGACAAAAAGGGATAAAATTGGAAAGATGGAAATATGAGTTTTTACGAAAAATGGAATTTTTTTATTAATGAAGTAGGAAAAGAGAAATTGAAATATCATAGCAGAATGTTCACAAAAACATGGAAGTTTGTCTGAATTTAAAGTAAAAAGTAGCGAAATCATTCACTTTAGTGAGAACCATTCATGACATGAAACTTGATATATTTGTTGTTCGATAGTGAGTGAGAGTATTTGCATTCATGTTGTCTTTTGCATTGTATCATGACTTAATTAATTTGTGTGTGAACTCATGACTGCATGATTAATAGAGAATTGAGATGTTTGTAGGTACCATCACCGAAAACCTTCACGAGATTTCACTTGTCCACTCAGTGTTGTTGAGTGGTTTAAAAGGCTTGTTACACGTGTTAAGTGAAATCGTCGACCCTCACGAAAGCAAGGGAGTAATGTCGATTAATATAGGTTAGTTAGGATAAAAATCATCACAAGATAGTTTTCCTGAGTTAATTGCTAAGGGACTAGCAATATGTAAGTTTGGGGGTGTGATAGGTGCTCAAAAGTATCCATTTAAAGCCCCTATCTTACTGTTGTTACGTCTTTACAATCCATTATTTGGTATTTTTATGTCGTTTGTGTGTTTAAGCATGTTTCAGCAGCTTAATGAAGATTACGAGCTAACATTGGTGAATTAACTAGAGAAGTGCTTGTGTCTATCCAAAAGAGAGAGCAAAATAGGTGTTTTCAAAAGAAAAAGTCTCCCGGAGGGCGAAAACATCATTTTTCGGAGCCGCAACTTCAAGAATCATACCGAGGGAGTCGAGGGGGTTCAAACGAAGAAATTATCACGAAAAGTAGTTTCCGGGGGTTTTGCTACGCTTGACCTACACTTTTAGTTGTAAAACATTGGCCAGAAAGTGAGTCTCTACACTTATCCCTACGCTTGAAGCGTAGGTGCGGAATGCTACAGTGTTTTCAACACAAAATTTCAGTTAACTTCGGGAGCTTATATCTCGGTTAAATATGGTCCAAATTGGGTGATTCTTGAGTCTATCATTAAGAGCTTGAAGTTATATTTCCAAATATATATTACATACCTCCATATAATATGTGTGCTCCAGCCATGATCAAAAGAGTGAGAGGTGTCCTGCAGAAAAAGCTGGAAATTTCAAATTCGGGCTGAAATCCTATTTTGACCCGGATTGATCTGTTTTGACCCAGATGATTTTAAGTTCGACCTCAACACCTCTATAAATGTAATATACACATATTATACATCAGATATTAGGGTTTTTCTTGGTTAGGTGTGAAATTACAAAAAAGGGTATTCTTATTCCATAAGTTAGGGTTTCCCTTGACTTTGTCTATAAATACCAAGCTTTGCTACAGATATAAGGGACTTCTCTTCACCCAATTTTGGGACTTCTCTACAAATAAGTTTTCAGAATATTTTCTGGAGATTCATCTATCATTCCAAGGAGGAGCCATTCAAGACCTAGAGATCTGGAAAAGACGACCATGGAGGGCAATTCTACATCAGCGATGCAATCTCTTTCTACTATGAGCAACTAATTCGGTAACTAAGGTTTTATAGCAAAACTCTATCCAAGAAATGTAGTTATTTCATTGTTTTCAATTGTAAAGAGGGGAAACTATTGACCATACAGTGATGATTGTAGTAGTTAAGAGACCGTACTGATTTGTAATATAAAATTCTATGTTTGTTCTAAATTCTCGTCTTAGATGGAATAAATGTATTATTTTGCACAACTATGATTATTCAATATGAGCAAGAACTCGGATGCTTAATTATGGTTTTCTACACAATGCTGGTAATGAAACTTAAAACCCTAGGTTGACACAGGTCATGCCTTGGCGATTTAATATAGACTTGCTTTAGTTTATTTTCATGCAGTAGAAGTAGATTAAAGTAATATAATTGGCATGTACTAGTTAGGTCAATCATGAGACGGGTTGTCATAATCCGGTTGATAGTATTCCTTTTTGGGGTCGTATTTAGCTATTTACTGTACGACTTGATTGACAGTCCATGGATCGCCCTCTTACAATTGTTACATTGACAGAACTATGTTATGAGGTTAGTGGTGGAGTGATGAAAACCCTAGTTATCTCTCTCTTGAATCACAACCCAATTTACTTTGCTTTTTAGTTAAGATTAGATAATTTGGTCTTTCGACCACCAAAACAAATAATTTTCAGAAATATAATTCAGTATTTTTGAACTATTAAAGTGAATAATCTTAGTCTCTGTGGGATCGATATCCCTTACTCAAGCTTTACTATTCTATAATTGATACGTGCGATTGCGTAGGGTAAAACCTAGGGCGTCTTTAAGGTGTTGTTTTTAACCACATATTTTGTACACACCTGACGCGCATCAGTCAGCTATGCTTGAAACGTAACTGCGGCAACTTGTTGAGGTTTTCGATGGTTTTTGCCTATTCTACCCTCGGTTCAACTCCAAGATGTGGTTGCGACTCCAGACCCATGTATACATGTATATACACACATATATATATATATTAGATTTTAGGTTTTTGTGAGTTTTATAGTGAAAAGACTGAAAATGATCTCTTTATACCATTGCCTATATATACCGATCATATATCTGTGTTAGGGGGAGACATTCATTTAGAGAGAGAGCTTAGTAGTTGATTTTGGTGTGTTCATTAGTTCTCACGTTCATATTCAGACTTACTGCTGTTGAGAGCCATATTCAAACCTAAAGAACCGAAGAAGAAGACTATAGAGAGTGTTTCTACATCATCAATGCAGTCACCTTCCACCATGGCCAACTATATTATTTGGCTGAACTATATTATTTGGCTAGGGTTTTCTAGCAAAACCCTAGCCAAATAATATAGTTCTTTCATTGTTTTCAATTGTAAAGAGGGGAAACTGTTGACCATACTATGATGATTGTAGTAGTTAAGAGACCGTACTGATTTGCAATATAAAATTATATATTTGTTCTAAATTCTTATCTTAGATGGAATGAATGTATTATTTTACACAACTATGATTATTCAATATGAGTAGTTAAGAGACCATGAATGTATTATCTTATAGTTGATACAGTGAGGAAATATATTATACGGTTAATGGTGGAGCGATGAAAACCTTAGTTTTCTCTCTCATCAGAATCACAACCAATTTACTTTGCTTTCTAGATAATTTTAGTTAAAATAGATAATTTGGTATTTGACCACCCAAACAAACCATTTAAAAAAAATATAATTCAATGTTTTTGAAATATCTAATGTGAATAATCTCAGTCTCTGTGCGATCGATATCAATTACTCAAGCCATTTCTATTTTACAATCAATACGTGCGTTTGCGTAGGGTTTAACCTAGCATCGTTAAGGTGTCATTTTTAACCATATATTTTTACACACCTATCATCACATCAAGTTTTTGGTACCGTTGCTGGGGACTGAGCATTGTTCAAATAGTTTTATTAATTTATTTGCATTGTGTTATTATAGTTGTAGCTATTTTTATGTGATTGACAGGTACTCTGAAGAACATAGAAGGGAAAAGCGAAACTTCTAAAGTTGCGTCTGGAACTTTTGTGAGTTTTAGTGTTGCCTTGATTTTTGCATATTAATTATAGTTTTATTTCCTGTTAATAGTTAAAGTAGGTTAGAAGTAGTGATTTTAGTTAGTTTTTATTTTATAAAAATTTCAAAAAGAAAAAAATAGTTGTTTGAGTAGCGTATGATCGATAGATCGACCCGTTCTAATCCTAGCACTGCATTAGTCAAGTACGATCCTGAGATCGAAAATACTCTCTATCGTTTACGTTGAGCTATTGAAGAGTGACAATGTTAGTTAGAAGAAGAAGCGATGGGTAACCAAAGAGACAACCCGCCAAGGGCACTAGAGACATCACTGAAAGGATATTACGCGCCCGATGCGTATGACTCCTATGCTAATTTTATGGAGGAAGAAGAAGCGAAGCACATTGAGATCAAGATAAGCGTGATTAATATGCTTCCAAAATTTTTAGGTCTTAGAATAGAGGACCCATACCAGCACATCAATGATTTCCTAGAGGTAGCCTCTACTATTAGGTATAACAATATGTCCAAAAATGACTTGCGAGTGAGATTATTCCCTTGGTCATTGAAAGAGAGAGCTAAAAGATGGTACATCAAATTAGCAAAAGAAATTAAAATTGATTAGGAAGCCCTTAATAAATAATTCATTGAAAAGCATTATCCCATAGGAAAGAGCTTAAAAGCACAAGATGCAATAAAAAGCTTTAGGCAGTTACCTGGTGAACATTTCCATGATGTTTAGGAGATATATAATGAAATTTTGTATAAGTGTCCCCACCATAGGTTTTCTGAATAAGATATTGCTAAAAATTTCTACATGGGATTTGGAGAGGCGCATAAGACTTTGATAAATGCAGCAACACAGGGTCAGTTTATCTTGAAGCCAGCTAAAGAACTTTTGAAGATATTTGATAATATTAGTGAAAACACAATTAAATATCAATATGAGTTGAGGTCTAGAGGTGGACAATGGGATAGGAGATCTGAGAAATCTTATGTTGTAGAGCGTGATGATGTGAGAGATACTATGGCATTGTTTGGAAAGAAATTAGAGAGAATTGAAAAGTTTATGCAGTGAAGTCATTCCCCTCCGAGAGAGACATTTGAACCAGAAGCTGAGTAATCTCAAAATGAGTGTCAGGAGATAATGGTTGCTGATGCCAATGCATCGTGGAACTATTCCAATAATGCTCCTTTCATCAATTCATACACCTCCAATGCCAAAAATCATCCACTCATTTCTTATAAATCCACAAATGTGGAGAATCCACCATCAAAGTCCCAATAAGGACAATCATCCAATCAACAACCAAGGTTCACAGACAGACAACAGTCATATAACCCACAACCAAGGTTCACTGAGAGACAACAATCATACAACCAAGGTTCCAACAGAGTCAATAATCATTCGACTCACAACCAACAATCATGGCTAGAAATTCTCAGTCCAATTACCAACCCAGAATATCCAATAATTCCCAAGCTCTCCAATCATTCAATAATTCCCAAGATCTTCATCCATTTAATAATAATCGGGTTGTGCAATCATATAACTACTAAACCCAGCCTCAAAGAAGCCAAACTCCTCCACCCGGTTTCCAGACTAGTAGGTTAAATCATGTCATACTGAATATTCATAACAAGCTATTCATTCATACCCAATCATTGGCACAACTGTACATGCAGATGGGCCAAATGGCTAATGAGAGGAATGTAAGAGAACCAAGAAGATTGCCTAGTCAGCCTGTCGCTAACCCAAGGCCACAACAAGCACTGAAGCTCATATCATTTATCAATGAACCTAATGAGATGGTTCAAGCAATCACGACTCTGAAAAGTGGAAAGAAAGTGGAGAGTAGAGTTGAGGAGGAACATGAAGAGAGGTTGCAGAAAAGAAAGGAAGACGAACGAGCACAAAGGAAAGAAGTTGAAAAAGAGCAAAGAAATGAGGCTGAAAGAGTCCAGAAGGATCAACTATCAAAGGATGAGAATGTCGATAAGACATTACTTGAAGAGCCAGACATGGCAAGTTACGAGGAGGCATCATCATTTCCTCAGCGTCTTAGAGAGCCGGCTAAGTATGGGAAGCTGAAAGAATATGATATGTTGGAAACATTTTGACAAATCAAGATTAATTTACCTCTCTTAGATGTAACTTCCCAGATACCGCCTTACTCTAAGTTTTTTAAAGATCTTTGCACCAGAAGTGAAATAGCAAAGCGAAGAATCCAACAAAAATACTGTTGATTGAGCAAGTGAGTTCATTGTTTTTAAGCGATACTCCACCTAAGAGGAAAGATCCCGGTGCTCCCATTATTCCATGTGTCATAGGTGACCATGAAATTGGTAGAGCTCTTCTTGATCTAGGTGCGATTATTAACTTGCTTCCTTATTCAGTCTACCAATAGCTAGGGTTAGGTGAGCTCAGTCCCACTGATGTCGTACTTCAATTTGTTGATCGATTAGTCAAGCAGGAAAGATGAGTTCTTGAAGTTGTCATTGTTCAAGTGGGCAAGTTTTATTTTCAGATTGATTTTGTATTCCTGGATACAGAGTATGTCCCTGACTCAAAGAAACACATTCCGGTGATATTAAGAAGACCATTATTGGCCATGGCGAATGCATGCATTAATTGCAGAACCAGAGCCATGGATTTGACTTTTGGAAATATGAAGGTTAGGATGAATGTGTTTGAAGGAAGCCACCAATTGCCTGAATCGGGGGAATGTTTCCAAATTAATGAGTGCGATGAACTGGATGATATCATAACAGATTTTGTGACTCAAATCCTAGAGAATGATGAACTAGAGTCATTTATGACTAGAGAATGGCCGGATGAGGACGTTGCTGATTGGGAGTCACATTGGAAGCTAGAAAATGAAGAGCTGGATGAGATGGAGACTGCATTATACACTCAACCATGGCGGGAGCCTGTTAAACCACTTCCGATAGGTTCAAATATTCCACCAATTCCATCCTTAACTACTCCTTTTATCGTGGAACTCAAGGAATTGCCTGAAAAGCTTAAATATGTTTTTTTGGGACCCGATGAGACTCTTCTGGTGATTATCTCTTCAAAACTGATAGAAAAACAGAAATCGAGTTTGGTCTAAGTCTTGAGTGAGAACAAAGAGGCAATAGGATGGAGCGTTGCTGAATTGAAAGGCATAGACCTCTCGATTTACATACATCGCATACATCTTGAGGAGGATGCAAAGCCATCGAGAGAAATGCAATGAAGGTTGAATCAAAATATGAAAGAAGTGGTGAAATTGCTAGATGCGGGTATCATCTACCCCATTTCTGATAGCACATGGGTAAGTCCAACTCAATTGGTGATGAAAAAGTTAGGCATCACAGTGGTGCCAAACTCAAAAAGTGAGCTAATTCCACAACGCATGACCACAAGATGGTGCGTGTGTATTGATTACAGGAAGCTCAACTTGAACACCAAGAATGATCATTTCCCTTTGTCGTTCATTGATCAAATCCCGGAGAGGTTAGCCGGGCAGAGCTATTACTGCTTTCTGTATGGATATTCCAGCTACAACCAAGTGGTGATTGATCCTGTTGATCAGGAGAAAACCACTTTTACTTGTCCATATGGAACTTTTACGTATAGACGGATGTCTTTCGGTTTATGTAATACGCCAGCAACATTCTAAAGGTGTATGATGTCTATCTTCTCTAACATGGTAGAGAAATTTCTTGAAGTGTTCATGGATGACTTCTCAGTTTTTGGGGAAACCTTTGAAGACTGTTTAAAACATCTAGAACTGGTGCTTAAGAGATGTAATGAGACGAATCTGATCCAAAGTTGGGAAAATAACCATTTTATGGTTCAAGAGGGGATAGTACTGGGCCATATTGTATTAAAGTGAGAGGTAGAGGTAGATAAAGCAAAAGTTGAATTAATTTCAAAATTGCCTCCTCCCATATCTATTAAGCAGATACGCTCTTTTCTGGGCCATGTCGGATTTTACCGAAGGTTTATTAAAGATTTTAGCAAAGTCGCCAGGCCGTTATGCAACTTATTGGCTAAGGATGCGACATTCGTCTTTGATGAAGAGTGTCTTCATGCCTTTGAGGAGCTGCGTACTCAACTCTCAACAGCCCCAATTATTCATCCGCTAGATTAATCTCTACCATTTGAGCTCATGTGTTACGCTTCTGACTATGCCATAGGAATTGTGTTGGGTCAGAGGAAAGATAAGTTGTCGTATGCAATTTACTATGCCAGTAGGACTCTGAATGAAGCTCAGATGAACTATACATCTACCGGGAAAAAGTTGTTAGCAATTGTCTTTGCCTTGGATAAATTCCGATCATATCTATTGGGAGCCAAGATTGTTGTTTACTCGGAGCATGCCGCGTTGAGGCATTTGCTAACCAAGAAAGACTCTAAACCAAGACTGATCCAGTGAATTCTGCTGTTGCAAGAATTCGACCTGGAAATCAAAGACAAGAAAGGTTCAGAAAATGTTGTTGCAGATCATTTATCGAGGATTATAGTCGAGTCCACAAAGGAAACTACTCCTCTTAAGGATTCATTCCTAAATGAACATATGTTCAATATGGCTATTATGGAACAAATACCATGGTATGCTAACATTGTCAATTATAAAGCCACAGGTCGAATTCCAAAATGATGGTCTAAGAATGAGAGGGACTGATTCTTTAGCCAAGTCAAATTCTATATATGGGATAATCCACGACTATACAAGTATTGCTTTGATCAAATTATCAAAAAATATGTCCCAGAGAGTGAGGTGCAAAGCATATTGACATTTTGTCACACGCTGGAGTGTGGAGGGCATTTCGGAGTTCAGAAGACAACTCACAAGATGTTGTAGAGTGGATTTTTTTGGCCTTCCATATTCAAAGATGCTTTCGAGTATTGCAAAACGTGCCTGCGATGTCAAAAGTTGGGATCCATAACTCGATGAGACATGATGTCTCTAACCCCAATTTTGATTGTGGAGTTGTTTGATGTATGAGGTATTAATTTCATAGAACCATTTCCGAAAGCAGATAAGAAATAGTACATACTTGTGGGGGTTGATTATGTTTTGAAATAGGTAGAAGTTATAGCCACCAAACCTGCTGACCATGAAGTGGTGGAAGAGTTTGTGAAATTGAACATTTTATCAAGATTTGGTATACCACGAGTGTTGATTAGTGATGATGGAAGCTATTTTGACAACCAGTTTCTTCATGCTTTATGTGAGAAGTACGGTGTCACTAATAGAATTGGTACGCCTTATCACCCCTAATCACAAGGGCAAGTGGATGTTTCAAACAGGGAGATCAAAAATATTTTGGAAAAGATAGTGCGTACAGATTTGAAGGATTGACCGAGAAGGTTGAATGACTGTGGGCATACAGGACTGCATTTAAAATGCCAATTGGTATGACACCATACAGGCTGGTATATGGTAAAACGTGTCATCTCCCTGTAGAGCTGGAACACTGAGCATATTGGGTTGTTCAAAGATTAAATTTTGATATAAAGAAGGCTGATGCGCAGCGGAAACTCCAACTTCAGGAGCTTGAGGAGTTGAGAAATGATGCATATGAAAACTCTCGGATTTATAAGGCTCGAACATAAGCATTTCATGATAAACAATTAGAAAAAAAAAACAATTTGAGCCCATCCAAAAGGTTTGGCTGTTTAATTCGAGAATCAAGTTGTTTCTTGGTAAGCTCTAATCGAGATAGGATGGGCCATACAAGATTACAAAGGTTTTCCCCAATGGAGCCATAGAGCTCGATGATCCTGACACTGGAAAAAGTTTGTCGTCAATGGGCACAGATTGAAGCACTACATAGAAGTTCAACCAGCTGAGTGTGTGGTAAAAACAGTTGATCTAATTGAGCTACCACCCGAGCTGGATATGCCTAATCCAAAATATTGAGAGGCATCAATGTCGCACCAACGACGTTAAATATTAGTACTAGATGATTGAGAGTAGCTTTTTATCCTAGTTTGTACTTATAGAAGGTAATTTAGTTGGTTTTTGTATTTAAGATCAAGTCTGTAAAATCGAGTCGTGAAACCATCGTCATCTGGGGTTGAAGACAACATTTGAAGACGAATAAAATATTTTTGGGCCATGTGGACCTACGCTTCAAGAGTAGCGACGGACCTTTTATTTCCCCTATTTTATTTCAAACTCGTCTTTCTCCCTCATTTCTCCATTGATTCTCCCTCGGTTTGTTTCTACCGTCTACTCATCCGATTCCTCATCATTCCTTAACGTTGGATTGTCAGATTAGTTGATGAGTTGTCCGGATTAGCTTGAAGAACTCAAAAAGTCTCCGAATCTCAATTTTGGGAGAATCATCGTTTCGTTCAATTCAGTGAGTTTTGTTCCATTATTTTTGTTTCAAATGACTTATTTTATAAAATGGCAATTGTGATGATCAGTTGTATCACGTTTGTTGTGTCCCCAAATTTTTACGCTTATATTCAGTGTGCTGATGTTTTGAATTCTTTCAAGTTTTTAATCGCACTATGTGGACATTTGTGCGTTAAAGTTTGGGGGTGCATGTATTTTATAAATATATGAAATGATCAGAAGGGGGCCATTTAAATAAATAAAAAAATTCAAGCCAAGCCTACGCTTGAAGCGTAGGGTACTGATATGTGCTCAAAAGTATCCATTTTAAGTCCCTATCTTACTGTTGTTACGTCTTTACAATCCATTATTTGGTATTTTTATGTTGTTTGTGTGTTTAAGCGTGTTTCAGGAGCTTAATGAAGATTACGAGCTAACTTTGGTGAATTAACTAGAGAAGTGCTTGTGTCTATCCAAAAGAGAGAGCAAAAGATTTATTTTCAAGAGAAAAGTGTCTCCTGAAGGGTGAAAACATCATTTTTCGGAACCGCAACTTCAAGAATTATACTGAGGGAGTCGAGGGGGTTCAAATGGAGCAATTATCAAGGAAAGTGGTTTCCGGGGGATTTGCTACGCTTAACCTACGCTTTTAGTTGCAAAAAGTGGCCAGAAAGTGAGTTTCTACGCTTTTCCCTACGCATGAAGCGTAGGTGCGGAATGCTACAGTGTTTTCAGCACAAAATCCAGTTAACATCGGGAGCTTATATCTCGATCAAAAAAGGTCCAAATGGGGTGATTCTTGAGCCTATTATCAAGATCTTGAAGTCATATTTACAACAATATATTACACGCATCCAAAAAATATGTCTAGCTCAAGATATGATCAAAAGAGTGAGAGGTGTCCTGCAGCAAAAGCTGGAAATTTCAGATTCGGACTGAAATCCTATTTTGACCTGGATTGATCCGTTTTGACCCGAATGACTTTAAGTTCGAACCCATCACCTCTATACGTGTAATATAAACATATTATACATTAAATATTAGGGTTTTTCTTGGTTGGGTGTGAAATTACCAAAAAGATAATCCTATTTTCCATGTTAGGATTTCCCTCAGCTTTGCCTATAAATACCAAGCTTTGCTACAAAATTTTGGGACTTCTCTACACATAATTTTTCATAATATTTTTTGGATCTTAATCTATCATTCCAAGGAGGAGCCATTCAAGACCTAGAGATCCGGAAAAGACGACCATGGAGGGCGATTCTACATCAACGATGCAGTCTTCTTCTACAATGAGCAACTAATTTGGTATCTAGGATTTTCTAGCAAAACCCTAGCCAAGTAATGTAGTTCTTTCATTATTTTTAATTGTAACGATGGGAAACTGTTGACAATATGTGATGATTGTAGTAGTTAAGAGACCGTTCTGATTTGCAATATAAAATTATATGTTTGTTCTAAATTCTTGTCTTAGATGGAATGAATATATAATTTTTCAAAAATATGATTATTCAATATGAGCAAGAACTAGGATGCTTAATTATGGTTTTCTACACAATGGTGGCAATGAAACTTGAAACCCTAGGTTGATACAGGTCGTGCCTTGGTGACTTAATATAGACATGCTTTAGTTTATTTTCATGTATTAGGAGTATATTAGAGTAACATAATTGGCATGTAATAGTTAGGCCAGTCAGGAGACGGGTTGTCGCGATCCGGTTAATGGTACTCATTTTTGGGATCGTATTTAGCTATTTGCGGTACGACCTAATTCACAGTTATGGATCACCTTCGTACAATTGATACAATGAAGAACTATATTATGCAGTTAGTGGAGGAGTGATAAAAATTCTAGTTTTCTTTCTCATCTGAATAACAACCAATTTAATTTATTTTCTAGATAATTTTAGTTAAAATAGATAATTTGGTTTTTGACCACCCAAAACAAACAATTTTTGAAAATATAATTTAGTGTTCTTAAATTATTAAACTGAACAATTACAGTCTCTTGTGGGATCGATATCCCTTACTCAGGCCATTTTTTATTTTACAATTGATACGTGCGTTTGCGTAGGGTAAAACCTAGAGTTGTTAAGGTGTCTTTTTTAACCACATATTTTTATACATCTGACGCCCCAACAAGTTTTTACGCCGTTGTCGGGGACTAAGCATTGTTCATTAGCTTTAGTAGTTTATTTATATTGAGTTATTGTATTGTATTTAAAGTTGGAATTTTATTATTTTTGCGAGGTACATTGAGAAACATAAAGGGATTTGGCGGAGCAATGAAATTTGTGTTGTTGGACCTCTAGTGAATTTTAGTTTATCTTAATTTTGCACATAATTTTAGCTTTATTTATATTAATAGTTAGAAGAGTTTAAAAGTAGTTAGTTTTGTTTTCTGAATTTCTTTTTTTTTTTTTACAGTTTTTGTATAAACTGTCAGAAACTCCGATTTTCGCAAACGAGGTGAGATTTTTTAGTGGAAAAGGGTCATTGAACAAAACTCACTTTTTTGCATTGAGCCCAGTTGATTTTAGGCCGAAATACGTCGTTTAGGACATCAAAACTGCGACTTTGTGATTATGAGAAAAATAAATTGGATTTCGAGAAGATGGGTGACCAAAGAGTCAATCTATTAGGGACACCAGCCACATCTTTGTAAGAATACTACGCACTGGATACGTATGATTCCTATACTGATTTTCCAGAGGGAAAAGGTGCGAAACACTTCAAGATCAAGTCAAGCGTTATCAATATGCTTCCAAAATTTTATGGCCTTCGGATAGAGGACCCATACCATCATATTAATGATTTATTAGAGGTTTCCTCGACTGTTAGGTATGATAATTTGTCTAAGAATGATTTGTGAGTGCGTTTATTTCCTTGGTCGTTGAGAGAAAAAGCTAAAAGATGGTACGTCAAATTGGCTAAGGCAATTAAAATTGATTGGGAAGCCCTTCAAAGAGAATTCATAGAAAAATATTATCCCATAGGAAAGACCTCAGAAGTCCAGGATGCGATCAAAAGTTTTAGAGAGTTACTTGGTGAGAAGTTTCATGATGCTCAGGAGAGATATAGTGAAATCTTGTATAAGTGTCCCCACCATAGGTTCTTTGAACAGGATGTAGCCAATAATTTTTATATGGGACTTGAAGATACACATCAAACTTTGATAGATGCGTCAACACAATGTCAATTTATCCTGAAGTCGGCAAAAGAACTCTTAGATTTGTTTGATAATATTAGTGAGAATACAATTTAATATGAATCTGAGTTGCGGTCTAGAGAGGGACATGATAGAGGATCCAGCAAAGCATTTGTCATAGAAGGAAGGTCAGATGAGGATGTTAGAAAGTCAGTGGCCTTGATAGGAGAGAAATTAAAAAGAATTGACAACTTTCTTCAGCAAAGTCATTCTCCTACGAGAAAGAGGTTAAAACTAGAAGCTGAGTATTCTCAAATTAAGTGTCAGGACATAATGGTTGTCGATGCCAATGCATTGTGGAACTATTCAAATAATGCTCCTTTCACTGATTTATACATCTCAAATGCCAGAAATCACCCACTTGTATCCTATGAATCTACAAATGTGGATAATCGACATCTAAGGTTCTAACAAAGTCAACAATCATTCAACTTCCAACCAACAATCATGTCTCAAAATCTTCAGTCAAATTACCAATCCAGACAGCCATCCAATAATTCTCAAGCTCTCCAGCCATTCAATAATAATCAAGTTGTCCAACCATATAACTATCAAAATCAGCCTCAAGGAAACCAAACCCATGGATTCAATCCAACTCAAGTGTACCCTCCATATCCTCAAAATCATCTCCAACATCAAAATTTAACTCAAAATCCACCACCAAGACCACCTGGATTTGAAGAAGAGGTGATGAGCGCCTTGAAGGAGTTAAAAATCAAGTTTTTGGAGAGTTAAAAAATCAATCTAATCATTTTCAGGCAGTTATCCAATCAATGAACTCTAAATCCCAATCCATTGCTTAGATAGAAACCCAAATGGGGTAACTAGCTAATGTGGTGAATAGGCTTGAAAATGAAAGATTGCTTAGGCAACCAGTGGTTAATCCAAAGAGTCAACAAGTAGTGGATCATGGTTCATTTGCTGAGCATAATTATGAAATGGTCCAAGCCATTACGACTCTGAGAAGTGTAAGGGAAATGGAGAGTAGAGTTAAGGATGAACATGAAGAAAGGTTGCAGAGAAGAAAGGAGGCGAACGAGAGCAAAGAAAAAAAGTTGAAGAAGAGCAAAGAAAAGAGGCTGACAAAGTCCAGAAAGATAAATCTCAAGTGAATGAAGATGAAGAGCCAGAAAGGGCACCATATAAGGAGGAAGCACTATTTCCTCAACGTCTTAGAAAGCCAACCAAAAATGGTAAGGATATAGAGTCAGACATGTTGAAGACATTTTGATAGGTTAAGATTAATCTGCCTTTCTTAGACATTATAGACCAAATACCACCCTATGCTAAGTTCTTCAAGGACCTCTGTACGCAAAAGCGAAACAATAAAGCAAAGACTCCAAAGAAGATCATGATCACTGAACAAGTGAGTTCATTGCTTCTAAGTAACATACCACCTAAGAGGAAAGATCCTGGTGCTCCCACTATTCCATGTGTCATTGGTGACAAGGAAATTGGTAGAACTCTTCTTGATCTGGGTGCGAGTGTTAACTTACTACCATATTTAGTTTATCAACAACTAGAGTTAGGAGAGCTCAGTCCTACTTCGGTGGAGCTCCAATTTACAGACTGGTTAATTAACCAAGTAAGGGGAGTTTTGGAAGATGTCATCATTCAAGTGGACAAGTTCTACTTTCCAGTGAATTTCATAATTCTCGATACAGAACCTGTTTAAGACTTGAAGAAACATATCCCAGTGATATTAGGAAGACCGTTCTTGGCTACAGCCAATGCGCATATCGATTGCAGGACATGAGCGATGGATCTATCTCTCAGGAATATGAAGGTGAGGATGAATGTTTTTGATAAAGGTTATTGAATCAATACACCGGTTGAGTGATATAATGTAGAAGAAGCCAATAAGGCTTATGAAGAACCAATAACTCAGGCTTATGATCGAATGCATTTGAAAGAACTCTAGGTTTGCAACCAGGGGAGGACCCAAGAGATTTGCCTAAATCTCCATTTATGTCACCTGCAACATTGGTGCTCGACAACTCACTTTATATGATTGAGTTGTATGATGGCACTGAAGGTCGAGAGAAGACCTTAGTGATGAAAATATCATAGGTGAATTTTGAAAATTGGGAGGATCAACAACAATCAAATTTGGAAGTTATTGCGGCATTGGAAGCTGCGTTGTACTCGCCATTAAAGAGATCATTAAGAGAGTCACTTGAACCTCAACTTATTACTCCACAAAAGTTGGTATTTGAAAGTACGCTTCCTGAGATGGTATTGCATAGGGAGGATGATGTATTGAAAGATAAAAAGGGTGTGAATAATGTTAGAGCTGAGCATTTGCCACGAACTGTCATAGAGCCTACCAAGGATGACACCCCTCTTAAGGACCCCTTTCCAAATGAACGAGTGCTGCGTATAAACATGGTAGACAAGTTGTATGCCTGGGAAGATCCGCGATTAAGAAATGAGTGTGAGGGGATATGGAATTATGCGTATGAGGATGTTCAAATTTACATAGCTCAGACAAAAGTACATCATGCTAAGCATGTTCGACTTAAGTTTCTTGAACTCGGCCAGAAGGGACGACGACATACTTCGAAACTGAAATTATTTCTAGGTAAGATCCGGTTAAGAAGGGACGAACCATTTAGAGTTAAATCAATTTACCCCACGGAGAGGTAGGTTTTGAAAGTGAGAGGTTAAAGAGGTGTGGTCATAGGCTAAAGATTTATGAGGAGATTGATCCGAGATCAAAATTTATGGCATCTGTCAGTTTAATCGAGAATGATGAATTGGTGAAGGGAACATTACATAAGGTATTGAAGGAGGATCTGTTGGACACATTACCTGTATATGGGGTGAAGTTAAGACGTGACAGAGGACGTACTTTATATGGTGATTATTGTTCTATATTTGATGTCATGGATAATAGTAATTGTTCATAAGTGAGAGCACTGAGAGAGTCGTCTCCTATATTTTATCCTATGAGTAGGGGAAGTGTTGTAGAGAGAAAGGGTGTTGGATAACCCTTTGAGTGGTCCTGTCATGCCTGCGACTTTAAACAATGGTCCTAGGCTGTGAAAGTTAGTTTCTAGCCTAGGTTTGTAAAATAGTAGGTCATTTAATTTATGCAATTTTTAAATTCCTAGAGACGGTAAACCCCTAAGGCCACGTCTTTATCTTTGTTTTTATTTTTATATTATTTTCTTTTATTGTTATATTATTTATAGGATTGTAGGCCCTTAAGGCCAAATCATTTGGAAAAAAAAAGAGAGAAATTTTAATTTCTTGAAAAACATGTGTTGATTTCTGAATATTTATGATGAAATTTATTTTCCCTTGCTATGATTGGATATTTGTGCTTTGTTGATGATATCTACAGTTGATCCAAATCAAGTTTGGGGGAAAGGATTCATGCTTTGCTTTAGAATCCAGAATTAAGCTTCAAGGGTAACTGTATCTGTTCTCCTGTATTATTTTTGACCATGAGGACATGGTCTGATTTAACTTTGGGGGTGAAGGTATAGATATAATATTACAAGGAAAGAAAATATTTGGAAAATTTTGAAATTTTTGGAGCAGTTCTTTGTTTTCACGCATGAATGTTTTGCATTACAATTTGATTGAGTTCATGTTTATGATGTATGAATACTATGTGATGTAATATTCTTATTCATAAGAGTAATGATTAGATTGAGCTAGTGAAGTGATGTGGTTTTACATGGGTGAGTGAATGAGTGAAATTGAAATTAAGAAAGACGACTTTGACCTATAAGCACAAACATGCATTCACTATGATAAATAGCTTGATTTTTGGCTATGTAGTTGAAAAATAATTTTGCCACAATAAAAGGGGAGATGGGGAAATGTTATGGTTGAAATGAAAAAAATTGAAAAAAAAATATTTTGAGAAAATAAAATGCAAAAAATAGTTATTTGATCTGAGTAACTGGGCATTGGTATCACCAATATCATTGTTCGCGTAAAAAGGGGAGAAAACTAATGAGCATAAATCCCATGGAAGAAGCTCGGGCCTAGTTGGTCTGGACTAAAAATCCTCGCTGGAAAGTCCGGAGACGTAGAAAGACAAAAAGAGACAAAAGTGGAAAGATGGGAAGAGTACTTTTTTATTAAAATAGCAAAGTTTGATCAATGAAGTAGGCGAAAAGGAACTAAAATATCATAGTCGAGTGCTCACAAAAACACGGAAGGTTGTCTTGATTGAGAGTAGAAAGTAACAAAATCATTCACTTTAGTGAGAACCATGCATAACTGACGGTTGATGAATTGATAATATTTGTCGTTGCTTCACCAAACTCCGATCAACAAAATTTATAATACCTACAAATACTTTATTTAAAATAGTATAGCAATAAGTAGGGTCGAACCACTCTCAACTTAGAAATCGGTTTGAGACTAGGATCCAAAACTATAATTTTCGAGATAAAAAGAAATCACTTAAAACAATTCTTGAATTTTTGAATAATAAAATAAAATAACTAGATAGAATTATCAAATGGTGGAATAAATCCCAAGGGAAGAGAATCCACCACCCGGATCTATATAAATAATATTATATATTTCTATTGCAAAATTCTCCTCCAACCTATTAAACATAAACATAGATATTGGTAGGCATTCCCCGTATTTCCATTAATTGGTAATCACGGAAAATCCTCCCTCTAATGTTTTGGTTTAAAAATAAATAAATATAAATAGTGGTAGGCATTCCCCGTATTTCCATTGATTGATAATCACGGAGAATCCTTCCTCTATTTTCAACCTCTATTGTAGGTTTTGTCATTTGAAAGAATTAATTCGGGAAGAGAATTAAACAATAAGAAATAAAATAAAATTATGTATATCTTACCCAATGTGGCTTCATCATTCCCTTGAGAAGATGTTTAAGCTAGCATAATGATATAGACATAAAACATGATGATAGAAGAAATTTTCATTAACTAAGAAAAAAATTACAACAAAATAAAAAACTTGATACAAGACTAAATTCTCTCTAAAATTTCTCACTCTCTACCATCTAACTCCATACAATTTCCAACTACTCTCCTATTTATAGAGAAAATTGGAATAAAATGACATCTTGTAAAGTGAAGTTAGATCTACTTTTCTTTTCTTTTTCTTTGAATATTGATGTTTTCCAAGTCATTTTCTTCTTTCTTCATGTGCATTATATTCTTCATCTTCCATCCATGTGCATTCATTTCTCACTTTAATACATTTTCTTCATATTTTCCAATTCATACCTATAAGAAATAAAAAGAAATATATAAGAACATTTATACACTAAAATAGTAAATTAAAGATTTACTTTTGACATAAAAAATAGTAATTTTGTGGACTTATCAAATTACTCCCAAACAAGCTCTTGCTAGTCCTCTAGCAAATATGGGCAAAATATATTAGTTCACAAAATTATACATTTATTAAATTTAACTAAAGATGTGTCACTTTCGCAAGCTGCTTTCGATTGCATTTACCATATGCAATAAGGGCTTAAACCCCTAGGTTACTCTAGTGGACGAGCAATAGCCTCGTGAGAGTTGGATATATTACCTACAACTTCTTCATTCTTTATTTTCATGCATTCATGCATTCACATATTCATTAATCAAGCCATGATACAATATATAAGATAATATGAATACAAATAATACCACTCACTACCGAACAATAACTATCTCAAGCTAATGATATGAATGATCCCCACTGAAGTAAATAATTTCATTACTTTCTACTCCCAATCTAGGCAACCTTCCGTGTTTTTGTAAACATTCTACTATAGTATGTCAATCTCTCTTCTTCTACTTCATTGATCAAACTTTGCCATATTTTTCGTAAAAACTCATTATTTCCATCATTTCACTTCCATCCCTTTTTGTATTTATAAGCTCCGGACTTTCCAGCGAGGATTTTTAGTCCCGACCAACTGGGCCCGAACTTCTTCCATGGGATTTATGCTCATTAGTTTTCTCCCTTTTTTACGCGAACAATGATATTGGTGATACCAAGGTCCGATTACTCAGATCGAAGAACTACTTTTTGCATTTCTTTGAAAATAATTTTTTTAAAATTTCTCCATTCTATCTCTCCTTCTCCCCTTTTATAGCAGCAAAGCTAATTTTTCAACTCCATAGTCAAAGATCAACTGTTTTTCCCATAGTGAATGTGTGCATGTGCTTATAGGTCAAAGTTGTCATTTTCGGTTTCAATTTCACTAATTTATTTACCTATGTAAAACCACATCATTTCACTAACTCAATCTAATCATTACTCTCATGAGCGGGAATATCGCATCACATACTACTGATATATCATAAACACAAACTTAATCAACTTATAATGCAAAACACTCATGCATAAAAACAAAAAACTTTTCCAAATGAAATCAATTTTTCAATTTTATTTTTATTTTTTTTTAATAATGAAATTCTATTTTTATTAAATAGATATCCACCCCCAAACAAAATTAACACTGTCCCTAGTGTTTAAAAATATATCTAAGAGACAAATTGGAACAAATTACCGCAATTGAGGTGGTGTTTTTGGAGTATAGTCCCTGCAAAGATTCTTGGCAAAAGAAAAGTCAAGTGATTGAAAATATTATGACAGACTTTACCCCTAAACAAAATCTAAACATATCCAAATAGAGTGAAAAAATAAAATTGATAGAAAAATTTACACAACTGACTGGGTTGCCTCCTAGTAGCGCTAAGTTTAACGTCTTCAGCCAGACTCAACAAATGTGCTACCCCTAAATAGATCAGTCCGAATAAATCGGATCAATGAGGAGAATTTCCTCATTTTCAGAAGTTTCAAATCCTAGGAAAGGCTTTAGGCGATGAGCATTAACTTTAAACAACTGTCCATTCTTAGGGTCTTGTAACTCAATGGCACCATGACTAGAAATGTGATGGACATAATACGGGCCTGACCAACGTGACCTTAACTTCCCAGGAAATAATTGAAGACGAGAGTTATACAAAAGAACCTTTTGTCCTATGAAAAACTCCTTTTTGAGAATGTGTTTGTCATGTTCCAACTTAGTCTTGGCTTTATAAATTCTTGAACTCTCATAGGCATCATTTCTGATTTCTTCTAACTCATCAAGTTGAAGGGTCCTACGTTGACCGGCTTTATCATAGTCAAAGTTCATGGCCTTGATGGCCCAATAAACATGGTGTTCGAGTTCAACAGGCAAGTGACAGGCTTTGCCATAGACCAATCGATATGGGGACATTCCTATAGGGGTCTTATAAGCAGTACAGTATGCCCATAAAGCATCCTGGAGACAAAGACTCCAGTCATTCCTTGTGGGGTTAACTGTTTTCTCTAAGATCTGTTTAATCTCCCTATTAGATACCTCAGCTTGACCATTGGTTTGAGAGTGATATGATAGGGCCACTTTGTGATTGATTCCATATTTGGACAACAGGTTTCCAAAGACTTTGTTGCAAAAATGTGAACCATTGTCACTGATTATGGCTCGAGGTGTTCTAAACCGAGGTAAAACCTGGTCTTTGAAAAAACGCACCACAACTCTATGGTCAGCTGTTTTGGAGGCTAAAGCTTCTACCCATTTTGACACATAATCAACTGCTAAAAGGATGTAGAGATTGCCAAACGAGGATGGAAATGGTCCCATGAAATCAATACCCCATACGTCAAAGATTTCAACGACGAGAATTGATTGTTGAGGCCATTCGTTTCTTTTGGTAATCTTACCTAGCAATTGGCATCTATGACAAGCTAGACAGTATGTGTGGGTGTCTTTGAAAATGGTTGGCCAATAGAATCCTGATTGCAAGATTTTTGCAGCAGTTCGTTTGGAACTGAAATGGCCACCACATGCCTGGTCATGACAGAAGGAAATGACATACTTTTGATCTACCTCAGGAACACACCTACGAATGATCTGATCTGGACAATATTTAAACAAGTAGGGGTCATCCCAGAAATATTCATTAGCCTTGGCCAAAAATTTATCTTTCTCTTGTTTGGACCAGTTGGAATGAATTTGACTAGTCACAATATAATTGACAATATCTGCATACCATGGTGCATGAGATATTTCAAATAATTGCTCATCAGGAAAATAATCAGAGATGGGAATGGAGTCACTAGTGGATTCAATAACAAGACGGGACAAATGATCAGCGACTACATTCTCGGAACCTTTCTTACCTCGAATCTCAAGGTCAAACTCTTGAAGGAGTAAGATCCAGCATATCAACCTAGGTTTTGCATCAGATTTGGACAAAAGATGTCTTAACGCTGCATGATCTGTATAGATGATGACCTTAGATCCAACCAAATACGATCTAAACTTCTCAAAGGAGAACACGACTGCTAGCAACTCTTTCTCAGTGGTTGAGTAGTTGATTTGGGCATCATTTAAGGTTTTACTAGCATAGTATATGACATGTCGTGCTTTATCCACTTTTTGGCCTAAAACAACACCTATTGCGTAATCAGACGCATCACACATAATTTCAAAAGGCAACTTCCAATCAGGGGAGCGAATGATAGGTGCAGTAGTGAGTACTGACTTTAAGTACTCAAAGGCGGACTTACAGGCATCAGTAAACTTAAATTGTGCATCTTTAGCTAAAAGATGGGTCAAAGGTCTAGCTATCTTACTGAAATCTTTGATGAAACGCTTGTAGAAACCGGCATGACCTAGGAATGCTTAATATCTCGAACAGATTTAGGGATAGGTAGATTGGAGATTAGATCAATTTTTGCGTTGTCTACCTCAATTCCTGCACTGGAGATATTATGACCTAGGACAATTCCCTTTTGGACCATGACATGACACTTTTTCCAGCTAAGTACCAAGTTATTGTCACGACAACGTTGAAGTACGAGAGAAAGATGGTCTAGACATTGCTCAAATGATGACCCAAAGACAGAGAAGTCATCCATGAAGATTTCTAGAAAATTTTCAACCATGTCATTAAATATACTCATCATACATCGCTGAAATGTAGCTGGTGCATTACACAAGCCGAATGGCATGCGACGATAGGCGAATGTACCGAATGGACAGGTGAAAGTAGTTTTGTCTTGGTCATCAGGGTGGACAGGAATTTGATTGTAACCAGAATAACCATCTAAAAAGCAATAGAAGGTCTGACCAGCTAATCTTTCTAACATTTAGTCGATGAAGGGAAGTGGAAAATGGTCTTTTCTAGTCACGCTATTCAGTTTCCCGTAGTCTATGCAAACTCGCCATCCAGTTTGAATGCGTGTAGGAACAAGCTCATTATGGGCATTGGACACAACAGTAATGCCAGACTTTTTAGGAACTACTTGGATTGGACTCACCCATTGACTATCCGAAATCGGGTAGATGATATCAGTGTCAAGAAGTTTGATAACTTCTCCGCGGACAACTTCTTTCATATTGGGGTTAAGTCTCCTTTGAGGTTGTCTATAGGTTTTCGCATTATCTTCTAAGTGAATGCGATGTTGCACCACTAGAGGATTAATGTCATTGATATCATCAATGGACCATGCTATGGCTTCCCTATTTGTCTTAAGAACCTCAATTAATTGGGACTCTTGTTGCTCAGTTAGCTCAGAAGATATTAGCACTGGAAAAGTCTCAGATTCACCAAGATACGAATATTTTAAAGTCTCGGGTAAAGGCTTTAATTCAATATTAGGTGGTTTCTTTGTATTTTCAGATTCAGTGTTAACTGGCAAGGACAATGATTCGAATTTGGATTTATACTTGGATGCTTCAAAGGTTGGGGCAGAGTCTAGCAAATCATTTACTTGGCTAATTTTATTAGCTTCATCCAAATTATGATCAAAATGGGCTAGACAATGCTGGAGTGGATCCTCAGGATATGAGTGGTTAAAGGTGTGGTTGGTCAATGAATCAATGAGACAAACATCTTCAACAGACTCTGATCCAATGGGTTATTTCATCAAATTGAACACATTGACTTCCACTTTCATGTTCCCAAAGGTTAAGGTCATGCTACCATTTCTACAATTGATCAATGTATTGGCTGTGGCTAAAAATGGTCGACCTAAAATGATTGGAATTTGTTTACCTTGGGTTGGTTGAGTGTCTAACACAATGAAGTCTACGGGGTAATAAAAATCATTAACTTTTACTATCACATCCTCAATGATACCCCTTGGAATTTTGATGGATCGGTCAGCTAACTGAATTCTAACATCAGTTTTCTTCAAATCAGTCAATCCCAAATCCAAGTAGACTGAATACGGTAGCACATTGACATTGGCACCAAGGTCCAATAAAGCTTGACCTTCAAAATTTTCTCCTATCCTATAAGTGATAGTTGGACTACCAGGGTCTTTGTGTTTAACCACAGCTTGATTTTGTAGGAAGGAGGAACAATGTTGGGCTATGAAGACTTCCTTAGGGATATTGGTTTTCCTCTTTACTAAGTATTTAATGAATTTTGCATAAGAAGGAATTTGTTTAATAGTAGTGAGAAATGGAATGTTAATCTAGAGATTTTGAAAAATCTCTAAGAATTCACTGTATTGAGAATCCTTCTTATTGTTGACTAGTCTAGAGGGAAAAGGTGTACGCGGAATAAACAGCTTTGGAATGACCTCATCAAGCTTAGGAACTTGGTACTTTTTGGATTTTTGGGAATTGGGTGGAAAAGATTTGGATGGTTCAATTTCATCACTAATGGCTGGCTCAACCTTATAATCAATTTTGTTTCCTGACCTGAGGGTAATGATGGAATTTACATTAGCATTTGATTGGTCAGAAGTGGAAGGAGTCCCTACAAGATTAACTCCTTATCTTTTTGGATTAATTTCGGGTTGGCTAGGCAATGTACCCCTTTGTCTTTCAGATAGAGCTGCAGTGAGTTGACTCAACTGATTTTGGAGAGACTGCTGAAATTGCATTTGATTTTGAGTCAAGAGATCAAAGTTATTTTCTAACTTTTGAAATCTCTGATTGGAATGCTTATTGGATTGATCAAGATTAAGGGCAAGCATTTTCAAAGTGTCTTCATAATTAGAAGTATTATTGACCGGTGGGACAGGAGCAACATAGTTGTTAATGGGATCAACTGCTAAATCTCGGCTTGGATTAAACTGGTTATTCCTAGGGAATTGATTTTGAGGAATTATTGGTCCTTGAGTTGGAGGTTGCCTATTGGAGTGACCTTGAAAACCAGACTGACCACTTAAGTTTTGTGGAGGTAAATTTTGCCTCCATGAAAAATTAGGATGATTTCTAGTATCAGGATGGTAACTTTGGCTAAATGTATTAGGCAATGGTCTCCTAAAGGTATTGAAAGCACAAACTTGCGCATCCGAAGGTTCAGATGTACAAGAGACCGGACATTCCTCTGTTAGATGAGATAAACCAGAACAAACATTGCATTGTGCAAGGGTAGATATTAGGGCAAATGCATCAAACTTTTTACCTAAGTCTTTCACTCCCTCAGCAAGACTTTGCATCACAAATTTTAACTCATTTTCAGGTTTGATCTCATAAAAACCAGATGTTCTATTCATTTGATCATTCCTAGAAAATTCATTATCAATTTGGTTCCAATTCCAATTTTGGGCATTTTCAGCTAGTTCTTCCAAAAATATATATGCTTGGTCAGGGGTTTGGGCCTTGAACTTTCCTTGGTGCATTGACTCAATCATGGTTCGGTTCATAGGTGAAAGTCCCTTATAGAAGAAATGAACTAGTTGTGCTTTATCAAAGCCATGGTGTCGGCATTTGAGTAGCAAGTCCTGAAATCGGTCCCAAGTTTGATGGAATTGTTCCTCAATTTTCCCTCTAAAAGTACTAATGGCATCTCTCATTGATTCGGTCTTTTGCATGGGATAAAACTTACTCAAGAATTTCCTTGCAAGTTTATCCCATGATCGAATGGAGTTGGGTGGAATGGAGTTTAGCCATGATGCAGCTCTATCTTCTAAGGACAGGGGGATAAAGACGCAGTTTGACACCCTCTTCATTCAAATTTTGATTTTTGAATGTGTTGCATATTGTTAAAAACTTCCCTAAATGGATATAGGGTTGTTCGCTTTCAAGTCCGTGAAATTTTAGCAACATATTGATTGTGGCGGGTCTAATCTCAAACTGGGGTGCATCATTCTCAGGTAGAACAATGCAATTTGGTGGGTTGGCTGTGATTGGGGCAAAATAATCATTAAGAGTTCTCGGTGCAGTCATTGATGAATTATTGGTGGTTGACAGATTTAACAAGGTAGTTGATTTTTCTTCTAAATCAAAGAGTGAGAGATCACTAGGAAACCTAACTAAACGCTTGTTAACTCGCAACCACTGGGGCATAAACAAAAAGAAACCTAAAAAGGCTAGATGATGGGCAAATCACACAAAATTTGGCTTTGTTATCTTGAGCTTAAATTCAAGGGTGGTGAATTTTTAAATCTAATCTTGTAGAGAATTAATATGATGGTGTCCAAATTAATTCTCTCCTAATTAGACAGCTCCTACTATATTCCAGATTAAGTCGATAGATTACCAGTTAAGGATCATCAAACTAACAACGGAGTAGTTCCCAGGAAAGTGTGGCGAGGCACGTGGCCTGCTTAATGGCGTGTCAACCACACTCCTAGATAGAATTTCCTACCGTTTATCAATTTGATAATGACTCACTGGAGTGACTACCAACTGCTTCCTTCCTAGAGGGCCTATGAGCTCGTAACCCTAAATTGGATTATTGCTAATGAATTTTAAATTTAGGCTCATGGTTTAACAAATGCAAGGATTTTTGTGATTTGTGGGCCACGGAAACGGGTGATGAAATCCCGACCGTATCTTGTGGGAATTTTGCCCTTAAGTATCTTATGCAAAATGCTAATTAAAATATGCACAAACAAGAGAAAAAGAAATAAAAATAAAAAAAAAACGGGAGCTTAGGGGAATTTCTAATGTTATTCTATCCTAGAATTCGCATGCAAAATTTTCACATAATCTAGGAAAAAAATAATAATAATAAGAGTTTAGAGATATGGAACCTGACTGACGAACCGGTACAGTATCTTCTGCAAAAGAAACAACAAAAATAAACAAGTAAATAAATAAAATGAAAACAAAATTGAGTGAATAATAAAAATAAAATTAATTAAACTAATCTGTTTTTTTTTATTATTATTTTTAATGTGGAAAATTGACTTCTCAAATGAAAATTTGGAAAAAAAAAATGATACTGCAGCATAGAGAATGTCCATACTGCAGTTTGTTTTTTTTTTTTTTTTTTCAACTTCTAATGAAATCTTAAGGAGTACTGCAGTTTATTTAGTGTCACCGTACATTTTATTTAGTCTATACCATATAGTTCTAATATTTAATACTCCAGAGAGTGACAACAATGGTTCTGTATTGATTCACAAATCAGAATCAATATGCACCAAAGGGCATATTCATTGGTATTTTACAACAGAAAATTGGTATTTGTAAAGTGATGGAATACTGCAGTCAGTTTTTTTTTTTTTTCAAAAAATCTGAAAAGTTGACTTCTCAATTGCAAAAATGAAATTGCAACTTCAAAAGTGCAGGGTTTTTTTTTTTGTTTTTTTTTTTTTACACTTCAAGAACCTACTGTTGTATACAATGAACAGATTACAAAATGGAAATTTTTTTTTTTCAAAAATTAACAAAAATCACACAATATAGAAAAAATTAAAATAAACGGAGGGATAGAAAGTTCGGGTGGGTTCCCGAAAAATTTAAGTTGAGGATCGTTGACTCTGAATTCTCAATGTTGATGCGGCAACGGCGCCATT
Organism: Cornus suecica; assembly: GCA_963922005.1. Taxonomy (NCBI): domain Eukaryota; kingdom Viridiplantae; phylum Streptophyta; class Magnoliopsida; order Cornales; family Cornaceae; genus Cornus; species Cornus suecica. Next base: position 20,041,907 of record OY998239.1, on the reverse strand, counting down.
TGACGGTTGATGATTTGTTGATATTTGTCGTTGCTTCACCAAACTCCGGTCAATAAAATTTATAATACCTACTAATACTTTACTTAAAATAGTATAACAATAAGTAGGGTCAAACCACTCTCAACTTAGAACTCGGTTTGAGACTCGGATCCAAAACTTTAATTTTCGAGAATAAAAATAAATTAGTTAAAAACAGTTCTTGAATTTTTGAATAATAAACTAAAATAACTAGATAAAATTATCAAATGGTGGAAGAAATCTCAAGGGAAGAGAATCCATCACCCGGATCTATATAAATAATATTATATATTTCTATTGCGAAATTCTCCTCCAACCTATTAAACATAAACATAGATATTGGTAGGCATTCCCCGTATTTTCATTAATTGGTAATCACGGAAAATCCTCCCTCTAATGTTTTGGTTTAAAAATAAATAAATATAAATAGTGGTAGGCATTCCCCGTATTTCCATTGATTGATAATCACGGAGAATCCTTCCTCTATTTTCAACCTCTATTGTAGGTTTTGTCACTTGAAAGAATTAATTCGGGAAGAGAATTAAACAATAAGAAATAAAATAAAATTATGTATATCTTACCCAATGTGGCTTCATCACTCCCTTGAGAAGATGTTTAAGCTAGCATAATGATATAGACATAAAACATGATGATAGAAGAAATTTTCATTAACTAAGAAAAAGATTACAACAAAATAAAAAACTTGATACAAGACTAAATTCTCTCTAAAATTTCTCACTCTCTACCATCTAACTCCATACAATTTCCAACCACTCTCTTATTTATAGAGAAAATTGGAATAAAATGACATCTTGTAAAGTGAAGTTAGATCTACTTTTCTTTTCTTTTTCTTTGAATATTGATGTTTTCCAAGTCATTTTCTTCTTTCTTCATGTGCATTATATTATTCATCTTCCATCCATGTGCATTCATTTATCACTTTAATACATTTTCTTCATCTTTTCCAATTCATACCTATAAGAAATAAAAATAAATATATAAGAACATTTATACACTAAAATAGTAAATTAAAGATTTACTTTTGACATAAAAAATAGTAATTTTGTGGACTTATCAATAACACGAAGCTCGAAATAATTATTGTTCGATAGTGAGTGGGAGTATTTACATCCTTATTATCTTGTGTATTATATCATGATTTAATTGAATTTGTGTATGAACTCATGACTGCGTGATTACAGAGAACTACATATCATTGGAAACCTTCACGAGACTTCACTCGTCCACTAGGGGTAACATAGGGGTTTAAAAGGCTTGTTACACGTGCTACGTGTAATCGTCGACCCTCGCGAAAGCAATGGAGTAGTGTAGATTAGTATAGGTTAGTTATGATAAAAATCATCACAAGGTAGTTTTCCTGAGTTTATTGCTAAGGGACTAGCAATATGTAAGTTTGGGGGTGTGATAGGTGCTCAAAAGTATCAATTTTAAGCCCCTATCTTACTGTTGTTACGTCTTTATAATCCATTATTTGGTATTTTTATGTCGTTTATGTGTTTAAGCATGTTTCTGGAGCTCAATGAAGATTATGAGCTAACTTTGGTGAATTAACTAGAGAAGTGCTTGTGTTTATCCAAAAGAGAGAGCAAAAGAGTTGTTTTCAAGAGAAAAGTGTCTCCCGAATGGTGAAAACGTTAATTTTCGGAGCCGCTACTTGAAGAATTATGCCGAGGGAGTCGAGGGGGTCCAAACAGAGCAATTATCAAGAAAAGTGATTTCCGGGGGTTTTGCTACGCTTGACCTACGCTTTTAGACGCAAAAAGTGGCCAGAAAGTGAGTTTATACGCTTTTCCCTACGCTTAAAGCGTAGGTGCGGAATGCTATAGTGTTTTCAACACAAAATTTCAGTTAACTTCGGGAGCTCATATCTTGGTCAAAAAAAGTCCAAATGGGGTACTTATTGAAAGTATCATTAAGATCTTGAAATCAGCTTTCTAACGATATGTTACAGGTCTTCATACAATGTGTGTAGCTCAAGATATGATCAAAAGAGTGAGAAATGTCCTGCAGGAAAAACTGGAGATTTTAGATTCGGGCTAAAATCTTATTTTGACTCGGATTGATCGGTTTTGACCCGGATGACTTTAAGTTTGACCCCAACACCTCTATACATGTAATATACACATATTATATATGAGATATTAGGGTTTTACTTAGTTGGGTGTAAAATTACCAAAAAAGGTAATCATATTCTCCAAGTTAGGGTTTCCCTCAGCTTTGCCTATAAATACCAAGCTTTGCTACAAAATTTAGGAATCTTCTTCGCCCAATTTTGGGACTTCTCTACACATAATTTTTCAGAATATTTTATGGAGCTTAATCTATCATTTCAAGGAGGAGTCATTCAAGACTTAGAGATCCAGATAAGACAACCATGGAGGGCGATTCTACATCAATGATGTAGTCTTCTTCTACCATGAGAAACTAATTCGGTATCTAGGATTTTCTAGCCAAGTAATGTAGTTCTTTCATTGTTTCCAATTGTAACGAGGGGAAACTATTGACCATACTTTGATGATTGTAGTAGTTAAAAGACCGTTCTGATTTGCAATATAAAATTATATATTTGTTCTAAATTTTTGTCTTAGATGGATTGAATATATTATTTTGCACAACTATGATTATTCAATATGAGCAAGAACTCGGATACTTAATTATGGTTTTCTACACAATGGTGGCAATGAAACTTGAAACCCTAGGTTGACACAAGTCGTGCCTTGGCGACTTGATATAGACGTGCTTTAATTTATTTTCATGCATTAGGAATATATTAGAGTAGCATAATTGGCATGTACTAGTTAGGTCAGTCATGAGACGAGTTATCGCGATCCGGTTAATGGTACTCCTTTTTGGGGTGGTATTTAGTTATTTGCGGTACAACATGATTCACAGTTATGGATCACTCTCGTATAATTGATATAGTGAAGAACTATATTATCCAGTTAGTGGTGGAGTGATGAAAATCCTAGTTTTCTCTCTCATCTGAATCACAACCAATTTAATTTGTTTTCTAGATAATTTTAGTTAAAATAGATAATTTGGTTTTTGACCACCCAAAACAAACAATTTTCAGAAATATAATTCAGTGTTCTTAAATTATTAAAGTGAACAATTACAGTCTCTGTGGGTCGATATCCCTTACTCAAGCCATTTGTTATTCTACAATTGATACGTGCGCTTGCGTTGGGTAAAACCTAGAGTTGTTAATGTATCATTTTTAACAATATATTTTTATACGTCTGACGCCCCATCAGGTACCACGAGGATGATTTTGCAAAAGTAATAATTTGACCCGTTTGCGAGGTGTTTTGGCCTGGTTTGTATATGTATTTGTATTAGGTTTTGTTTAATGTATTTTTAGGATTTTTTGTAAAACTTTTGTGGAGGTTTTAGAGTAATCCTAGTCCGACAATGAAGTGGAATAGAAATATAAGTTGGAGTTGGATCATGAGTTGTTTCCACTTTCCTATTCAAATAAGGGTTTCAAATCATTTTCCTTTTTGATACTAAGGCATCCATCTATAACTACACCCATAGAAAAGACACAATTCACAATTCACAACAGTTGGGCAATACAATTAGATTTTATCATTCTATTATTTCATCTTCTTCTTCTTTCTATCCCGGGAGTATGAGGATGGATGGTGATAATGAGAATTATTCTGACCCGGAAGAGTTCATGGAGGAGGACGAACCCTATGTAGAGGCCAAAAGTTCAAGTAATGGAGCAACAAGTCGGAAAGGAAAAAGAACCACACCGAAATCGTTTATGAAGTGCAAGCTGCATTTTGAAGAAGTGTTTTGTCTGGAAAGGATGAACCGAGTATTAACTGCACCTGAAAGGAAAATCCTTAAAAAATGAGGATTACGAAGTTTAGAGCAACAGGTGGGAGAAAAGGTGTATCCGGGCTTGGTTTGAAGATTCTATCAAAACATGACGATTACCAGACCTCCAGGATTTGAGGTTATGTCGGCTAAAGTAACTCGGTGGAATGCTCCGATAGTGATAGGAAAGAGAAGTATTGCTGATGCGTGGAATATACCGATTGGTAGTGCGATACACTTGGAAGGCAAACTAAAGGAGTACCCTCCGGTATGGCCCCATACGGATGAGGAGATGGTGAGAGAATTGTGTGCAATGTCAGATCCAGAAGATAAAACATGTGAAAATTGGCGGTTGAAGTCGGATCTGTTTTATTTGGATTGTGTCATTGCGGCTCAAATTCGACCAAATACTCGGACTAGTGTGAGGGAACACACGATGCTTAGAACATTTATATGCCTTAACTCATGGGTATAGGGTTTGTATTCCGACAGTGATAATGGTTGAGATATCGATTGCTCGAGTAGTTGTGATTAGAGAATGGGCGGGTGTTGATGAATTTGAACATTATATTCCATACCCGTTTCTATTATCAAAGATCATTGCAGAGTAATTAGGTGATAGGATAGAAGAGCTAGATGAGAGGCGATGGACAATTATGAAGATATATCTAGAGGAGGACCTTGCTAAATTGAAAGAGATAGTAGACTTCCAAATATGGTTAAAGAATACCATGGCTAGTGATGAAGAAAATGAGGAGGATGGATACAAAGTAGGGCTAGGTTTAGAATTAAGTTTTGATTTGTTTTATTGTGTTTTGTTTTTTTTTGATTTTTTTTTAGTGACAGTAGACCCTTAGAGCCACATTTTTATATTTATCTTTGCTTTTATTTTTATTATTATAAGATTGTAGGTCCTTAAGGCCAAATAATTTAAATATATATATATATATATATATAAACAAATAAATAAAAAGAGAATTTTTAATTCCTTGAAAATTTTGTGTGAAATTCTGGATATTTTTTAAATTTATTTTTCCCTTGCTATGATTGTGGGTATTTGTGCTTTGTTGCATATATTTACAGGTGATCCAAATCAAGTTTGAGGGAGGGGATTTATGCTTTGCTTTGGAATCCAGAAGTGAACTTCAAGGGTAACTATATCCATTCCCATGTATTCTTTTTTACCATGAGGACATGGTCTCATTTAAGTTTGGGGGTGAGGGTATAGGATTACGAGGAACGAAATTTTCGGAAAAATTTGAAATTTAAATTTTTTTGGAGTAGTTCTTTGTTTTCACGCATGATTTATTTGCATTACAATTTGATTAAGTTCATGTTTATGATGTATGAGTAGTATGTGATGTGATATTCCCATTCATGAGAGTAATGATTATATCGACTTAGTGGAATGATGTGGTTTTACATAGGTGAGTGGATGAGTGAAATTGAAATTAAGAAGGACGACTTTGACCTATACGCACAAACACACATTTACTTTAAGAAATAAGTTGATCTTTGGCTATGTAGTTAGAAAAATAATTTTGCCACAATAAAAGGGGAGAAGGGGAAATGTTATGGTTGAAATGGAGAAAATTGAAATTGTTTTGAGAAAATAAAATGCAAAAAAATAGTTCTTCAAACTAAGTAACCGGACTTTGGTATCACCAATATGATTATTCACGTTTAAAGGGGAGAAGACTGATGAGCATAAATCCTATGGAAGAAGCTCCGACCAAGTTGGTCGGGACTAAAAATCTTCGCTGGAAAGTCTAGAGACTTAGAAAAACAAAAAGGGATAAAAGTGGAAAGATGGAAAGATCTTTTTTTTATCAAAAATGGCAAAAAATTGATCAATGAAGTAGGAGAAGAGAAATTGAAATATCATAGTTGAATGTTCACAAGATCACGGAAGGTTGTCTTAATTGAGAGTAGAAAGTAGTGAAATCATTCACTTTAGTGGGAACCATTCATGATACGAAACTCCATATAATTATTGTTCGGTAGTGAGTAGGAGTATTTGCATACATGTTGTCTTTTGCATTATATCACGACTTAATTGAACTTGTGTGTGGACTCATGACTACGTGATTATAGAGAACTGAGATATTTGTAGGTACCATCACTGGAAACCTTCACAAGACTTCACTTATCCACTAGGGGTAACCTAAGGGTTTAAAAAGCTTGTTAAACGTGCTAAGTGTAATCGTCGACCCTCACGAAAGCAAGGTATTAGGTTAGATTAGTTAGAGTAGATAGATTATAAATCATCACAAGAAAGTTTCCTGAGTTTATTTTTAAGGGACTAACAATATGTAAGTTTGGGGGTGTGATAGGTGTCAAATATTAGACATTTTGACCCCTTAACTCACTATTGTTACGTCATTTCATTCCATTATTTGGTATTTTTATGTTGTTTGTGTGTTAAAGTATGTTTCAGTAGCTTAATGAAGAAATTGTGCTAACTTCGGTGAATTAACTGAAGTGCATGTTCTTTCTATTCAAAGAGGTGAGTCAAATAGGTAATTCAAGACAAAATGGCTCTCGGAGGGCAAAAATGGCATTTTCAGAAGCCTTCATTTTCAGCAAAAAGTATCGTGGGTTCAAGGTGGTCGTTTCGGTGCATTCACGGAGAAAAGTGATTTTGAAGAAAACACATACGCTTGTGCTTACGCTTTCAGTTTCAAAAAGTGGCTGGAAATCACATCTTTACGCTTGAAGTGTAGGTCAACTACGCTTGACGCGTATCTGCGGCAACTTGTTGAGGTTTTTGATGGTTTTTACCTGTTCTACCCCCGGTTCAACTCCGAGACGTGGCTGCAACTCCAGACCTCTGTATACATGTATATACACATATATATCAGATTTTAGGTTTCAGAAACCACTTTTATTTTTGTCGAAACCTTAGTTTATGCCACAGTGGTTTCGACAGTCTCCTTTGTACCTGCCGAAACCTTAGTTCCAGCGATAGTGGTTTCGGCAACCACTTTTATTCTTGCCGAAAACTTAGTTTTTGCCACTGTGGTTTCGGCAACCTCCTTTGTACGTGTCGAAACCTTAGTTCTAACAACAATGGTTTCGATAGCCATGGTTTCGTCAACCATTTTTATTCTTGCCGAAACCTTAGTTTTTACCACAGTGGTTTCAGCATCCTCCTTTATTCTTACCGAAACCTTCGTATTTTTCTCAACCGATGGTGAATTGGCATCAGCTGCCCCCTGTGTCTCGAGGAATGTAATGGTGGAGTAGAAGAACACTTTACATAATTTTTTCAAAACAGGTCACTAAGCTTGTCAAATTCTTGGAGCAACTCAACAACCATTTTATCATTGTCTTGGGACGACATTTTCACAATCTTCTCGGCTACCTAGTGGGGTCCAACCAGGCGTGCCAATTTATGTTCGCTCCAAAAATAATCGGCCGAAGGCTGCCTTCTGCTGATTATTCCTTTTCCGTGAGATGCAGACGTGCCATAACCAATAATCGGCCGCTTTACGTGGCCGATTCTGTTATTTTCCGTGAGATGCAGGCATGCCAGAACCAGTGATGGAGTTTAATCGGTCCAACGATTTTGTCATCTCTTTTGAAAGGAAGTGATAGAATTAGACGATTTACGAGAGAGAGAACTCAACTCTCGTGAAGAATTCTAATTGCCTCAACAAAGAGAACTTTCTGTAACCAAGAAGAATAAGAAAAGGAATAGAAAAGATTTGAAAGTGGGGAACAAGGAATTTAAATGACTTGGAATTGAAACAGTGCATGAAAAAGTAAATGATATTGAAAGTGTAGGACAAGGAATTGAAAGAAATGATAATTGAAAGTAACGGATTGAGATAAACAATGTTGAAAAAGTAAATTGCATAAAAAAGATAAAAGACTGTTAAACGCAGAGAAAAAAAAAACCATGATTTTTGTGTTTGGTCGGGGACCTCTAAAACTGAAGTCTACGTACATTATTTATAACCTAAAATTGACTAGAAGATAACAACTAAATAAAAATAGATAAGTAACCTAAATTGAAATGATAAAACCTAAACTAGTTATTCATATCTAAAAGACTAACTAAAAGAGATGAAATAAAATAGAAACTCTAATTTTAATTTCTTCTCCAAGCAATCCTTTATTCTTGGAGTCTTCATCACTTTGTTGGGCATCCTCTTGTGTTGTCCGATTTGACTTGGTTGGTCTCGGCCTGCTCCAATTGGTTTCAGCCTGGTTCTAGTGGCGGCTCATTTTGAGTGTCGACAGATATATTATATTTCACACATATATTTATGAGTTTGACCACCTGGATATGAGATTTTTTTTTTAACGTTTAAAAAATATTACTATTTTATAAACATAGGAATCATGACAACATACTGAGAATATATTTAAAAGTACTGAAAATTAAAATAACAATTTCACATCTCTTCCAATCCTCTACCTAGGGGTGTTCAAGAACCGAACCGGAACCGAACCGAAATTTTAGGTTCGGTTTTGGTTCTTACTCCTTTGGAACCGAACGGAACCGGAACCGAACCGGTTTTTTTTTTATATATATATATTTTTTATTAGTCTTATATTCTTACATTTATATATATATATATATATATTATATTTAAAATTATAAGTTATAATTTGATATGTGTTAATTAACTTTGGGTTTGTAATAATTGAAATTTTGAAATACTCTATTTAATTTAGTTTATAATTATATTATTTTTTGATATTTGATATTTGGTGTTTTTATTTTTATTTTTTTTAAAATAGAAGGAACCGAAACCGAACCGAAAAATCTTTTCGGTTCCTTGGGTATTCGGTTCAGGTTTTTAAAGAACCGAAAAAATTGGTTCTTTCACCCCCTCGAGATATGTCTTATTACAATTTCATCCCTATTTTTTGGATAATTGCAGTTTCACCCCCTTTAGGTCATCAAAGCCCAATTTCGATAATTGAAAAGGTGAAATGACATATATACCCTTGAATATTTCTTAATTATGGTGAAAAAAATTGGATTTTTTGTCTAATTTATCCGTAATTGTCCAATTAGTGAGTCCAAATTAGGGCAAAATAAAACAATAGTGTAGTAGACTGAAGCAAAAATGTTCATAACAATAAATCTGAAGGTATTTTAGAAATTTCACCTAGTATTGATCGGGTTTGATCACGTCGGAATTTCATCCCGGGGGGTATTTGTTATAACTTCCAAACTTATGAAGGTAAAATTTTAATTATCCAAAGGATAGAGGATGAAACTATAATAAATCATATCTCAAGGGATTAAAAATATAATTTACCATATATATATTGCCGGCCCAGGGGCTAGGGCCCGTTTGGTCCCACTAGCTCCAGTGATCCAAGCCACCGAGGAGTCGAGGACACGATAGTTGTAGTTTATATACTATACTGGTCAAGTCAACTCTCTGTTTTTCTCTTTCTGTGTAATGCTGATTAATCCAGATGTGTAGCTTCAGTGAAAACAAATAAACGATTGAGATTATTCAGTTTCCATAGTGAAACTTGGCTTGGAGTCGTGATTTGACTTTATTACTTGTATGTCACGCCAGAATATGCCACGGATAGTAGAATAAGGACTTTGATTTCTGGATTTTATCTAATTTGATAAATAATTTCTCAAAAATGTGTAAAAGATGTCCTAATACCTAATCTTTTTCTATAAATGACCACAATACCCATTTAAAATGTCTCGTTAATTTACAGTGACACTCCCGAGGTTTAGATCAATTTCATTTAATGATCGATTTTAATAGAGACATTCTCTGAGTTTATAAAGGATTGTAATGACACTCTTTGGAGGCATAATACGACTTTATATTAATTTTCATGTGAAATATGTAAGTTACCCCAAACTCAACCCTTCACCCGCCCTTATTATCTATATCTTTATCCATACCTCTATAAAAATATAAGCAATTTTTTTTCTATATATTTTTAAAATTTTATTTATTTAAGTAATTATAATAATTCATTTACTTATACACCAAATGTTAGAAAATTCCTTTGATATTCCCATAAAATATATTAATTATTACTAAATCTCAATAAACTATATGCTGCTTATAAAAGTCAAAGTAATATTTAATTTTTTATAGAATATTTTTTTGTGGTTTACTCTTGTTATTTATGTCTAAGCAATTTTACTTTTTATACAACTTTTTATTTATTTATTAAAATAATATAATTATTCATTTAGTTAACATTTACACTAAATGTTACAAAGTTCTTTTAAACTTCCCACTAAATATATTAAATATTACTAAATTCAATTAAACTATTTTTATATCAATTATTACAAAATTCTTTTCAATTTTTCACAAAATATATTAATTATTCTAAATCCCACTAAACTATATACTACTTAAAATATCAAAGAAATATTTATTATTTTATATATTTTTTCTTTTTTTTGTTTACTCTTGTTACAATTTATTTATTTATTATTTACACTTTAATGTTTAAACTTTTTTCCAGATTCCCACTTGTAAGTGTATAATTTTGCTTACACCAAGAATGAATTTTATTGAGGCTTCAATGGCCAAATTTATACATCATACTCATGGATTTCTCTCCTGTTTTGTAGGATCATGCCCTTTATTCTATGGAGTCATGATCCACTTTGTTGGTAACCACCTGCTATCTATCGTTAGTGGGTTGTTACTTTCTATCCTTCAAGCAATGGAATGGTGTTAATGGGCTCAACCTAATACATGAGTTTTAAATCGTGGGCCAATTAATTACACATTTATATACGGATCTAGCCAATCTTGGGCTTCACAAAAGGGCTTGGGCCTGCCAATTTTTGCTATTTACACTGGCCCCATTCGAGTTTGGCATACAGGTTCGTGGGCCTGACCCGAATTCCATTGAATTGATGGGTTGATTACAGCTGTATTCGATGACGTCAACGTCATTATTGTGTAAAGGTGTGTGCCCTTTGAATTTTGAAAAAGCGGTTGCCTGTTCTTCTTTCTCTATGTTTGAGGCATTGGGAACTGTAGTGCCTCCCCAGTCATTTAATGGTGGCGGTTGATATGTCTGTGTGAATATAACCCCTCTTTTGGTTTCATTTTTGATTCCTACTTTTGCATTTCTTGATTGGAGCCTTAAGTGATCATCTTCAAATCTTCGTCGTTCTTTGTATTTTGGCTACCGAAGTTCTTCAACCTTCTCGCTGGAATCTTCTGTGTAAGTGGTTGATTTCTCATCATGTCTGGTAGCAATACCTTAGTTTCGACCGAGGGGATGATTTCTCAAGAATATGGAGGATCTGATGCTCCGAGCCCTCTTCTGTAAACCCCTCTTCTTCATCTTCGTCTTCTTCTTCCTCCCCCTTATTGAATCGCCTGAATCCATCTAGTCTAGGAATTTTTGTGACAGGCGTTCATGAGGAACCTTTTGCTTCTTAAATGCCTGAAGGGGTTTCTGTTCCACCCGTAGGGGCTTTTGTTCCTGTATTTTCTGTAGGGGTAGATGCATCTAATGTCCCTCCCATGGGGGTCTCCACCGGATCCGTTCCATTTATGGCCGAGCCCCTTGAAACTTATAAGAGAAAGGCTATAAATATTAAGAGCTTGAGGATGGATAACAAGATCCCTAAAGAGGTGATCTTGGAAGAGTATGATCCTTCTTATGATTTTAGGAAGAGAGATGGAGTGGGCCCAAATAAGGTGTTGATGTCTGCTCTTCATATCAAAGCACTTCGGTTCCCTCTTCATCCTTTGTTTCACTTTATTTTCTTTACCCTAGGAATTGCCCCTCTTCAGGTTAATCTAAACTTCATAAGGATAATATCTATGCTGATACTGATAAATAGGGATAAGAATATAAGACTGGGTTTGGCGGATCTGCTACTATGCTATAAGATTGTAGATCTGAAGGATTTTGATGGGAGATATAATTTCTACCCCTTTAAGGGTCGATCTATCTGTAACGGAACAGAAAAGACATAGAAATATTGGAAACAAAAAAAGGTTATGGTAAAGGGGACCTGGTTTTATCCTCACTCTCAGGAATGGCTAATCCCCAAAGTTTTTAGGCATCTTACCCTCCCTCCATTTTCTTTTTTGCATAAGGAGACATGCCTCTGCCCTAGGTGTGATCAACTCAGAGCATATTTTGTATATAAGTTTATAGGTTTTGATGATAGGGAGATAGTGGCTCAGGATGTAGAGGCTCGTTTTGCTTTGCTGAAGTCTAAAGTCTAGTCGGATCGTAAAACGTGTACTGACCAGCTTACTCCTGCCAATTTGTAGGGTATATCAAGGTTGAGCGCTAGCTTCAGAATAATGATGAATCCGATCAGGCCTATAATCGAGGATAATGATGATGAAGTGGAAGAAGTAGCTACGCTACCTCTGGGGAATCAACAGGTAGCCCCAACTTCTAAACCTCAAGCTGTGACAGTTGTAGTGGCGGCTGATGCGTCTGGGCTGCGCTTGTGCAGACCACAATCCCGAACCTATTCTAGTCTTCTTTTGCCCGAACCAGACCCGTGGTCAAAGATAGACCCACAAAAAAAAGAAAAAGTAAGAGCAAGGACAAGAGCCCAGTGTTACTTCGATAGGTGCGATGATGGCCCGGGCTAAGGATTTCTGGACACCTGAGGAGTTTGAGGCCCAAAGGGAAGCCAATCCAGATGACATTGTTGGTAAGACCCCTAGCCTTATAATGGGGGTAAGTGTTTGCTTGACTTCAAATTGTGTTATTCCTTTTATTTCGTTTGCTAATCTATTTTGTCTTGAATCTTTTCAGGCTCTCTTTAGTGCAAATGCCCTGTGCTTAAATCATGAGGCTGATGTTAAGGAGATCAATCGCCTCAAGACTGATCTGGCCGAGAGGGATGAGAGAGAAAAAGACCTGAAGGCTCAGCTGGGGGAGCTTTCTTCTCGAGTTGCTGAGTTGGAGGGTGAACTCGCTCAGGCGAATGAGTTGAATGTTAAGCTATCTAGTGAGAAGGACAAAATAATTTCTGACCATGAAGCCCTTTAACATCAGTTTGGTATCTCTCAGTCTGCTCTAGAGATGTGCAAAAAAGGTGGTACTGATATGCATGAACACTACACGAAGATGAACAGGATCGTGGATGGGGAATTCTGGCGAAAAAATTTTAACGCCGGTGTGAAAGATCCGGCAAAAAGGTAGTTCAAGGACCCTGATGCCATGGATGCTTTCTTAGGGTTCAAGAAGCCTTACGCCAGTCCTGAACCTAGTCATGCTCAAAATCTCTTCACTGAATTTATCAAAGGATATTTGCCCGCTAACCCTCTCAACCCTTCTGTGGAATTCTTCCCTCCGACCCAACACGTCGACTTGTTCGGGAAGGACTTCAACGGACCAAACCAGACTTATGCTTTTTCTATTTTTATTTTTTGGCCATGTTTGGTGAATATTGTAGTTTTTATTATGCCCTTCGGGCGATTTTGTAATATCTAAATGACAACAATGGTTTTAACTGCCTATACCTCCCTCTGTCATTTTATTATTTAAGAAATATTTTTCATTATATTCCTCTGGCAGTGTGAATCAGGCTATTTACCTTTGTCTTTTCCACACTTAGGAAATAATTTTCATTTTATTCCTCTCACAGTGTGAATCAGGTTATTTACCTCTGTCATTTCAACACTTAGGAAATAATTTTCATTTTGTTCCTCTGGCAGTGTGAATCAGGCTATTTTCCTTTGTCATTTCAATACTTAGGAAATACTTTTCATTTTGTTCCTCTGTTAGTGTGAATCATGCTATTTACCTCTGTCATTTCAACACTTAGGAAATAATTTTCATTTTGTTCCTCTGGCAGTGTGAATCAGGTTATTTGCCTCTGTCATTTCAACACTTAGGAAATAATTTTCATTTTATTCCTCTTTCAGTATAGTTAGGATATTGTGCTTCTGTCGATCCCATACTTGGGATTTTATTCAATTTTTTCCATTCCGACTCATTATAAAATAAAGGATGATGATCTTTTATTATGATGAAGGAATTACAAAATAGCATGATCTGGCTCAGCCAGAATAACAAACTTGGAAATTTAAAACACATAAATAAAGCTAGGCTTGAGTACCTCTGCCTATTTATTTTATTCAGAAAATGAGATGGGCTTGTTAAGGATAATACCTCTTCAGTCGTGAGGCATTATGTGAATTAGTCGTGAGGCATTATGTGAATTGGGTTCCATATGGTCATCATTATGCCTGAGTTGGTAAGCCCCACGTTCTATGACTTCGATGAATGTGTATGGCCCTTCCCAATTCTCCCTGAGTTTGCCGACTAATCCGATCTTCTTTCTTAGAACCATATTGCCCACCTGGAATTCACGCCTTCTGACTTTCTTGTTGAAGGCATTCCTGACCCTTTGATGGTAGGCTTTCAGTCTGATAGCAGCTTGGTCTCGTTTCTCTTCGAGCAAATTCAACCCATTAACAAGTTGTTGGTTGTTCAGCTCTTCTTGATACAACTTCGTTATGGCAGTCAGTACCACTTGCTCTGTTGGAATGATTGCCTATGTTCCATAAGCCATCAAGAATGGTGTTTCCCCTGTGAGGAGTCTTGATGTAGTTCTGTAGAACCAGAGTACCTCTGGAAGTTTATCTGGCCATGCGCCCTTAAGATTTTCCAGCTTCTTTTTCAGGGTATTCAGTATTGTCCTATTGGATCTCTCGGCCTGTTCGTTGCCTTGAGGGTATGCACTGATGAAGTTTTTAGCTGAATTCCATGTTCTCTGCAGAATTGCCTGGTCCACCGATTATCCAGATTTGTTCCGTTATCGATTACTATCACCCTCAGCACCCTGAATCTGCAGATGATGTTTGTCCATATGAACTTGATCACATGTTTGTGTGTGATAGTGGAATAGGACTCCACCTCAACCCATTTCGTGAAATAATCAGTTGTTATTAGAGCTTGATTTACTGATCTGAGGGTCATTGGTAGTGGCCCTACCGCATCGATCCCCTACTGCGTAAATGGATGTGGGTTGTACAACTCTGGTGGTGGATGGATGTTATCTCCGTGGAACTGACATTTTTTGTACCTTCTGACATAAGTTTCAGTATCTTGAGAGAGATAAGGCTAAAAATACCCCTGACTTAGAACTTTATGGGCCAGTGCTCATCCCCCAGAGTGATTTCCGCACGATCCTTCATGGATTTATTTCATTATTGTTGATGCCTCCAAAGGTGTGAGGCATCAAATGTATGAGCCACCAAAGGATTTTCTGTAAAGTTGCCCATACAACAAGGCATATCTGGCTAATTTCATGCGGATTTTCTGAGTTTCTGTCTTATCGTCAGGAAGGATACCATTCCTCAGATATTCTGCTATGGGGTCCATCCAACTCGGCTCCCACGGTATTATGCACACGGTATCTGGCTGTTGAATGCTCGGGACATCAAGGTAGTAAATCGGGGGGACTTTGGTTAGATTCTGATCATTGATTGATGCCATATTAGCTAGTCGATCTGCATTTTCATTTTCCCCTCTAGGGATCTGATTGAGGGTGTACTACTCCAATCAGTCTAACTTCATTTGAGCCAGCTTCCTGTAGGGTTGCAATTTTTCTCCCACGTCATATTCGCCTTGAACTTGCTTGACTACTAGCTGTGAGTCGCTGAATATCCGGAGTCGTTGGATACAAAGGCTCTAAGCTAGTCGTAGTCCTGCTAAGAGCAATTCGTATTCAGCTTCATTATTGGTGGCAGGAAACTCCAGACGAATTGATTGTTGGATACGGGTTCCATCTGGTGTTATAATTTCGAGTCCAATTCCTGACCCCGCTGATCCGACTGAGCCATTTACAAAAAGTGCCCACTCGGGTTCATCTGACTCGATCAAAATTGATTCAGGTTCTGCTTCGAGCAGAAATTCAGCTAAAGCTTGACCCTTAATGGTTGTTCTTGGCACATATGTAATGTCGAATGTTCCAAGCTCCAACGCCCATATGGTGATTTTCCCAGTCAGGTCCGGCTTAGCCATAATAGCTCTTATGGGCTTGGTGGATGGCACCACAATTGGATGAGTCTCAAAATAGTGCCTCAAGCATCTTTTTGCATTGATCAGTGACAGGATGACTCATTCTGCCATAGTATATCTGGTCTCGGTATTGGATAAAGATTTGTTGCTGAAGAAGACTAGCTTCTGGCATTTTTTGTCATCCTTCACCAACACCGCACTGATTGAAGTTGTTGATACCACCAAGTAGAGATGTAATGGCTCTCCAAGACTCGATGAGGTCAGGATTGGTGGATTCTGGAGATATTGTGTCAATTTGTGAAGAGCCTCGGCTTGTTCTGGTCCCCATATCCTTCATTTTCCTCCTCTGATTGCTTGAAAGAATGACTTGCATCTGTCTGTCAGTCGGGATACAAATTGGCTTAGCGCAACTACTCTTCCTGTCAGGATCTAGACCTCTTTTTATGTTTTTAGCTCTTCACAACTTATCAGAGCCCTGACTTGTGAGGGGTTGGCCTTAATTCCTGTTTAATTGACGATATGGCTGAGGAATTGCCCAGATGAGACTTCGAACGAACACTTGGCAGGGTTAAGCTTCATCCCATATTTCCTGAGTGCATCGAACACTTCTTTGAGGTGCTGGAGGTGCTCATCTTTCCTTCTGCTTTTTACCACTGTGTCATCTATGTAGGCTTTGACCGTGACCCCCATCTAACTCTTGAATATTTTATTGACCAACCTCTTGTAAGTGACACCTGCATTTTTAAGTCCGAAGGGCATTACTTTATAACAGTACGTACCTTCTTCGGTGATGAAGGATGTTTTCTCCTCATCAACCTGGTTCATCGGAATTTGATTGTAGTCGGAGTATGCATCAAGGAATGAAAGTCTTTCATATTCTGATGTGGCATCAACCATTTGATCTATCTTTGGCAAAGGAAAACAATCCTTCGGGCAGGCTTTGTTTAAGTGGGTGAAGTCTACGTAGACCCTCCATTTCTCATTTTTCTTCCTGACCACCACTACATTTGATAGCCATGATGGATATTTAACTTCTCTTATGAATCCAGCTTCCAACAACTTTTCCACCTCCTCAGATATAATTTGATTCCTTTCTATACTGAACCTCCTCTGCTTCTACCTCACCAGTCTGATCTCTGGATCGACGTTCAAGTTATGCTGAGCGACTGAGGGATCTATGCATGACATATCAAGGTGTGACCAGGCAAAAATGTCTGAATTTAATTAGAGGAAGTGGGTCAACTTGGTCTTTTCTTCTTTTTGGAGAATGAACCAATGAATGTGACTTTGGTGTGGTCTGTCTGACTGATGTTCACCTCTTCTAAGGGCTCTGTAGTCACTTGGGTTTCCCGACCCTCGTTGGAAGGGTCTGACTGTAATTGTTATTTCTTGTTGTATGGGGGTCTCTCTAGCTCTTCCATGACTTGTTTGTTTTTAGGATTCAGATTCTTCAGGGTTACTAAGTAACATTCCTTTGCAGCTACTTGGTCTCCATGGATGTTTGTCACATCTACCCCATTTGGGTCAAGACATCGCATAACCTGATGGAGAGTTGAAGGAACTCCCTGCATCCGATGGATCCAGCCTCGACCTATCAGTAGGTTATATGATGGCTTAACGTCTACCACCATAAAACTTTCCTTTAGGGTTCGCCGTACGGCTGATATTGATAGCTAGACTACTCTGATTGGCTCCACACGTCGTCCGTCAAAACCAACCAGAGGGATTAGAGCAGGGCATAGCTGTGACACATCAATCCCGATCTTGTCAAAAACCCATTTGGTCATGATGTTGGTGCTGCTGCCTGGATCTATCACCACACGCTTGATAAGACAGTTAACGACTAGAAGAGTAATTACTGGAGGGTCTTCGTGGGGTGTTTGAACATTCTGCATGTCAGCCTCTGAAAATGTAATTCTTGATTCTTCTTGTCTGATAGATGTTTGGAAAATTTCACCGACACGCTTGAGTTTGTGTGTCTGGCATAGTTTTGATCTTCGACTTCCCTCGGAATCAACATCTTCTTCACCTCATTGGACCATGTGGATTACCCTGACTGGTTATCCTGTTGCAGGGTTGTTCTGTGGTGCTCGATTTAATCTGTCTGACCTTGGCTAATCCTTTATCAGGTAGTCTGCAAGCTCCCCTTTGGTGATCATTGCTTCCACCTGCCTTCAGAGGTTCCTGCAATCATTTGTATGATGGTTATACTCACTATGGAAGGCGCAGTGTTTGGTCATATCCCTCAGCTCCATCTGTTGTCTGATTGATGGAGGGGGGCTGAAGATCCCTTTGCTCTTGTTTTCTTGGAAGAGTTTTCCTAGGCTGGTCTTGAGCGGAGTTGTTCTGTCCTCTGTTCGCTGACGTTTGTCAGGCTGTCTAGAGGATGAGTTTGATTGGGGTGGTCCGGATCGTTGTGACTTCTGATCCTTCATTCTTTCTTTAGATTTTGCCTCCACAGTTACCAGGGAGGCCCTCTTTTTCTTGATCGCTTCTTCTTCTTCTTCTTCTTCTTCTATTCTGAGGTAGCCTTGTGCTCTAGAATTGTGTTCGCCGATATTGCCAGGTGGGCGCTTCACTAACGAATAGTGAACTTTCGCGTCAGGGATGACCGTCACACAGAATGCCTCTACCGTAGATAATTGGTCGCAGTCATCGATAGAGGACATCTCCATATTAAATCTAGATAAAAAGCTCTTGAGGCTTTCCCCCTTCTCTTGTATCATGGTGAAAATGCTTGATATCGTCTTCTTCTGGCTCCGGTTTCTGAAGTACTGAGCGATAAAACGTTTGCAAAGGTCATTCCAGCTACTGATTGATCCGGGGGACTGCTTCCTGAACCATAAAATGGGTGCTTTTGTCAAACTGGTGGAAAATACCTTGTATAGAAGTGTTTGGTTTCTCCCATATACGGTCATCTTAGTCTGCACCTGGTAGATATGGTCGAATGGATCTTTCGTACCATTGTAGAGTATGAAGATTGGTAACACGAACTTCTTGGGGAATTCGGTTATCTCAATCTCTTCTGTAAACGGGGATTGGGTCATGTCTGTTATTGCATGGATGGCCAGGTCATCTGGGGTTTGCATCTTTAAATCCTTCATCACATATTTCTGGATCTTGGCTGCCATTTCATGCAGGTCATTCAGGGTTGGGACATGCGTCGTCGGGGCCTCCCTCGTCATGGGATGGGAGGATTCTTCCTCTTCCCTTGGCACTTTATCTATCCGAGTGGCCGACACATCTCGCCCATGATGAGAATTGGAGGGCTCTACTCCGCCATTCCTTTGTTGATCTGCATCCTCGGCTGGATTGGAACCTCGGAAGGGAAATGATCCATGGGCCACCTGATGGAGTAGCTCGGCATTTTGTTGTTCGAGGGTAGCGTTTCTTTGTTCTACAGCTTCCAATCGTCTCATTACCTCCTCGAACCGAACGTCATTGTTTGTGGATTGAGTAGATACCATGGTTATTTGCTGAGTGAGAATAAAATAGTTCTAAAGATGGAAACAAATGAGAGAACTAATTTCGTTCCCACAGACGGCGCCAAATGTAAGTGTATAATTTTGCTCACACCAAGAATGAATTTTATTGAGGCTTCAATGGCCAAATTTATACATCATACTCATGGATTTCTCTCCTATTTTGTAGGATCATGCCCCTTATTCTATGAAGTCATGACCCACTTTGTTGGTAACCATTCACTATCTATCGTTAGTGGGTTGTTACTTCTTATCCTTCAAGCAGTGGAATAGTGCTGATAGGCTCAACCTAATACATGAGTTTTAAATCGTGGCCCAATTAATTACACATTTATATACGGACCTAGCCAATATTGGGCTTCATAAACGGGCTTGGGCTTGCCAATTTTTGCTATTTACACCACTAAAACTAGTAACTATTACTAAATCATATCTAATAATAAATATAGTTATTGACAATAGTATAGAAATATAAGTTTTTTTTATACGTTCATAAAAAACATTATATATTACTCCCTCTGTCCCAAAAAAAGTGTCCACTTTTTCTCTTTTCCTTGTCCCAAAATAAGTGTCCACTTTTGAAAAGTCAAAACACTTTATTTGGTCAATTTACCAATTTAACCTTCAACCATTAAAGTTATAAAACATATACACTATAAACTATCACATCACTATGGTGGGACCATGGATAAAGTTGACATTTCATTCACTAACACTACAACAAAAGTCATCCTCCTAAAAAGTTGGATTCCCCAAAATGGACCTATAATTTGGGATGGAGGGAGTATTAGGTATGTAATATTTATAATGATTACAGGTTATAATTCTTTAGTTTTTTTATTAGATATTTATACAATAATATATTTAGAATTAAAAGCATAAAATTAAATAGTATGATTTTCTTATTATGAAATTTTATATTATATTATTGATAAAATATTTTTACGGGTAGATTTACTTTTGAATAGATCTTTCAGTATATATTTTAGATTTTTCATAAAAAATTATTTACAATAAAATTATATGTATTTTGTGTCTTATATATTTATTGTAAAGCTTTTGATAATAAGGATGTGGCGATAAGGGTAGTTGGGGTGTAAGCAGGGGCGGGGCTGTGTAGTGACTATGGGGGCCATGGCCCCTTCAAAAAAAAAATTTTAGCCCCAAAAAATTCATATATTATAGATATGTTTATAAAAATTGCATATAGCTCTTCCAAGATTTTTAAAAATTCCTTAGGTAGCCTAGAAAAATATAAATTTGATCACTAAATTTATCAAAAATTGCATTTCTCTCCCCCAAGTTTTTTAAAAATTCTTTTTGTAACCCAAAAAAATATAAAATTTACCAATAAAGTTATAAAAAATTGCATTGACCCCCCTAGGTCAATTTCCTAGCTCCGCCCCTGGGTGTAAGGTTTAAGCAATGAGGGCAACTTAGACATTTCGCATAAAAATTAAAATAATCAAGGGCACTAAAGTCATTTCATGCCTTCAAGGGGTGTTATTGCAACACTTTACAAACCTCAGAAGGGCGTCTATGTTAAAAATGAGTTGACCAGCGACTTAGGTGAAATTGACCCAAACCTCAGGGGTGTGTTCAGGGATGGCAACGAGTGCGATTCTAGGACAGGTGTACCCTCCCCCACCCCATAACCGTTAAGAAAACTCCACCACATCCCCACTCAAAACTGGCTAAACGGGGTGGGAGGTCATCCCATCCCTGTCCGATTTTTTAAAATCCGCAGGTCCGTTAACAATTTGAATTTTTTTCAAATATGTCATTGTAAATTAAACTATGCCACAAAATTGTATGCAAACACACAAATTTCAAGATTATAAAAATTAAATAAACCATAACAATAAGAAAATAGAAGATTCTCGAATATTAGGTTCACTTCAATCAAAACCATAACAAAGAAATTAAACAGTCTAGGATGAGTGATTTACACTTATTTTTTATGTATTACATATTTAAATATTATAATATTTCTAAACGGGGTGGGGCGGGGCAGGGACACTTAAAACCGTCCCCGGCCGCCCCGTTTATTTGTGGGTTTTTCTTCCTAATTTCATCTCCATCCCCGCCCATATAGTATAAATGGGGCACCTAAAATCGCTATAAACGGGACAGGGCGGGGCGGGGCAACTTGTCATCCCTAGGTGTGTCACTGCAAATTACCCTAAATGTATACATTTTCTTGTTAGTGTAAATTATGAGAAACTTAACATTAATTTTATGGCATATTATAATTTATTAATTAATGATTTTAATTTGTTTAAATATAAATGTAGTAAAAACAAAATGTGATTATAAATTACTTAATACTATTTATATAACATGAAAAACAAGGAGTTTATTCTTTTAAGTAATCTGTAAGTTCTTAATTATATATATATTTTTAAAATTTTCAAATTAAACAATTATAACTTAGTGTAATAAATTTTATTACTTAGATCCAAATTTTGACAAGAAGTTAATTATTTTAAAAATAAAGCATAGAAAAACCCTATTCCTTTATTTGGATTCAAATAACGTTAAAGTAAATATAAAATTAATATTTCAGATAAGAGAAAATGTTATTAATATAATTCAAAGAGAGGACAAATAAAATCTGAGCGGGTTGACCTAGTTGGAAAAGAATTAGGACTTAGTGTCTCAAGAAACATGAGATTTTATGTTCGATTCCTACTAGGTGCAAACAATTCGTTAGGGCCAAGACCGCGAACATAGTCCGTGCACTACCCAATTCGTGTAGGGTGTCGCCTTGCACGAGTCCCGTAAATAAGTCGAGGTGCGCGTAAGCTGGCCCGAACATCACCGTTATATATATAAAAAAAAGACTAATAAATATTAAGCATATAATTATCTTGTGTGGTGAATTTAAGGCTATTGTAACAATTTTTTCTAGTTTAGGAAAAACTATATATAAGTAATGTTAGGTGATCTAAATTATTTAATATTAAAGTTTCATATTTTATTTTGATAAAGTTATTCAAACTTGGTAAACAATTATTATTGAGATCCAAAATATCTTCCAATTTCCTTTTTAAAAATACCAAAATACCCATGTCCTCCTTCACCTCTCCACCTTCCTCGATTTTGGTTTTGGTTATATCATGGTTTTGCTTTATGGAATGTTGGGATACACAAAGGAAACAATAGAAACGATATGGGGGTGATAATATGCTCTCTGTCGATCGGTCTGCTCTACTATTCTAGATGGCAGAGGAATGCAATGAATATATAAATGAAGAGCAAATAAAAGAAAATCTCCCAAATCTGCTTTTATTGCAAACATGCCCTATATACCCAAATGGTTTATGTAATATCATAACTTCAAAACCGTGAGGCTATGAAGCCACAATAAAGAATGTTTCTTCTCAGCTTCATTCAATTCTCTTTTTCCTAAAGTTCACTCTTTATTCAATTATGTCCTCCATCATCTTATTAATTATCAAACTATCATAACTTTCAAAACAGTGAAGATTGTTTACTATCGAAAACCTAGGGTTTTTCTCGTATAAAGTGTTTAATTGGAATTAGGTAATTGTGAAGGGAATTTTTTCTTTCTTTACATGGAAATTTTCTCGAGAAAGAAAGCAATTCAACAAATTTTGGGTTAAAAGCTGTTGTTCATATACAAAACTTGATCTTTTCCTAACAATGGGGCTAAAGGAAAGAGAGGAGTGAATTTGAATATTAGGATTGTTGTGTGTGTGTATTTTTCTGGTTGGGAAAGAATAAAGGGTAAGAAGGTAGAAGAATGACTAGGGGTGGCAAAAAAACCCGCCCCGCCCCGAACCCGCCCCGTTTATCCATCTCGTCCCGTCCTGTTTAGCTAACCGGGACGGGTATGGGACGAAAAATAATTTCCTGATTATAATCGGGGCGGGTATGGGGCACCCCCGCCCCGCCCCGATTAGCTATATATATATATATGAATAAACATGTATTGACGAGTTGTTTATTATGCTTTTGAAATTTTTTATTTTGATTTCATATAGATTTATTGTTTGATTTTGATCTCTTATATTTAGGTTTGATTTTGGGATTTTATTCTTATTTGGGGGAAAAATACTACGTAAACCAGCACACATGTGTTGCAATGGTATAATCTCACTCCCAAATTGGGAATGTGAGGAGTTCGAGCCTCTTAGGAGGTATTGTGGGTGTGGTGTGTGAATTTCTTACCATTAAAAAAAAAAGAGTAATCGGGGCGGGGCGGGGGGGGGGAGTTGGCGGGTATGGGGCGGGGCGGGGCGGGGAAAAAAAATTAAACAAAAACGGGACGGAGACGGGGCGGGGAAAAATAATCGGGTACGAGAACAAGGCGGGTGTTCTTGTGTACTTTCTCAATGGATGGACGGTTCAGTTTGAATTATATTGGTTGCTTAAGGTGTAGTATACTAATTTTATTGTAATTAGGGTAGCAATTTCCACACAAGCTGATCCATGCTTCAAAAAATTTGTGCACAAACTCAACTCATTTGTTGGACCAACTAGCCCAAACCAAACTCTAGTCTTAATTAGTTAAATATGAATCTGCTCACGAATGTCTTGGTTTATTTGCAGAATTATTTACTATTATCAATGATATTGATGACCTAAATTGAGTTGTTGCAGGTGTTTTTAGTATGTTATTATTTTTCAAATTCCTAATTATTTGGTTCTTGATAATTTTTTGTTTTATATATTTCATTTTTACTAGTACATTTTATTAAAGTAATTCTTACAAAATAACTATAACATTGATAGAAATGTTAGCAAATTTTCAAATCGAATGTCTTCTTTAGATAATTATGAGATGATTTTACTACTTTAACTAAATAAATCTGTCAGTTTAAAAAATATACTCAAACTTGTTCATCTGCTCACAAACAAATTAATTAATTTACACCCAAAATGTAACGTGCATCTTTTTTGTCGAAGAGTAACAGTAGACAATATATATTCATTAAATTAAAATGAAACAGGGCTTACCAGTAAATGAATCTGTTAGCTTAAAAAATACACTCATACTCACTTATATGCTAAACATTAGACTATATTTATAGGATATGAAATCCATTGTCCATTAAATAAAAACAAAACAGAACTTGACAAAATCAATACCATCTTCTGCCAAAATGAAATCAGAAAATAGGTCCTACCGGGAGTCGAACCCAGGTCGCTGGATTCAAAGTCCAGAGTGCTAACCACTACACCATAGAACCATTTCTTCAATTTGTTGGAAGATAAGGATAAAGAATGAACTCTACTAATTGTGACACTCATGATCGGAAGGAAATATATATATATATTTTTGCCGGATATAATTAAGGCGAGAATCAAAAAATAAAAATTACTTTAGACTAACAGTATAATAAATGTTACAAAGATAAGAGTATACTCGAGGTTCCCACAATATAATTTAGACTACACGCAAAAATTAAGTGTATAGTTAAATGAGATTTTACCTCTAAGATTTGTATTTATTTTCCGGAAAATTTAAAAAAGGATAACTTTTGGAGCCTATATTAAAAAACGACAACATTCAAAAAGTAATTTAAAGAAAATATCAAATTTTAAAAACAATTGCAAGAAAATGAAAAGCACAATTTTGGTCTATAATACCCTTTAACCCACTTACAGTCATTTTTCTTAATGTCCATATCTTGTATTTCACTAAAAAAACCTCTAATAAATCAAAATTTCTGAACCGACATAACTACCCTTTCATCTCAAACAATCCTATTTCTCACAATCGCCATCTCCATCAAGTATATCATTATGTAAAAAAACAAATTTAAGAATG
The DNA here is from genome assembly GCA_963922005.1 of Cornus suecica. Taxonomy (NCBI): domain Eukaryota; kingdom Viridiplantae; phylum Streptophyta; class Magnoliopsida; order Cornales; family Cornaceae; genus Cornus; species Cornus suecica. Next base: position 20,016,797 of record OY998239.1, on the reverse strand, counting down.
TTATTGTAAAACTTTTATTTCATAAGATAAATTTTTTAACGCAGTCTTTAAATTTTTTTGACACAATAGGTAAAATATTTTGTTCTAGCTAAAAGGTACAAAATATGAGTACTTCCTAATTTACAGAAAATACACACTTCCAGAACTTCATCGAAACTTTTTGTTTCATTGAGTACAACTTCTAATTCTTACTGTAAAACTTATATTTCATTAGGTAAAACTTTTGACGCAAGATATGAAACATTTTTTCCTCTACATGTAAAATATTTTGTTTTACCTAAAATTTATTGAGAAGTAAATACTTTTTGATTTCCAGAAAATACACGATTTCAGAAAGTCATATAAAACTTTTGTTTCATTGAGTAAAACTTATATTTCACTACATAAAATTTTTGACGCAATATATGTAACTTTATTACTCTTAGTGTCAAATAATTTGTTTCACCTAAAATATAGCCCAGTGGAGGACACTGATTTTTTTTTTCCTGAAATTTTGTTTGATTTACCCGAAAATCCCCACAAAAATTACAAAAAAAAAAAAAAAACTCTTACGCCCCTCTCACATAAAAAAATATCCTTATGCCCCCTCTCACAAAGTTTTTTAGGTCCTGGTCATGGTAGGATCTAGACCTGTCAATGGATCGGATCAGTTAAATCCAAATCCAATTTTTTAAGAAATCGGATTATCGGATTCGGATCCTAATCGGGTTATCGGATTTTATTTTCAATCCATATCCGGTTAATATCGGATTCGGATCATAATCGGATTATTGATAAGTCTATTGATAAGGATGACAAAAACTCCCAATCCGCGATCCGAATCCGATAATTCGACAGATTTTCACTTAATTAAATTCATATTCGAATTTCTTCATTATAGAATATCTGATCCGAATATTTAATTAAAAAAAATACAAAAATCAATAAATACTGAAACACTAAAATTATTCACATTTTTAATAATTGTATTTATGATCAATCATTATTAATAAATAATAAAATAATTAACAACTAACATTTATATACATGTACAATATTAAATATATACACATATATATAAATATATATATGTATATTTTATCGGATCGGATTATTATCGGATCGGATTAGGCTAATCCAAATCCAATTTGTTAAGGAATCGGATTATCGGATTCGGATCATATTCGGGTTATCGGATTTTTTTTGCAATCCAAATCCGATTAATCGGATCGGATTCGGATCAAAATCCAATCCATTGAAAGGTCTAGTAGGATCTATTAGTCCACTTGATATTCATTCATATTTCACAATCATATGATAATTGATAACATAATACTTTTTTAAAAAAAGACTAATTAACAATGCACAAACTTAGTTCATAAGAATTCGAGCGCGTTAGTTTAGTTGGAAAAGACTTGGGACTTGATATCTCAAGAAGTATGAGATCTCATGTTCAATTCCTACTAGTTGAGGTACACGTAAGTTGACCCAGACATCATGGTCATAAAAAAAAAAAACTTAATTCATAATCTTATACACAAATTTTTTTTCTATTAAAAGCTAGTAATTGATGATTGGATTTAATAAAAAAAAAAAAGAAAGTAAAACAGAGAACATAAAAAGTACTACCCACCTTGAGCCCACCCAAATAAGTAGACTTGTTAATGGATCGGATTTTGATTAGTTGGATATGGATTTAAAATCAAATCTGATAATCCGATTAGGATCCGAATCCGATAATTTGATTTCTTAACAAATTGTATTTGGATTTATGCAAATCCGATTCGAATCATATTATATATATATATATATATATATATATATATATATAAATATAGATTTAATATTTTATGTGTATATATTTAGTACTATAACTATATAAAAAATTAATTGTTAATTATTTATTTATTTATTAATAATGATTGATCAACTATATTACTATTTATTTATATATACATGTTGAGTAGTAAATGGTGTATACTTAATATATATAATTATATATGTTATTAGTTGTGTATGATAGTTAATATCTCTAATTATGTTTTAAATTTTTGTTTGGTATTTAACTTTCATATTTGTTATGGACATGTATCATAAGTATAAATATATTATTTTATTTTTAGTGTCATAAAATAATAATAATAAATAAATATTATTTATTAATTTTTTAAAAAAAAAATTCATATTTGGATCGGGTTATCGGATCGGAAATCCGAATGTCACAGAAATCGAATATTGATTAAGAAGCCAAAATTCATCAAATTATCAAATCAGATCGAATTAAATTATGCTTATCGGATTCGAATCAGGCGGAAACCGATTCAAATCTAATCCGTTTACGGGTGTACAAATAAGTGGGTGCTTTGTGCTTTGTGTTGATTGGCAAGACTAACATGCCCATCACTCTCTACAAAATATCTAACCATGAAATCAAAATTGAAACTAGCAAATTCGGAATGCAATTGGAAAAAAAGTTTATAAGTTGGTCACATCAACTATCTTTCCCTGCACAATGTTGCTACTACACCTGAATATAAAAATTCATTGATATATCCTTTTGATTATATAAAAATTCATTGATATTTTCTTTAACTAGCATTAGTTATCTAAGAAAATATATCCTTTTGATTCGATCGTCAAATTTACGAAAAGCAATCTGATCGGATCATAAATTAATGATATGCTAAGCTAATTAATCTTAATTATTCAAATCACGAGTGATAAAATCACTAAAGAATCTTATCACTTTAACCCCGAACTCTCCACGTAGAATTTCATGATCATTCCTAACATTCCAACCAAGACAGATGTCATACCATCAACTTATAATATATATATCCATCAAGTTAATAGTATATTCATTCCTTGGTATACAATCACAGTACATTATAGATACAAAACCGTATAAAATAACAAAACAAAGAGGAAAAAGGGAGAGTGGTGTAGGCTCTAGAGACATTAATATATTAGTTGTATATATATATATGCATGGTGTTGTCATGAGATCATATATTGGCACTTCCAATATATCAGAAGATAGAAGAGAGAGAGCGCAATAGCATTTGCTGTTGCTGTTGACGGTTCAATTTGAGAGTTTTTATGAACCCGTTATTTATTAAATAATGTATGATGTTGGTGGTGAAAGAAATGGGTGAGCCTAACGTACATTATTTATACACTCAATAACATTTTCATCTAGATTCGATATCATTTATACATTTAATTAATTTTTTATCTGAATTTGACATGATTCTAGGTGATGACTTAATATAATCCAAGCGGGTGCTTAACGTGACATCAAAGATTCGGTCTGGCTCTTGTATTGATATTGATATTGATTGTAACAAATTGCATACTTTTGCGGTCAAACATAAAGCTTAAGTTGATAGATGAGACATTTTCCGCACATTTATATACTAAATCACTTTCTCATTACTAGTATCCACCCAATGCAATCACTTTCTCATTCAGATATGTGGGACAAGACCCTTTGACACCAACTGTAAACTGATTATTGAACTTGAAAATCATTGATAGTTAAAGAAAGAGTATGCTCATATTATTGTTTTAATTTTATCGCAGCTGTTGGAATAAAAATTACGAAAGAGATAAAGAAAGAGAGATTATAAGCATTGTATTGATTCAATGTATAATTACAATTGAACATATAACATTTATATGTAGGAGAGAATGAGGGGTGAAGAAGACAAGATAAAATACGTAACTAGTGCGTGGAGGCTAGAAATCCTAATTTTAATATAAACATAAATGAACATATCTAGATGAGCCGAACCTTAATATATTCTAACATCCTTCCTCAAAGTGATCAAGGTGAGTGCTTGAAACCCATATTGAATTTGAAGATAAAATCTTGTAAATTGGCAAAGAAAAAAGGAAATTCAGACAGTGATGCTCTTGCTATAGGGCTTTGAGCATTTGAGGACAATGACATATCGACGCATGTCAAGTCAAAGTCGGAGAGGAAATCAAAAGCACATAAGGTGAATAAATCTAGATAGACCCAAACCCTAATATATTCTTACAACACCAATGAAATTTTATGAATCAAGAAGAGTAACACATTGAATTTACAAAGTTCCTGAGTAGATATAGTTTTTGATCTTCTATTTTTAGAGAATAAATGGATAAAAATAACATGTTTTTAAAACTACATATAATTGTTTTAATAAAAAAAATGGTAAGTAGAAGGAATGCTAAAGAATAGTATAATTGGCATCGTGTCTAGAGTTCGTGAACATAGATAGATAGGTCACTCTTGATTAACTTGGAACAAATGACAAGTGTTGGAAAAATTCTAGTTCATCTACACCTCCAACAGAAAATAACAAATAAAATATGTTACAGTCTATTTACAATGGATGCACAATCCCACACGATAAATCATCCGCCTTTTACTTTATAGTTACTCATGCAATTAATTCAAATTAGTGTGACTCATTTCTAGGGTTGGAATTGAACTAGTAGTGGAGGTACATGTGGCAGCTTAATTCTAGCTAGCTAGTGGGTGATGATCAAGCTGTTGTGTCAGCATGGAGTGCATATATGTTTGGCATACCCATATATACACCACCTGTCCAATTACTAGCTAGACTAATCATTCACTCTCAATCTCATGCAAACACAACTCAAACAACCCCTATATGTATATCTTTTCCTATATATATATGTGTGTGCCATGCCCCACTACAGCACTGCGGCATTGCTTAGAAGAGCCAGAAAAACCTAGGGCGCCCCTTTTGGGTCACATTAATTTGTTCATTCTTCCATCCTAGAGAGACACAGAGAGAGAGATGAGCATGTTTTCCAATCACCATCTATGGGTTTTTATCTTTGGCATTCTAGGTGAGACATAATATTATTCATTATTTACAGTGTAATAATGCTAATAACTTTTATGATTTTCAAAGTAATGTATAGTCCATTTAATATTATGAACAAAGTCTACTGCAAGGACCACCTCAATGAACATGCAAAATGCTTTGTATCAAGTGGAAGAAGCAAACAAAGGGTGCTTCAATTAAATCCTTTAAGTGGAATATGTTAGTTGTTTACATAGTTTATTTATTTTATTTGTTTCCCTTATTGGAACATAATAATTTACACAGTTCTAAAAAGAAAATCTTTCAATTCCCTCTCTTTGTTTTTCCTCTTCCCTTTTGTGCATGGAATATACTTCACATTTCTTTTATCTTTATTTTTATTTTTATTTTTATTTTATTATAGTAACCACCAAATTTTTTGATATTATAGTGATGACTTTATGGATACTTTTTCTTACCTTTTTCGTTAATAATGTGTAACAGGTAATATGATCTCCTTTATGGTCTATCTTGCTCCTGTGTAAGTTAATTCAATTTTTTTTTTCCCCGTAAATTTAGTTATGAAAGGTTTGCCAATTAAGAGGAGTAATTGAAGTACTAACAATTTGATTAATATATGCATGCAGACCAACATTCCATAAGATCATCAAGAAGAAATCAACTGAAGAGTTCCAATCACTCCCTTATTTGGTTGCACTTTTGAGTGCCATGCTGTGGATATACTATGCTTCACATAAGTCCAGTGCTTTCCTTCTCATCACCATCAATTCAGTTGGTTGTGTCATTGAGACCATTTATGTTGCAATTTACATTGCCTATGCACCAAAGAAAGCCAGGGTACATATATACTACTTCAGTAAAACCATTTTGTGTTGTTTCAACACATTTGGATTAACATATATATGTACATATATGGGATTGATATGTTTTCTTTATGGTCACTACTTTATTTACTTTATGCCAATCACATCCAATGGTTGATATGCATGGCGTATATAAATTTCTTGCTCATGAGCAGTGACAGACGTAGAAAACTAAGTGAGTAGGGTCGTAAGGGTATTTATTTATGTGGAGGGGACTATAAGGATTTTTTTTTTGTAATTTCAGTGGGAGGGATGCAGGATTAAAAAAAATTGAGTCGGGGCCTATGGCCTTAATAGGTTCGTTCCTGCATGCTCACGAGTGAGCAAGAGATGATTATTCCTACATATATATATTTTTCTCTGAAATAAAATTAGACATGGATTAACATTGCAGATCACAACTTTGAAGATACTTGTTTTATTGAACTTTGGGGGATTTTGGCTCGTGGTTCTTTGCTCCCACTTTTTAGTACAAGGATCCACCCGAATCAGCGTTCTTGGATGGATTAATCTTGTGTTTTCTGTGTGTGTGTTCGCAGCACCTTTGAGCATTATTGTGAGTATGCAAATACAGAACTTTTCATATTCCTTCTCTATGTCCCCTTCATTTTTTTCATATATAATTTTATTTTTTTACTAAAATCTACACACTTTCCATACAATGTTAATATAGGAAAGACATATATATATATATATATATATATATACACTGCTCATGTAATTTCATTTATTGGTGTTACTATGCAGACACAGGTCATACGCACCAAGAGTGTGGAATTCATGCCATTTTCGCTGTCATTTTCCCTCGCACTAAGTGCTGCTGTGTGGTTCTTTTATGGTTTACTACAAAAGGACTACTTTATAACGGTAATATTGCTCTCTCACGAAGGTCACAGATGTTTCCTTTTCATGGAGTTGTAACTGTTTTGAAATTATCATTTACTTTTCTAATAAAATAGCCGTTCATTTGAGGATAAATAAATAACCACAAATTTAAAATTTAGCTAGAAAATTTATGAATACTTAGGATCTGTTTGGTTTGTATTTTTGAAAATTAATTTTGAGAATTTTGATAATAGAGAACAATTTTATTAGAACAATAAAAATGAGTTATCTGAAAACAACAATTTTTGTAACTGAATTTTCAAAAAACTAAACCAAGTAAACTTTTTTATAGTTTTCTGATTTTCAGTTTTCAGAAAACAGAAATCTGTTCTCAGAAATACAAACCAAATAGACCCTTAACCCTCTTGAAAATTTAAAATATAGCAATAATGTTTTATAATGTGTCGATATCGATATGTAACATTGATAATCGTTTGAATCACTGCGACAAAAGCAAATAGCCTAGTTGCGAACCATGTTTATGAATTTTTTTCAGTCAGGGGTCTATAGCATTTCATTCAATTACTCTTCTCTTTTTTTATGCTTCATTTTTGCAACACTTCAAATTTTGCAGCTTCCAAATATTTTGGGCTTCATCTTTGGGGTGCTTCAAATGGTTCTCTATGCAATATACAAAAACTGCAACAAAGTAACAGAGGAGAAACTACCTACTACTCTGAAGCAAAGCACTACCAACACTTGTGAGATGTATCCAGTTTGTGCCTTGCCTGCCTGTGATGAAATTAGAGAGACCAAAGATCAAAATGTGAAAGACCCAACTGATCACAGTGAGATATATCCAGTTTAGTTAAGTGAATGAGCAAATCGAATCATTAATAAGGTCCCTAAAAGCTTCACTGGCTTTCAATTAAATTAAGTCCTCACTGTTTAATTTTGTATCTATATGTGGAGTTTTGTATATCTTATCAAGGTTTTGTATCTAAATTTCTAGTATTTACACCTTTTATGTCAAAGATTTGTGTTAGTGTTGGCATTATGAACTTCTCTAGCTACTAGTTTGGGATTAACTACAAGAGGTATTTTTATTTTATTTTTGAAAGGTAAGAAGTATTTTCTTATCTTTCATTATGTATGGTTATATATTATTGGACTAAAAAATTACAATTTAAAAACTAATAGTTAAAAAAAGTAAATTACGCTTTGATCTTTTCGAGATATAATATATTACACCCCCGTAGTTTAGATAATTATATTTTCTCATCAAAAAATTAATATTTCTTATAATTATTTGAGTAGAATGGTGGTGTCGCATCATCTATTAAGGTGAAACCATCAAATGATGGATCCATCTACCAATCAGCAGCGTTTATTGCAATTTTAAGGACATGGGATCAAGATGGGATAGCCAATGGCCCAATGGGCAAGATGATTTTTGTTCATTGTAACAAGCACTCCTCTGATGTTTGATTTCCATTTTAATTAAAAATTTAAAACGGTCTTCGTAGTTTATTTTAAATCGGATAATTACGAGATTAAAAACAATAAATTATACTTTAATTTCCTTAAAATATAATATATTACACCCAAACCTTCCATTTTAGATAATTACAGTTTCATATCAAAGAATTATATAAAACCATCTTTAATGAGAATGGTGGTATCCCATCATCTGTTAAGGTGAAATCATCAAATGATGGATCCATCTACCAATCAGTAACATTTATTGCAATTTTAAGGAAGTGGAATCATGATGGGATAGCCAATGGCCTAATGGGCAATATGAGTTTTGGCCATTGTAACAGGCACTCCTCTAATGATTGATTTCTATTTTAATTAAAAATCTAAAACGGTCTTGGTGAATTGTTATTTTAAATCGGATAGTTATGAGATTAAAAAGGATAAATTATGTTTTGATTCCTAAATATATAATATATTATACCTGCACATTCTTGTTGTTTGAATAATTATAATTTTTCATCAAATAATTTATATTTTTTTTAAAGAAAATCATGGTGTCCCATCATCTATTAAGGTGAAACCATCAAATGATGGATCCATCTACCAGATAGATTTTATTTAAATTTTAAGGAATTGGGATCAAGATGGGAAATGGCCCAATCGGCAAGATAATTTTTGGCCATTGGAACAAGCACTCCTCTAATGATTGATTTTCAATTTATTTAAAAATCTAATACGTTCTTCGTAGAATCATTTATTTTAAATCGAATAGTTATGAGGGAGAGAAAAAATATCCGTTTGTTTTTAGAATGGAAACGGTTTGAGGCGTTTTTCTATCCATTGATGGCGCCACCTCAAACGGTTTAATAATTAGATATTTTTATTTTTTGTATCAAAAAATAAATACAATGGATAAAGAAATAAAAAATAATAAATAAAGAAATATTAATAAATAAATAATTAATTATATGATAAATAAATAAAAATATAAAAATTGAAAACATATTTTTAGTAAACATACTTTCTACTTTTTATTTTTGTTTATGAAAATAATCGATAATTAGTAAACATGATTTTAATTTTTGTTTTTTCTACAAAAATCAAAATCATAATTTTGCTTTTTCAGAAACAGAAACTAGAAACAAAAATGGTTTGTAAACTGGCCCGATGATGAATCACAAGTAAAACGCTATACGAACAAAAAATTCATTCTTCAAAGGAAATTATTTTATAGAAAATTACCCTGCCGTGTCTAGAAAAATGTTCAACATGTGTCCATGTCGTTCCTCTTATATATATTGTACTTCATTTGTCTCAAAATAAGTGTCAACATTTGACTTTTCAAAATAAATTGTGATATTTTGTGTTTTCAATTTTGTTCTTTAAAAATATAGTATAGTTTTAGTGAGAATCATTATTTTTTAAATTTAATGAGGAGGGATAAGTTAGAAAAATATAAAATTTATTTTGGGACCGATAAAATTATGAAAAATGGACATTTATTTTGGGATGAAATGAGTAATATAAAGAGTTTAGAGGAGTGAAAGGTTGCATATAGTTAAAATGAGTATTGGCAAAAACTCGTGTCTTTTAAAGTAATTTCAATATATGCATTTATTTGTGAAGTTATACACAATCACAAATAGTCACATATATTACGAAAATATATGTATGTTTAATGGTGACTTTTGAATTCAATTTGACAGCTATTTCGTACTCTATAAATTGGTATTGGTTCAGAATTTTGGTTGATGGCCAGCGCACAAGACAACAACAATACACTTCTCTCAACTTCTGTGATTATATATTGTTAAAATTATAAACATTTTTCACCATATGTTCAAATAAATTCTTCAGCATTTTTAACTGTTCCAACTTTGTTGTACTTTGTGGGTGTTTTGCTATAAAATCCAATACAAATTCTTTAGGAGTTGAGACAAAGAACACCTTTAAGGAAACTGAGGACATGTTTGGTTGGCAGTCTTTCTGGTCTGGTCCGGTCCGGTCCGGTCCGGTCTGGTCTAATCTGATCTGGAAAAGTTTATTTGGTAAGCGATCTGGTCTTACTATTTATTTATTATTTATTATAATATTTATTTATATATTATTTATTTCTTTATTTATTATTTCTTCACTTTATAATATATTTTATTATTTATATTATTAAATTATTATATATTAATTTATATATTAATTTATAAATATATTCTATTTATTTATTATTATTTCATTATTTAATCCATTTTATTTATAAATTATTTATTCATTTTTAATTATTTAAAAATATATTTTATTAATTTAATATTAATTTATTATTATTATAATCATTTTTTATTATTATTATGAAGTATTTATTCATTATTATATTTACTTATTATATTTATTTATTATTATATCTATTTATTATTTATTTCATTTTGTTTATTATTATTTATTTTTATTATATTTTTAAATATGTTTTATGTAATTTATTATTATTATTTATTATTTAGTCCATTTTTTATTATTATTATATTTATTTATTATTATTATGTTTTATTTAATTTATTATTTATATTATTAATTATTCATTTTTAATTATTTATAAATATATTTATTATTTATTCATTTATTTATTATTATTATATTCATTTTTTATTATTATTAGGTATTATTTATTTCATTTTTTTTATTATTTATTATTTATATTTTATTTTTAAAATATGTTTTATTTAATTTATTATTATTATTTATTCATTTCTAATTATTTATAAATATATTTTATTAATAAGACCAGACCGGACCACCAGGAACCACCTTTTTTTTTTTTATCTGAAATGAGGCCATTTTGGTCTGATTTGGTCTTACTTGGTTTAACCAAAAATTTGGGACCAATGCTACCAAACACGGTCTGGTCCCATAAAATGCAAGACCAGACCAGGCCACCTAGGACCAGACCACCTACCAAACAGGGCCTGAGTGCAGTCCTAAAAGCAACAAATGATATATTATTCCTTCTACATGTCTGTTTATTTGCCTCAACTACTCCTATCCGCGTCGAACCCGAAAATAAATATTCTAGTCGTCTCCGACACCCTAAAACATTCTTGGATGAAGTGTGTGTATATATATTACACTCTTAATGAGCCAACACATGGCAAGGCAAAGGAGAACAAATTGGGCCGAAATCTGGCCACAAACTGGGCCAAAATTGGGTCAGAAGCTAGGCAGAAATTGGGTTGAAACTAGCCAGAAGTTGGGCCACAAACTGGGCCGAAATGGGCTAGGAGTTGGACCAGAAACTAGGCCGGAATTGGGCTAAAAAAATGGGCCACAAGCTGGGCCAAAATGGGTCAAGAATATGGGTTCTTTTGCATAAAAGTTTCGGCCTAATGTGAAGCCCATCTAATTGAAGTAACCTTGTTGATCAACTGAAAGATTTGTAGAGTATTGGACATTTCTAAAAAGTATGAGTTGTAATTGATTAGTATTTTGTTTATATATGTTTAGATTTATGTTGACTTATCTTTTAGTGTTATTAATTTATCTCTAGATTATCTTCTAGTCTTATAAATAACGTAGGTAGACCTCTGTTTTAGAGGTCCACGACCAAACACAAAATTTATTATTTTTGCTATGTAGTAGCCCTATTTTTATTCCTGCATTTTTTCATTATGGCTCTTTAATATTATTCCTTGATTCTATTCCACATGTTCAAACGAGACGAATATTCGTTTATTTTGAACCGGTTGAACATCGTCACCGTTTCTGGCACGCTTGCACCCTACGAAAACGAATATAATCGGCCCTACTATTCAGCCGACTATTTTTTTTTAATGGAAAAAAAATTAAAAAAATAAAATAAATAATCGGCCGACTATTTTTTGGAACGAACATATATTTATATATTAACAGAGAAAATAATTTGCAAGGATCGCTGGAAAATATACTTAATCGTATTCATTATTTTGAGACTATTATATACACAATTTGCAAAATACAAGAAACGGAAATTTACAATCTTAAGTAAATAACTGATTCCATGAATTGAGGTTCAAGGACTATCTACTCTTAAAGAATAGGGATTTACTAGGATTTACAATAATGATCTATTATTCAGAATATCAAAATAAATCAATCTAGTATACCTTCCTATTATATATATATATATATATATATATATATATGTAGAGTTGAGTACAATATTTACACTCAAAATGTACTGTAATCTACCCTAGATCCAGATAAAAGAAGAAAAATAAACAAAATAAAACATGAAGTGTGTATATATATTTGGTTGCAATTTCTTGTCGCTTTTCCAGTGCATTCATTCATTTTCTTTGAGACCATTTATTTGTGTTGCAATTTACATTGCTTATGCTCCGAAGCAACCCAGGGTAGTAACTAATTTAGGAAAGCAATAATGTGTTGTTCAAAGGTTTTTGGTCTGCCATATAGTTCATGAATCAAAATTAGAAAATGCAAATCTCAACTTTGAAGATTTTTTTTTCTTTCTTCAACTTTTGGGGATTTTGGTGCTTCTCCCACTTCTTAGTATAAGAATCCATGTCTTCTCTTCTTATATATACACAATTTTTCACTTGCCTTCTCTATGTCCCCTTATTATTATTATTTTATTATTTGCCCTATGACTAGAGTTCACTAAAATCTACTCGCTATTCATGTAATCTTCATATAGTAAAAAGTTATGAACATTTTTCATTAAAATTTAATGATTGGTGTTACCAGGCACGGATCTGCCTAAGGCCCAGGCAAGCCGCTGCCCGGCTGATTTTTTTTTTATATATATACTTAAATTATCTTAAAATTCAGTGAGTGCCCTCTGAATTTTTAATACTCACCTGAATTTCTTGGTCCGTCCCTGTCATTAGTGTTACTATGCAGACACATACACATGTCATAAGCACCAAGACTATGGAATTTTATGCCTGTCAATATTTGTTTTGGTTTACTACAAAAGGGCTACTTTATCACTGACAGTTGCTCTCTGTCTCGAGAAGATCCACAAGATTTTACCCTCTAATGGAACTGCAAGTGCATGTCACCAAAATATCATGTACTTTTTTTTTTACAAAACAGCCATTCATTCACACAATTCTAAATGTATGGCACATTCTAAAAGTTCTACGAATAAGTAATGTATTGGACAATACAATATTGAGCGTTTTTCTCAACTCTCAAGTATATATGTTGCCTGCCCAACGGTGACAAGATCAGTGTGTGCAAATTAAGATCGAAATGTGCATGACCAAACTGATCAGAGTGTGAAAAATCACAGATGCCTCCTATAGGGTTTTGTGAAGTGAATAAGCAATTTGAATTACTGATATATTCGGTGCCTAGTAAGTGTTTTGATGTAATATGTCCAAAATAACAACCAAAACTTATTCAAATTTTTTCAATAGGGCCATGTTGTTGTATGATCTGCATGAAGTATCTATATTGCACTTGCATAGGTATTCACTATTCAGTATATCTTAAGAGGAAAGAAACAGAAAACTGAATATATACAATATGAATTTGTAACTGCTTTGATGTTTGTCCATGGAAAGTTGTAATGAAAAAAAAACATATAACCATACTAGGCAATAAAAGTTCTCTAAATCAGGAAAATATTGCTGGAGAAGAATAGCCACTTTTATGGAAATCAATCTCTAGGCATCAGATGTGCATATGTGTGATGACATCACCACCATTTGATACTATTACTTATAAAATGAAAAATTAATTGCCTGAAGCTAGTAAGTAATTTTAGTGCAATACAGATAGCAATCTCTAGAGGAATTTTTTTTTTTCTTTTTTATTTTTTTTGGGTGCCAGATAGAGGTCAATTCAAATTATTCATCCCAGATAATGGAACACAGCCCAAAACCATTAGAAAATTTCCACTTGCTATGAGACCAAATCTATTATTGGTAAAAGAAGTTTATACCCCCTTTTTCTGAAATTGGTGCATTATCCTTCTTCCTAGTGTGTTACTCTATGCAAGACCAAAATGACAGCCAACTAAATAAAAGAGCTCTCATTCGACCTAACGAATTACTAGTTGAACATCAGAGCAAAAAAAACAAAAAAAAATCAAATTAAATGGTAGAATGTCAACTAGCTAGTAATTTTCTCTAAACTTATCCTTCTTAAACTATGTATTAAGTTAATTTCATTTACCTTCACTAGACTCCTAGCAAAGTGAATTGTAGACTAACTCAAAATTTTAGTGACAGGCTAAAATTGTTGGCCATTATAGCACAATATAGATATATATTTTATAAGAGATTTAAGGTACAACAATGATTTTTACTGCTACATATAGTTTGTATTCAACTGTCACTAAATATTATAAATGTAATTTCTATTTCTTTTGTGACAGTTGTGACTATTAGGGCATGTTTGGTAGAACAATGTTTGTGTTTGTGTTGAAATAAACAAAAAACAGGTTTTTGGTTTATTTGTTTATTCATCCAAAAACATAAGTATGTTTGGTAAGGATGTTTTTTGGGTTGAAATTGAAAAATTAAAAATCAATAATTAATAATATAAATAATAAATAAAATATAATATAATAATAATAATAAATGAATACAATAATAATAATAAAATATAATAATAAAAAAATGGACTAAAGAATAAATAATAATAATAAATTAATAAAATAATTAATAAATTACATAAAACATATTTAAAAATATAATAAAAATAATAAATAATAAACAAAATGAAATAAATAATAATAAAAAATAAATAAATACAATAATAAATAAATAAATATAATAATAAAAAATGGACTAAATAATAAATAATAATAATAAATTAATAAAATAAATAATAAATTACATAAAACATATTTTAAAATATAATAAAAATAATAAATAATAAAAACAAAATAATAAATAATAATAATAAATAAATATAATAATAAATAATAAATAAATACTTCATAATAATAATAAAAAATGAGTATAATAATAATAATAAATTAATATTAAATTAATAAAAATATATTTTTAAATAATTAAAAATGAATAAATAATTTATAAATAAAATGAATTAAATAATGAAATAATAATAAATAAATAAATAGAATATATTTATAAATTAATATATAAATTAATAAATAATAATATAAATAATAATTTAATAATATAAATAATAAAATATATTATAAAATGAAGAAATAATAAAGAAAGAAAAATAATAATACATAAATAAATATTATAATAAATAATAAATAAATAGTAAGACCAAATTCATGTTTATAAATAGTGGAGTGAAAAAATACCAAATTTTAGTTTTTTCATTTTGTACTAAAAGAGGCAAGTGTTTGTTTAATGTGGTTTGAAAACACAAATATAAAAATCCAACCAAACATGTGTTTTAAACTAAAACACACAAACAGAAACAGAAACTCTTCAACCAAACATGACCTAAGTAAAAACAATTCTTACAGTGACTTCATCTATGGTCAAAAATTAAGTTTTGCTTCCCAAACAGATATCCATTCAAGAATCCTAAAATGTCACAATCTCAAAAGTAAAAAAATTAAACAAATAAAAAAAAAAGAAAAAAAATTTGTGCAAGTTGTACAAGGAAAACCCAAGGGAGCACATTACATCATCAATTATATAATGTCCACAACTTTTTCCTTTTGTGTTAGAGATGGGCAAATACAAAGTACAATTATCCAACTAAGCTTGTTGGGCCTTACTACAATACTACCTCTTCTCTTAAGAATGTAATCTACTAGTAGAGTTTTACCCATACTTGATGTTCAACTTTACTTTCTTTCGTGGAACCAATCTGAGCCAGTTCACACTAGATGCTACGAAAATAATTAGGCCAAGGAAATTTCCGCAATCGCCCCTATTATGATATGTTGGTTGTGATTAGAAGGAAATCACAAGAGTAATTATTAAGAAAGATAAATATTTAAAAAGCACACAGAGAGAGAGATTTGGAAGAAAATGAAAGAATGAATTAAATTGTATTTATTTTTCAACTACATTATTTTTATATTGATAAATTTTAAATGCTACATAAGCACTCCGCATTATATATAATAATAACAAATAAGTCATTTACAAACTAATATAATTAACTAGATATCTCATCATCATCGTAGTCTATTTTTAGTCTATTTTTAAAGAGTAAACTTATATGTTATTAGTTTAGTTTTTAGAAAATGATGAAATCTCAAATTTTAATACATGAAAAGTAAAAGTGAATGTAAAGTTTTCGATAAGGACAATGTTTAGGTCCTCACCAGTGAGAATCAATTTGGTCATCACCCCTTACTTAGACCAATAGAATTAAGACACATGTCTACTATTAATTAAAATAATTATAATGGGTATTAACCACTATAATGGGTTAAATCCTAATCTAAAATATTTATTTTTTTCCTCCTTAATCTCTCTATCGTCGACACAAACCCTACACCATCGTGAGAATGGTTGTTTTAGAGAAAGTATTTTTAGAGAGAAAGTTTCCGATGATGAGAGCAGCCTGGTGGGCGAAGGCCATGGATATTTCACCTTCAACAAAACTTGTTGAAATAACTGCACTCCTGTGTCTCTTATCAACGAAGATAAACAATAACCATTAATTTCATCTCCTCCTTCTCATTGTTGTCATTGTGTTTCAATTAAAATCTAAGAATTTATTGCTCAACCAGATCTTTAAGTTATTTTACACTTTCATAATGTCTCTAAACCATTTAAACTAGTTCATCCTTCAACCTGTACATTTCCTTCGAATCCTCATATTCGTATCCAACATCTCATCTTGATTCACAAAAAAATATCTTCAGAAATTGGAGATGATGGGAAAATACATATTTAGCTCAACTAGGTTTAGGGTTTATGTCGACCATAGAGAGATTAGGGAGGAAAAAAGGAAAAGGAAAAAAAACAAATATTTTAGATTCGGGCTTAACCCATTATAGTGGTTAATACCCATTGTTATTTTTTTAATTAATATTGGACAAGTGTCTTAATTCAATTGGTCGAAGTAAGGGGTGAGAACCAAGTCGATCCTCACTAGTGAGGACCCAAGCATTGTCCTTTCGGTAATTAATTAAGATATTATATATGTTTTCTATGACTACGTAGAGTCAAAAAGTCCATATAGTACTCAAAGTTATTTCATGGTAAAGAGTTGTTTAATAAGCTACATAAATTCACATTATTATTTTTTATTTATATGATTTTCTACTAGTCAATATCAATCACATGTTTTTTTGTTGAATTTTTAAAAGTTAATTCTCATTTGCATGTACGGAGCTTTCACTTGACTGATATATGAGACTCGCAAGACAGGGAGTAATTCGTGTGATTAGGTAAAGTTCATATAATATTGAAATTCGTGACTCTAACAAATTATTTGGCCGTGAAATCTGTTGATACTTTTTGAGATACTAAATTCCAACTCCTTTCGAATTGAATCAATCACATGATGTGAACATGGACATAAAAATTCACGCAATAACAGTATAATTAAACCAGACCACTCAAATATTTAACTTAGCAAAATTATTTTTTCCCTATATATTTGGTTGATCCAACCCGACAGAGGTCATATTCTTATCTCGCTGGAACCATACCAGTGCCAAATGATCACATTTTATACATCTACCAGAATTCCATTCATGCACATTGCACAATCACATGACAACTGGCTGCATAATTCTATTTTTTCATGCTGCACAAAAACCTTATAACCAATGCACATTATTAGTTTATCACATTGCACAAAACTCATCTAACTCACTCAACCAATTCCAGTGAGATGGCAATTGTACTGGACATTTTTCCTTGATTGATCCTATGTTCTAGTCCCATCTTTGAATTAAGACAACTTATACTTGACCTTTGATGCTTGGCCCTTTTAAATTCTCATAAATACCAAATGAGCAAAGATAATCACTAGCTCACCCACATCAAAATGGGATAACACGTCAGACTTTTGCAAGTCCATTACGTGGACTAAAATAAATAAATAAATAGAAGAATGTGAAATCCCTATACCATCCTCAAAAAGTTTGGAAAAGTACCTTTCCTCCAACCTTCAACTCAGTTAATCCATTACATGTTACATATTCCTTCAAGAAATTAAGTATGAGTTGTAAACCTTAAACCCAATAGGATGGGTGGGTGACAATGAAAAAGAGTCAAGTGGGACCCCTAGATTTTGTCATGTACCCTTCAATGTACTGAATTAAGTTAAAAGGAGTGTTTGTATTATGACCAAAATAGAAAAATTTAGTGGTGGTGGTGTTATTCATAAGCTGCACCAAAATTGGGTAAATGGAGCATTAGGGAAGTAACATAATGTTCCCAACCCCTCTATATAAATGGAGTTTCATCAACAATGCTTATGTGCAGAATCATTAACAATACCAAGCTAGTTCTCTACTTGTGTGACTGTGTGTTTTAGAGGAGAGAGAGAGAAATAGAGAGAGAGAGAGGTTATTCTAGGCTTATAGCAACAAAGAGATGTCTTTTCTCTCTAGTCATGGGGCTTTTGCATTTGGTCTTCTAGGTAGATAGAGATTAATCATATATACAATTCATATTTGTCATCATATTTATATATGCACACACAAACATATAACATATTGGTATTTTTTTCATCGACTCTTGTTCTTTGCATGCGCAATGGTCAAGTAGTATTGCTATTGGAAACCTGCATGCATGTTTATATATGTATATATATATATATATATATTCTGTTTCCAAAATTGAGATCAAACACCATACGAGTTACGAATTTAAGTTTTCATTCCGTTTAATTTTATCTGCTGATTCTGCAGGTAACATTGTCGGGTTCTTGGTGTTCCTTGCACCAGTGTAAGTCTTTTGCTGTATTAAAGTTCAAGGGATTAATCAAGCTAATCAGCTATATGTGTGTGTATATATATATATATATATATGTATGTAGCATGACTGAATTGTGTACTTTAATGGCAGGCCAACTTTCTATCAAATATACAAGAAGAAATCGGCAGAAGGGTTCCAATCAGTCCCATATGTGATTGGGCTATTCAGTGCCATGCTTTTGATATACTATGCTCTCTTGAAGTCCAATGCCACCCTTATCATCACCATCAACTCCTTTGGCTGTTTCATTGAGACCACTTATATTTTGCTCTACATATTTTATGCTCCAAAGAAGACAAGGGTATATATATATATATATAAATATACGCAACTCACCAATTATAAGAATATTACTTCTTCCAGTTAATCCAATAGTATGGAAATTATTGAAGTTTGGACTTCGAAATTGCAGATTCAAACCATAAAGCTGTTTGTTTTGCTGAATGTTATTGGATTCGGCCTCATACTTCTCCTGACTCACTTTTTTGCTAACGGTTCAACCCGTCTCAAGATTGTGGGATGGATTTGCCTAGTTTTCTCTCTCTGCGTTTTTGTTGCACCTCTTTGCATTGTGGTAAGTAACCTAGTTGGGAGATATATATACATATATGTATGTGTACGTGAGTGCGTACATGCATGTGTAAGCATGCAGTACTTGAAAGAGAAGTAATCTTAATTCCCCCTTGTTTATTCAAGATGCATATAATATTATTCCATCTATTTTTTGTTTCTATCATATATATTAATCGGTGTGCAATTTCACTGTTTTGCAGAGGAAAGTCATAAGAACCAAAAGCGTTGAGTACATGCCATTTCTTCTATCATTTTTTCTCACACTAGGTGCAGTTATGTGGTTCTTCTATGGTCTACTGGAGAAAGACTATAACATTGCTGTAAGTCATGTATTACATATCTATATATTTATATATACATGTATACCTTATAAGGTTGCGTTCTTGTATAACACTATTAACTCCTTTTCAATTCATCTCAATAGGTACCAAATATATTGGGATTTGGCTTTGGTGTTCTACAAATGGTGCTGTATGTAATCTACAGGAAGAACCCAAAGAAAGCTGAGAAAGAGCAAAAGCTTCCTGAATTGCAAAATACAATTATAGTTTTGGAGGATCACAAGCTTCCTGAATTAACCGAACAGATCATCAACATCGTGAATTTGAGCGCAATGGTGTGTTCTGAAACAATGCTGCCAGTGGAAGTCGCGATACAAGTGAAGGACAATGGAAATGACATAGTTGGAGATGAGGATGTGCCTAAGGGAAACTTGGAAGCTTGATTAATCAAGCTTTTGTAGTAAAAAAAAATGTCTTAAGTTTATATATCTATATCTGTGTTATGCAATTGGTCCCTATGTCACTGTTGTGTGATGTGTCCCCTCCATGTATTGTTCAAAGTGTCAATATGTCTTCTTTTTTTTTTCCTTTTACTTCTCTTCTGCAATTGTATGTGTCTTTTATATAATGAACTTCAAAAGTTTGAATATGACATTGTTCCTTTAATTTTGGATTACACACATGCATGTATACATATAAGGAAATTAATGCTTGATTGTTCTGTTTAATTATGAGAATTAATCTAAGCTCTTTGGCTATAAAAGGAAGCATTTCACAATAGAGAGAAGATTTAATTTAGGAAGAAAGCGAAAAGCTTCCAAGTAAATATAAGCGAAGTCTAACAGTATCAACTATGTATTGAAGGTCTTTTAGAGAAGCCAATTCCAATGCTTGGGTCCTCACTAGTGAGGACCAAGTTGGTCGCCACCCTTATTTGGATCAATATAATTAAAACACGTGGCATATATTAATTAAAAAATATAAATGGGTATTACCCATTATTTATAGAATCCAACCCGAATTTGAATTATTATTTTTTCTCTTATTCACTTAAAAAAGATAATCTCATGGGCAGTTCAACGTCTACATATGCGTGTACACTTATTTGTATATATAGATTGATATATGTGTGTACACTTTTATTTATATATAAATTGATACATACACATATATATATGCTATGTGTATTGCAATTGAATCCAAATGATGATAACATTTTTTGTGTTTCTGTAATATCATCAATTTGGTGCGGTGAGCGACACTTTACACACGAGAATTCTGACTTTTTTTCTAAAAATTTATATACTTCAATCACTTTATTTTTGTTTTTTCTTATTTGTGTTCATAATATTTTGTATCCAATTCATTTATATATCTTTGGATTTTACGAAATATGGAGAAGTAATCATCACAATATCAAATAATATTCGTGGATTGTGACTTTTTTCTTATTTGTGTTTAAGGAAAGTGTACATGCATATATATATGACGTTAAACTGCCCATTAGTCCGGGTTGGATTCCATAAATAATGGGTAATACCCATTTATATTTTTTAATTAATATATGCCACGTGTTTTAATTATATTGGTCCAAATAAAGGTGATGACCAACTTGGTCCTCACTGGTGAGGACCCAAGCATTGTCCATTCCTAAATATGCGATTGCTCAACAGACCCTGGGTCCAAAACGCGGGTCGGAGGCCTGTGGCTATCTTTCGCCGAACCACGTATAATCATATGTATTCTTGATTCTTTATTGTATGCGATTGATTATACGCTCAACAAAGCCCAGATAAAAAATTCTCATCATAAATTAAGGTTAATGCAGTATATATATATATATATATATATCCACATGTCTCGTGCCACCAATTAGAACTACGCACGTTGTATTTTTTTTCATTTTTATCCACACGCTGCAAATTAACGACATTAATTGTTGTTTAATTAATCTAATTGGGTAATTCGCTTTTGTATCATAATTCATAAAGCTTGTAATTAATCCTACTTATAATATTGTAGATCAGCTAATTATATATGGGAGGAATCAGAAGAGCTTGAAAAGCACTGGTGTGCTTTATTGTTTAATGGTGAAATGCTATGCATCCACTTTCAATTAAATGAGCTATTTCGGAAGATGGAAGCTTTTGATGATCATGATAGATATTCAAGTGGTTTTAACTATTTTTAGTGTATATATGTAGGCCAGTGATGAAAAGTCAAACACTTCAATAACCCATACTTGTAAATTTGAGATTCTGTCCTCAGTGCGTTGAATGACTGGAAAGTAAGCACTATATAACAATCTGTATACTTTTGGTAAGAAAAAATTAAGTAGTCACCTCAATATTATTGTATGGATGTAGTATAATCAGAACAAGAAGTTAGTTCAGTTCGAAAAAATTTACATTTTAAGAAGTTTAATATATGTTTGGTTTGTATCTCTTAAAATTATTTTTGAGAATTATGATAATAGAAAATAATTATGAGAATAATAAAAATAAGTTTTCTAAAAATAATTATTTTTATAACTGAATTTTCAGAAAATTAAACTGATTTTTCTATAATTATATAATTTTCTGAAAATTATTTTAAAAAATGCAAACCAAACAAACCTTTAGTCTTTTGCATTTGTGACTAGATAGGGCACGACTGGTCAACCATTGACTTGGTGTGAGTTTTAAACACGGGTTCAGTGAATTAATTGAGATAAACACCCCAATACCCCAATTATTGTTAAAAGAAAATAAGAGGGGTGAAAAATGAATTACCACCAATACCAGACCGATAAATGTTGGAGTTTCTTTTAGATATCCTAATTCCGGAATAATTGCCAAATTTGTCACATTATTTTGGTGCATTCATGTACGATGTAATCGTTGTATTTTAAAATTGCTGACCATCCAAAAAAAAAAAATCTTTGTATTTAATCCACGTGTGTGAAAGGCTATACACTTCAATTTGGGAAGGTGGGTGAGCATGTCAAAGAATGTTAACATTTTATCAATGCACTTTGGATAAAAAAATATTTTAAAAGAAAGAAAAAATTTACGCACCTAATTTAACTTGGTTGGAATTTGCAGCGTAATATATTTAAAGAATATTCATGTTCAATATGAATATCATGGGCGGGCTGTGTAACTGTATATAGCTAGTTAACTGCGTAACGAATCGTGGTTTACATAGTTACTCATTTTTCAGATAAAAAACAATTTGTCCACCTTTAAAAGGTGGAATATACTAGTAAAATTTCTGACATTTTTGTTGGAGGAATATGTTGGTTGTCTTAACTAATTGACTCAGTATACATATTTGTTTTTCGTATTAAATTTAAGAGTGACAATTGAGAAGTTTATAGGAATTCCGTACATGCTCATGGGTGCTCTATTTTTTCTACTTTTATAGGTTGGGTAGAATAATTTATGTTTTTTTATCGAAAACAATTTACCCTGTTTGATTTTGTTTTGTTGGATTTTTTTATTTTTTGTTTGTTACTGTAACTATTTTTCAAACAAAAATATGTTTTGAATAGTAAAAAATGTTTGTGCTTTTTTATTCATTTTTGCAAACAAAAAAAAATGTTTTTTTTTTTTAACTATTCACTCAAAATATATATGTATATATTTACACTATGACCGCCGCCGCCTCCGACCACCACCACTACCACCATTTCCCTTTGCCCCAAACACCACCATCGCTAGGGCTACACACAAAACGGGGAAATCGAAAAACTGAACCGGACCGAACTGAAACCGGCAGTTCGGTTCGATTTTAAGATGATTCGGTTCGATTACAGTTCTCAAAATTCAAAAACCCGATTTTTTAGATTCGGTTTCTGTTTTTAACCTCCAAAAACCGAATCGAACCTTTCCTAATTTTTTTTTCTTTTATTTTTTTATATATATATATATTTATAAGTAGTATAATATTTTTACTATATATATATATATATACACAACAATTTCATCAATGGAATTGAAAGATTATAGGTAATTGACATAGAGGTAAATGAAATCCTATGCACAAACTAGCACAGAGCAAGGAAACCCCATGCATAGACTCCAAATGCAAAGCGCCAGGCAGCCTAAAAAAATTAAAACAAAGCCAAAGACAGTCCTAGCCAAGAACAAAAACCCTCCTTAATGCACATCAGTAGTAATCACATTGCTAGGAAGGCCCCAATCAGCAGCAACCATCCTAGCTTTTCTAGAGTCCTTCATCATGAGGGACATCAACTTCATCCTAATAGCATCATCCACCATCCTTATATAAGTGATGTATAAAAATTACTGAAAAAAACGGTTTCTTTACCTTGGGCATATTCATTCTAATACAAATTATTTTTACCTTTTAAAAAAAATAATGATAATAGAAACCGAAACCGAACAGAAAAAAATGATTTTGTTCGATTCGATTTATTGCATTAACAGTTTGGTTTCGATTATCATTTTTAAAAAAACAAAAATATCGGTTCGGTTCAGTAACCAAACCACGTGCACCCTATCCACCGCCTCCAACCTCCACCACCACCACTTTCCTTTGGCCCAAAATACCACATATACATATGTATATATTTACAGCAAAAATATCAATACCAAATATTTTTCTGTTTTAAACTCCAGCACTCCACAAACACAAACATAAATATTTATTTGTGTTTTTTTAAATTCCACAACAACAAACACAAACAAAAACCAAACAGGACATAGGCTATGAACTTAAAATGGAAGCCCACGTTGGTTTGTTGAAGAGATGTGGGAAAGGGGATCAGAGCCACAGGTTGTGTTTCATGGTGTTGATTTATTCCTTTATTCTTACGTTTCTAAATTAAGCTGGTATCTTTATCCCTTCATCAACTCAATGTTTGCTTTAAAATGCTGGATTAATTTTTTTAAATTTGTGCTAAAGGTAAAGTTATTCTTAATTTGGGATCTTAGCTAAATGACCAAAATAAGCTAAATGTAACAAAAGCATGGAGGAGAATCTTACTTTACCTCTGTAAAAGTATAATAGTAATTTGGGTATGGCCAAAACTAAAAAGATGTTTTCAGCTATTTTTACCCAAAATAAATAAAAATAATAACAGATTAAGATCTTGATATATATATATATATATATATATATTACACATAGGAATTCAGTGCCATGATGCGATAAGGAACTTTCAAGAATACTTGAAAATGTATGTCCTTTTTTTGGTAAAAGAGTACTTGGGTTCTTTATAGGGAGGGTTGCGCAATAATAATTCAATTTTAGTTCTGCAAGGAAAGTATGGTAAAGTAAAGAGTTTGTCAAACATCATCATCCATTTCATCTTCTTCTCTCATTTTAGTTTTCATTGCAATCCAACTATACTGGTAAATCACTTTGTCGTCAACATTTATCTTTCGTCTCTATGCAGCTCAAAATTTCGTACCAATTGAAAAGCCAAGAGCAAGTCAATCAGATTCATTTCATTAAATAATTGGTATGGTCTTTACAACATTTTTCTTGGAATTACAATAAGAGTGAAGATGGGTCTCGTCTACAGTGCCAAAACCATCGAGTTTGACCCCATAAGCCTCCAATCTGCGTATGTCCCGTGCGATCGGCGATTGCAAAATCCCGTCCCACCAACCAGGGGGAAGAAGTGGAGTGAGAGCACACTGATTTGGTTGGTTCTGACAACTCAAAGGGCCTGCAAATCGGTTCCAGACATGTCCCCAACCGACTTGGTGCCGCAACCCCTCTGACAACAGATTACTGTGAAAGCTGCTGTAGAACAGAAAATTCGAATCGACTGTACTGTTCTCATCTGAAAAAGGAAAATGAAGTATATGAGATGAGAGAGTTACAGGAAGTTCAGTAGCAGCAACAGCAGTAATATGCATGAACATACCAAGTTGGTGAGCTGCTGCTAGAGCTGCAACAAGCTGTGCATAGGTGGTTCCAACGCGTCTATGGGCTCCTGAGATGACGGCATGTTTAGCACGTGACGCAAGGAAGAAGTCCACAAATGCCACCCACCTTGGCGCTGGTCCCCAGTCCTTCACTCTGAAACCATCCTGCTGCGCTGCAGCTGCTTTGTTACCACCAGATATATTGCCCTTGTACGAATTGTAGTCAAAATGAAGAACCTGGGGAAAGCATAATATAAACTTGCATATAATGATATCCAATATAACGATGGAAGTATGATGGCACATAATAACAATGCTGAAGTTCGAAGACCATAGCAAATGACAGAGACTAAGCAGTTTACCTGAGAAAATTCCCGCAATTTTGGTGTAATATCCTTGACAAACAATGGTGTATCTGATATCACAACCACACGAGGTCTTGACACGTTTGGGCAAGTTTTAAGCATGGCCTTCTTGATGCAATTTACTGCTGCAGTTACTGATCTAACAGGTCTACAAGCCAATAATCGAAAGTTAATGATCAAGCAAAGTCATGTCACACACATTAAGGGTAGATCAAGATATTGGCCAGTAATCAAATCAACACCCCGAGTACTTTTGAATTTGAAGATGAGTCTGCACAGTTTAAAAAAAAAGGAAAAAGGACAAAAGCGGAAGTGATTAGTTCAAGTACCTGTTCATGAGCATGCGCATGTGCAGAGCAAGATGAGGATCAGGACCTCCATCAAGAGCCCAAGTCAGAGCTTCTTCAATACTTCTTGATGGAGATATGATTACTCTCATAAGCTCTCCAAAGACATTGGGTCTTGACTGAAGCAACTCAGTCTTCCCAAATAAGGAAGAGGCAACACCACTCATCTCAGGATGTATATTTTTCAAGAAAAACTGAGCTGCCACAGCATCTGTTGTCTCTTGGAACCTGGTGAGCAATTCTCATGGTGTGTCATGACCTAACAAGCAATCTATAGCTACAACAAGAAAACTTGTATAAAACATATGTTCTATTCTTGTTTTACCATATGATTGGTTGCTTCCATTTTCTCCAATCACTGCAGAGTACATTTGTTTCCGCGGGCTTACTAAAATCATCCATCCTCATAACCAGACGGTTCTTGTACTTCCCCAGACAATCATTCTTTTTCCACAAATGCTTCACTTCTTTCATAGTTAAGGAGAGGTTGGAGTGAGAAACATACTCCTCAAATGGAAATTTACCCCTGGGAATAAATATGGTATTGGAGTTATAGTCAGCAACACATAATTAACGCTGCTTATGATTGAAAAAAAAATTGCCTAGTTAAATTTAGAACTGATTAAAGCTCTAAACCACTCCTATAGCTGCACAAAATTTGTAAAAAACGCCTCCAGGTATGGACAAAGCAACTAAGCCGTATTTCACAATGTTTAATACTTATACTCGCATCTGCCACTATCAAAAACAACTGAATTCAACAGTTAGATGCAGCTTGTAGTGATTATCCAGGACTCGTGTGCTTATACAGAATTATTAAGCCATATAAAAAGCCTTATTGACAAAATTAATAAGAAATATAAAGGCCAGAGAGAAGACCAATATGCCTGGTTTGCCCGATGATTAGTGAACGGTTTAACATGATACTCAATGCTGCAGCAGTCAGTATCCTGTACATTTCATTTCCAAAACCTGCCTGCGATGCTTTGCCCATCACAAAACCTTGTCTGCAAAATTTGTCAGGAGGTAACTTTCGGACTCTAGATGCTCCTGATAGAGTAACCAAATGAATAAATTTCTACACTCAGACCAGTTATTTGGGCATAAAATATTTTCCCTTAGGGATTTCTTACTCATATAACAATTCATTAATAAAAGTAAAAGTAGTAGTGGAAGAATTTTTGAAAGGAGGAATCAGGATATACGATAATTATATTGGAAAAATCAAAACAAGACGATACATGCATGATGGAATGCAACTTAATGGATATATATGTTTTTTAATTTCACTTTCACTCCTACCCAAGGGCCAAGAGTACAGACCTTAAGTTGCCTGTAATACAAGTAGGTTTTATCATGTGATTGTGAGAGCTCAGCATCAGTACTTCGCTCAATTTCATGAAATATGGTGCAAAGACAACTCTGAAAATGAGTGGCTAGATTTCACTGTTTCCCTAAGAACTGTAGTTTTATTATGCTTTTCTTAAAGAATTTGAACTACTCCGTTCAGTTGGCTTCCACAAAAGCTCTCATCTGGACTTTTAAAAGCAATTCGCTGTCACAATTATCAGGGAAAACCAATTCATTGAATCCGTCATGATTGTTCATACCGATGACCCATAAGTTTTCACAAAAGTAGAGGCCACAAAAAGTAGCAATACCACATCAATAACAGTATTTTACAAGCAATTGAGGAAGGGAGATAGATGTTTCAGCCGATATTCATAAGTTCATCACTTATGGGAAGGAGGATTTTCAATAGTCATTTTAAAAAAACACGGGTGCAACTTGGGCCAGTTGGGGGGTTAACCCAAGAATAAAACCTTCAACTCAACCCAACCCCAACTTCAACGAGCCCTCCAAATCCAAATGCAATACCAACCCATGTTTAAAATCTAATGGCTTGGGTTGAGTTTGGGTTCTAGAAATCACATTGAAGACCTGGTTAATTTCAAGTTAGTGGAATTGTGTTATAACAATACATAAGGACTCGAAAAACTAAATAAAAATATCATCTTACAAGAGACTAATTCCTCAAGTCTTAATCCATTATAAATAAGAATATACAAAAAAGTAAGCCCGAAAAAGGCTCATCACGTTTATAAATTTATATAACAACTTACATAGAAAAATTAATTATGGGTCCGGTTGTGCTAGGATTGTTGATATTTCGAATCAAATCCACCCCGAATTACGCTTCGTGTTAGAGTTTATCAACCCAAGCTCAACCCCAAGAGAATACATCTTAGGCTTATGGCTATGTCCGTGTTAGTCTGTCCAAAGTTTCACCCCTAGTTGATTAAAGATACATCTAGAGAATAATTCAAATACCAAATCAGTTGTAAATGTTTGCATGATAGAGGATGGAGGATTCATTCTGCACCATTAATTCAACAATATGTGCATAAACCATATCTTAAACCACTAATAAAAGCAATGTAGGTTCCTTAATTTGATTCAATGTACGTGAATTATAACATTTTAGAACTATAAATTTTGCCAATTTGTATTGTATCATAATTTCAACAATTTTGTTATAAATTTACCAAAATATAACATTCAATTTCCCCTGAATTATAAGGGCAGAAGCTACAGAACTAAATGCATGCGAGTGCTGGAACAAACAGTCATACAAAATCAAGTATTACACTAATCAATTTAACTCTGAAATTAAATATTCAATCTAACACAACAAAATCAACTTCACTCATACTATTTAAACTTCAATCTATATACTACATAATAGATCTAACTCCGCTAAATCACGAGTACCAACTTTAAATTAAAAACACTATAGCAACAAATATAAATTAATTATTTCTATTTCTTTTTCATTTTTCCTTCGTTTTCTGAGCAACCAAACAGAGAAAGAAATGGATGTACCGTGCAATTCAAAGTGGTCTCTAATCAATCTTCGAACTCTGAGGCTTTCAGTAGCAACAGTAACAGTACCAGTGGACTCCTCCCCCATTTGTTCGACGGTGGCGCAAGAAGAAGACCTCCGAATCGCCGTCGGCGACGGTGGTGAAAGATGGTCCTCTGGCATTGGGTCAACACGGACCGGGTCGAGGAAGCTGAGGTTCAGGAAGGATAGACTAGCGAAAGCCATCAAGAGGATGCCAGAGAAGAAGAGGAACAATTTGCGGAGGGAAATAGGGTTACGGCGACGACCTCCGATCATCGATCCCATCGGATGCTCACTCACAACTGTGTGTATGTGTGTGTGAGAGAGAAACGACTCAGTAGACTAGTGATGATATGAAGACGACTATATGAATAAGCGTGGGTGTTCTTCTGCTGTATTTATTAATCGCAACCACCTAATAATTATCGCAAAATGTGAAAAAATAAGGTTTTATTTTTAAAGTGGGTTTAAACTTTAAAATGAATGTCAGATTTTATCTTCAAATCAGAAGAGTGATATTGGTTTACAGCTCTGTGACGTCTAAGTCAGAAGGGAACAATATATATGTTTTTTCTTTTCTTTTCGATATGGTTTTATTCATCATAAAAAAAAAAATATATATATATATATACACATATATATACATGAAAGAAAATATACGCATATATTTAGAGGCAATTCACAATGTGCTCTCAAAGTTAACGTCAAAAACATACAAATTCATGAAAAAAGAGAGAAAATAACAAACAAAAAAAATATACTAGGGGATTAATTATAGTGACACCCTATAAGATTTATTTAAATTATAATCAAATATAAAAATTATATTTTATGAACAACCAGCTCCTTCCGGTTTTAAAAAGTTGACAAATAATCCCTACTGACTTTTAAATCCATAATTATTACTTTTCCTCTTAATAATTTAATCAATTCATTGACAAAATATTTTTACTATGCACCGACTATAAGACATTTGTGCTTACAGACATTACACACTATATTTCAATAAAGGGTCTTTTCATGAATATATTATGTGTTTTTTTTTTTGTTATATAACTTAATAATATTTGAATTATTATGCAGAAATGCACAGGCTCTAAAATGACGTGAGGAGTAATTTAGATCATGGGTCAAACTTTGAGGGTCTATAGTGTAATAAATGATAAACTGCATTTTACCCTTTTATTTAAGGCATGTTTGGCATGCGGTTTGTGGTCTAGGTCTAATATTGTTCATTAAAAAACTAAACCACAGCCAGCTTGGTCTGGTTTGAATAGTATCAAAACCATTGGTCTGGTTTTAGGCTAAAATGAGACACTATTCATTCAAAACCAAGACTATATTTTGGAATCACAAACACATCTCATGGTTTGCAATAGGGGTGGACACGGACCTGATTTGAGATATTTTGGATTCAAATCACTAATACTGGATTCCCAATTTTTGGAACCAATCCAATCCATTTGTCCAACGAAACTAATCCAACCCGGATTGTAACGCCCTACGTTTCCTTTCTCCTTTCTAGAATTCTTTTCCAATTGTCAACGATTTGTGACATCATTTATTCATGACGTCTTGTGCAATCTTGGTACGTGTCAATTTTTTCGCGTTTATGTTTTAGGCTTAGCGGGACGACTTCATGGACTTTCGTTCCCGGCTTCATGGGTTTACTTTTCGTTGGCAACTACGTGGGTTTATTGCAACGTTTTCTCGTTAGAGTTTTGCTGATCGTGTTCCGTTCTCGAATGTGTTACCTTATTTTATTGTCGACGCCCGGTGTAGCACTTATGTGACTATATGCTTAATGTGCTTATCATTTTTTATGTGTACTACTTGATAGATACAAACGCGTAAATTACATGTAGTATTTTTATTTTGCAAATAATGAAAATAGTTAAAAATGATTTCGAAAACATATTGACCTAGGGGCATAATGGTATTTTTACTAGTGTAGAGATAGTGAAAAATCCTAGAAATTGGCTAAGTGTTGAAATAACACTTGAGTGACATTAAGGTAAATAAAGTATAAGACTTTGGTTAAATGATAAATAAGTGTAATTGGGATTAGTCATCTTTGACTTTAGTGTTGTCACTCTCTCATTTCTTGTATCACACCCAATTTCTCTCATCTTTTTTCTTATTCTTTGGATCAAAGTGGTTAGTTGGATCATTATACATGTGCATATATGTATAGATATTTTGTCTTCCATTTTGCAAGACTTTATCTCAACCATTGGATCACACCAACTTTCTCCCATCTTTAATCTCAATATTTGGATGTTAAGGCCTTGTTTGGCAAGTGTATAAGGGTTGTGGGTATTGGTTTAAGTTTTCCAATTGCAAGACTTAATGTGCACTCTTGGATCTATTTATCTTTCTCCCACATTTATTTTAGACCGTTGGATTAGTTTTGAGATAGTGGAGAATCTTTACAATTCTCTTAAGTCTTCTACCTGAAGACTTCACCACACATGCTATCTTCATTTTCTCTCTTCTCCCTCTTGCTCTTCTCCACTTTTTGGATTGATTTCATCACTTTGGACTTGGATTTTGATGTTGTCTTCAACACAAAAGTTGATTCCGGTGTCCTTACCTTCGATTTAAGCTAAGGATTTGTATGTGTCTCTTCTTCCTTATGGGTTTTCTCATTTCAAACCCCACTTAATGATTTCTTGACTCCATGGTTTGAAATCTTAATTTTGTTTCTTCCTTTACTTGATTCTTGTTAGGATCATTGTTGTGAAGATTTTCACCATTTGTTTAGGCTTGAATGGTCTTGTGGGTGGAGCTAGAGTTTGACACTCCATTTCTCCCTCTTGTTTTGATTTTTGTTTTAAGGTAGGGGGAACATCTCATTCTCCCATCTCTTGATTTTGTGAGTGTGTGTTTTCACCTTAGGGTTTCCAAATCTTAGTTGTATAAGTGGATATGTTTATTTGAAAATGTGAAATTAGGGTTTATATGAATTTAAATGATATAACTCATGATTATAGTGTACTTGATGACTATATTGATAGGACTATGATGTCTGTGATAGGTGTTAAATATTAGACATTTTTACCCATTAACTCAATGTTGTTACGTTATTTCATTCCATTATTTGGTATTTTTATGTTGTTTGTGTGTTAAAGCATTTTTCAGGAGCTTAATGAAGAAATGATGCTAACTTTGATGAATTAACTGAATAGTGTATTCTTTCTATTCAAAGAGGCAGTCGGAGACAAAAATGGCTCCCGAAGGGCAAAAAGACCATTTTTAGAAGCCGTCATCTTCAGCAAAAAGTATCATAGGTTCAAGACGATCGTTTCAGTGTATTTATGAAGAAAAGTGATTTTCCACAAAATATCTACGCTTGTGCCTACGCTTTCAGTTTCAAAAAGTGGCTGGAAAACACATTTTTACGCTTGGAGGTATGCTTGGACCTATGCTTGAAGTGTATTTGCGGCAAGTTTTGTGGTTTTTCGATGGTTTCTGCTTGTTCTACCCTTGGTTCTACTCCAGACTTCTGTATACATGTATATACATTTATATATATAAGAAGTTAGGGTTTACATGAGATTTAGAGTGAAAAGACTGAAAATGGCCTCTCTATACCATTGCCTATATATACACGATCATATATTAGTGTAAAGGGGTTCAGAGGGTCGTGGTTCAGCTGTTAAGGGTTATTCACGTTCATTCGGAGAGTTCTCTCATGTTCAGACTTGTTGCTGTTGAGAGTCATATTCCGACTTAGAGATCCGAAGAAGAAGACTATGGAGAACGTTTCTACATCAACGATGCAATCACTTTCCACCATGGCCAACTAACTCGGTATCTAGGGTTTTTCTAGCAAAACCCTAGCCAAGTAATGTAGTTCTTTCATCGTTTTCAATTGTAACGAGGGAAAACTGTTAACCATACTGTGATGATTGTAGTAGTTAAAAGACCGTACTGATTTATAATATAAAATTATATGTTTATTCTAAATTCTTGTCTTAGATGGAATGAATGTATTATTTTGCACAACTATGATTATTCAATATGAGCAAGAACTCGGATGCTTAATTATGGTTTTCTATACAATGGTGGTAATGAAACTTGAAACCCTAGGTTAACATAGGTCGTGCCTTAGCGATTTAATATAGACATGTTTTAGTTTATTTTCATGCAGTAGGAGTATATTAGAGTAGTATAATTGACATGTACTAGTTAGGTCAGTCATGAAACGGGTTGTCGTAATCCGGCTGATAGTACTTCTTTTTAGGGTCGTATTTAACTATTTGCAGTACGATCTGATTCACAGTTATGGATCGCTATCTTATAGTTGATACAGTGAGGAACTATATTATGCAGTTAGTGGTGGAGCGATGAAAACCCTAGTTTTCTCTCTCATCTGAATCACAACCAATTTACTTTGCTTTTTAATTTATTTAGTTAAGACTAGATAATTTGGTCTTTCGACCACCAAAACAAATAATTTTCAGAAATATAATTTAGTATTTTTGAACTATTAAAGTGAACAATCTTAGTCTCTGTGGGATTGATATCCTTTACTCAAGCTTTACTATTCTACAATTGATACGTGCGCTTATGTAGGGTAAAACCTAGGGCGTCTTTAAGGTGTTATTTTTAACCATATATTTTGTACACACCTAACGTGCATCAGTATGCTAGTTATATTATAGTTCTTGGTGTTTTCAATATAAAAGTATGCTTGTATGCCTATATATATATGGGTTTGGTTGTGTATATATATAAATATAAGTATACATATGTGTTTATAGGTGTTAGTGGTGTAGCCTTGATAATGTGATTATGCTAGCTCCATTGGTTAGTAAGTTAGGGTGTGTATGTACGTGATTCGTGTGATGTGAAATCATGAACTTAGAACATTATCCTAGTTCCCTCTCTCTTGTGGATTTTGAAGTTATTATATTGAAAGTTAAACTTGTGTATGAGAATGAGTTTATGTGGATCATTGTTTTAATTGAATTAAAAAGCATGTTTAAAGGAATAGAAATGTTATCCTTATGAATTAAATGAAAACTTGTTGATTTAGAACATGAATTGTGCATGAGAAAGTATCCTTGTGAATTATTGTTTTATTATGATTTAAAATCATGTTAAAGAATTGATGGCATTCATGTTGGCATTCTTGAGAATGTTATTCATAAATATGATGAAATACATATTTGTGTTGATGCATGGTTCATATGAGACTTAGTTGTATTTTGAGTACACCTTTTGTGTTGTAATTCAATTGGTGTCGGTTTATGCCCAGTTATGTAACCATATGTGAGTAGACTTGTGTCGGATCGTCGCAATAACTGGACAAAAGGTGTTTTCACAACCTACAAAACTAATAAGTCCGGAAATTGTGATATAGGGAAGGATTGCTCCAACCCTCTTTAGTTGCGGGTCGTCTCATGTTTCTTTCTATCTTCCTTGTTGAGTGTAAACATCCTCTCAAGTGAATGATTTAGGCGACACTTTATATCCGTTGACATTAGTGGATAGTGTGTGTACCATAAGGTGTGTTGAGTCACATTGCATTTGAGTTGTCACTATGTGATTTAACTCTACATGTGAATCATGATGTTATTCAGTGTGGTTGTGCAGCATGCTTAGTATGAATTTTGATACTTTAATTCATATGTCATTATGATGCTCAAATAAAATTGGATAATATGAAAATATGATTTACATGCTTACCTTTAAAGTATAATGAAATGTGAGTTCTTATATTTATGGTTATGTATGCACTTGTCTTTGTTATATTGTAAAATGTTGATAGATTCTTGTACTTATGTCTTTATCCTTGATATGGATATATGAGCTTAGCGTAGTGTTTTCCGTTGAGCTAGTTAGCATTGGTGTAGGAGCATGACATCAACCGTAAAATTTAAGGTATTGGTTAGGTTAGGCGAGGTTATCATTGAACCTAGTCGATTGTGTGTTAATGGCCATTTCATCTCGTTAGAAACCTAAGTGATGTAGTATCAAATGTAAATTTGAGGTTTGAAAGAATCGGACGAGACCATGATTGAAACTAGTTGGTCCCGTGGCAATGCCCACTAGGTTCCCTTTAGCGATCTTAAGGATCGGGGTGTACTTGGTGTTGTGGTCATTCTTGATTAAGTTGTTATAGAGAGTGTCTGGATTTGGATGTTGAGCTAAGTGTGACTAGTTTAGAGTTAGTGCCCTTTTGTGTATTGTCACTTACCGTTCCCTTAGAGCTATTATCTACATTTGGTTCTTCATTTCCTTGCTCCATTTAAGCGTCCATAAACTCGCATTGGTGTTCCCGTTGGTCGTTTGGTTGGCTTCTCCAAAAATGGAATTTTTCACAAGACTTACAATTAAATTCATTTAATTTTTAAGTGAAACCTCGTTTTTACTCACCCACGTGACTCCGACTAAAACTTTGAGTTTTGAAATGATTTTAAATTCATTATATAAAAGATTTAGACATTTGGAAGTTGGCGGTGTACAAAGCGAAGACGGGGAGTAAGACGGTCATTTTTATGGATATCTAATAAAACTTATTCTTCCAAAATGTATTTATACTTTTTAGAACTAGCCTTGAGGGTTATAAAGTGGTTTGAGAAAAATTCATTCAAAACAGAATCTGGGGATTTTCACCCAGCAGCTGGCATTGATGGGGCGCTTAAGCGCCGGGCTACGCTGATGGGTGTGCTTAAATACCAAAATTAGTGTTGCAGGGCCCTTTTTCTTTGCTATAAGCAAAACACTATTCACCAAAAATGTTAAAAACTTATTTTTGGGTTTTGACCCCAAAATCGTTCCCACGTGTTGCTATGACCTTCCTAATGCTTAATTATGTGACTTTTAACGTGAAATGACTATTTTACCCTTGTACCGGTGTTTGACAACTAAAAGTTATATTTTTGTTTTGTTTCACTTCCACATCATCCCCTTGACTCTTAGGCTCGTGTTTCTGAGTTCTAGGAACTTCGGGGACGACACATGTTGAGGACATGGATCTAAACTGTATGACTCCAGCATTATAACATTTTTCTTAAAAACTATTGAATCTTTAGGATTCATCTTTTTACGACTTTTACTCTCGGCCATCAGCTTTTAGATTATTTTGTCTGTGTGCTTTTCTAGTCATGGGTGGATGTTTTTCATCTTGACGTATTATTCTGGTTGTTTGTTTATTTAGCATTGGGACTGTTTTCCCTTGCTTGAGTTCGTGACCATTATGTGGTCATTCTTGGGAGTAATGTTCTTATGTTCTTCGTGGTTTGATTCGGTTTTCCTTTGTCCTTAGTGGGGGCGTTAGGGATTGAGTTGACATCATTGTGGATAGTATTACGAGGTTGATGTGGTGAGGTAATTAGTTGCATTGATGTGAGATCGGATATCTCTTTGTGGACATATTGATAGTGATGTGGTGATTAGGAGATTAGTATGCTCGTGATTTAGGAAGCGTAATTTGTTCTCTTTCCTAGGGCATTAGTGAGTAGAAATGATTCTCCCATGGTTTGGTGACAGGTATTGTGTAGAATGTTAATGTTGGATTAGTCGGTATGAGTCATAGTGATCTCTGATATGGTTCGTACTACGAGACTTGTATTGCTTATCTATATATATATATATGCATATATATTAGGTGTGCGTTTGCCATATGTTATTATGATATGGTTCTTTCATGTGTTAGTTGCCTTGTATTGTTATGCATAGTAGGAGACTGGTGGAATATGTTTCAGGGGTCTCAGATTGGCGTGAGTGTCATATGAGACAATGGACCGACCTAGGATAGATGCATGTACACAGGTTGATTAACACTGCTTGTATGATCAAGGGTTGGGATAGTTAGGGTTCCTGTTACCTATTGGGTTTCATTGTTCACCTCGGTATTTCATGCCCTAGTATTCCATGCCAGTTATCAGGATGTGTATTGGCTACGGACGGCATGCAGTGCGACGACATCTTTTTCCCTTTTTCCCAGTTGCAAGTTCCAAGTTTTTCATGCAGGTTGGCTTGCAGCGCGGGTGCTGTTACGGGACTGGGACGTTTATGCGTAGTGTTGTTCTTATTAGTTTTCCTTTGCTTGTCCCCTTGTTTTAGGACTGTTATTGTGTTGCTTAGGAGCTAGTCTATTGGTGTATCCCTTCCATGTATTTTTGTATCCCTACATTATTATAGAGATGTTTTCTTTTGGCACCTCTATGTGCCTTCCATATTCTTTTGGTATTAGCTTCGCTCAATTGTATGGAATTATGGTTATTAGTATTATTCCATTTATTTATTGTTATTTATGTTCTTAGTTGGTCGCTCATTTTATGAATCGCGACCCTGGGTCCTCAGATGTCCTGCTTCTGGCATCTCAGGATTTTCGGGAAGTGACACGGACCGCCATGAGCCGGATTGGTTCGGATCGATTTCGCGGATTGAAACACAAAATTATATTACCTAAATTGAGGAAACAAATTCATTCACTACATACATATGATGTGAACCACAAGAACAAGTTCATAATAGAGCTATTGCTTTTTTTATTTTTTGAAAAGGCAAGCAAGCTTATTATTAATATAAAAGGCTAAAAAGTCATGCAGTTTACGTGTATATCCTTATCTTGGGTCAAACTTATTTTTAAATACGTTCCAAATATGTATAGCTACGTGTCTATCCTTATCTTGAGTCAAACTTATTTTTATCTCTAGTTTGCTTTTATCCTTATCCCTTTTCTAGGAAATCGGGACAGTTGAAGTATTATCCCTATCAGTTACTAATCATAGTATTTTTTTTTTTATTTCAATAGACCACGTTCTATCTTTTATTATTCTAATATTTATTATAACAAATATTTTAATTGAATAAATATAATGCATTCTAGTTAAACTAAGTTATATAGATATTTAAGTATGAAATTAAAATATTTTAAATTTGGTTGTACATCTATCTCTCTTTGTAGTTGTTCGATAAGTCAATTATACTTTCTTATTTAAAGAATATATAGTTCTTTAAATAATAAATTGTTAATAGTAGTACATTTTAATTATAGTCCTTTGAATATAATTTATTTTAAATTTGGGTGTACATCTATCTCATTTTTCTTTCTTTGTAAGGATTCAAAATACTTTAATTATAATTGAAATTACCTAGACGATCAATGAAAATAGCCTGGGGGGGGTTGAATAGGCTTTTTTTTTATTTTATAAACAATTAAAATTATCTAGTGGAAATTCAATTTTAATTAGTCACAAACCTTAATTTTTTAATCAGATTAAATCAAACAATTATAAATATAAGTGTAGAAAATAAATCATGAGAAGACACGGAGATTTTTAAGTGGAAAACCTTGGAAAGACTCCAAGTAAAAACCACGAATATACTCGGGTATCGATGCACTATGAATCAGAGAATTTGTACATACTCTATAAAAACAGAACTTACAACCGCTCTAATTTGTTGTTTTTCACTCGACGATGAAAGTCTAGATCCACTTGTACTCCACGAAGTTCTCTCTCCGATCTCCGTACTCAAACGCCTCCGTTTCTCAACGGATTAAATCACCAAGAAGCCTCTTGCTTCGATTTCCGCACTCAGACGGCTCCGGTTCTCAAAATGGATTAAAGCAACCAAGTTGCAATTAGCGGTGTGTAGATTTTTCAGAATCTAGGTCATTCAATCGTGCATAAGATTGTCGATGTAGAAGCACGATAGAATCAACTCCAAAACAAGATAGAACTAGAAAAATCACTTAATGATATTTTTTCTCACTATCTCTATCTCTGTAGAAGAATATGAATAATAGAATACTGCAGAGATCTTCCTAAAAAACCTTAGCCTCTTCTCTTGTAGATCTTGGTATTTATAGACAATGATGAAGCAAACCCTAAGTTCGTCATTTCTCGTAATTTCACACCCAACTAATTTAAACCCTATATTCTGATGAATATAATGTGTATTGCATGCATACTAAAGTGTAGGAGTCGTAGTTGCATCATAGAATCAAACACAGGGCATAATCGACATTGCAAGAAGAAATAAAATTTCATGCTACAGCTACGCCTTAGGTGTAGGTCAGGCGTAGCTTCAGCGTAGATATCTTCTTTCTAGCCATTTTTACTTCTGTAGGCGTAGGTTTTTTCATGAAAATCACTTTTCTCCGCAACTGTGCCAAAATGACCCTCTTGACTCACCGATACTTTTTGTTTGAATTGACGGCTTTGGGAAGTGCCGTTTTTGCCCTCCGGGAGACATTTTTACTCAATACGCTCACTTATGCCCTTCACTTGTATTCTTCACTACTTCAATGTTTTATTTTACCTTTGTCGAAGCTTGTAAATGTTGTTGAAACCAAAATGACCTATCTAACACTCAACATAGTTTTTGTCTAAAACATGCCATAAATAAATAATACTTAAAAGTGTTCTTACAATAATTACTTACTTGAAGAAGATGCATATATTAAAATAATAAATTATAATAATGCACTTTAATGATACTTATTTGAATGTAGTTCTTCGAATCTTATATTTTAATTTTAATTTTAATTTTTTAATAGATAAATGTATAAAAATAATAAAAAATGTCTTGTTTATTATTATAGATATAAATAAATAATTATTTAAAATAAAATAAGATATTATGATTTAGTTTAACATAGTATATTAGTGATATAAAATATTATAATTTAGTTTGAAATAATATATTATTTGATATATATTAATATAAATATACTAAAATATATATGAACAGTACCGGATTGGATCGGATTTGACGAATTATTGAAAATCAATTCCATAACTAATCCATAAAATACCGGATTTGGTGTTTTTGGATCCATGTCCAATCCAATCCATAATCAAACCGATCCAATATGTCTGGACCAGATTGGACGAATTGGATTTTCGAATTCATCGGATTTTTGTCCACCCCTAGTTTGCAATGCTTTGAAATAAATAATAAATAATAAATAAATAAAATAAAATATTAAAAAATAAATAACATTAATTAAATAAAAAAATGAGTAATAAATACTTATAAATAACAAATAAAATAAAACAAAATAAATAATAAACAAAATAAAATGATTAAATAATTAATAATAAATAAAATATATTTAAATATTAAATAAATTTGAAAAAAAATGAATAAATAAATATCTAAATTAGTTTAAAATTTTATTTATTATTTAAAAATATTAAATAAATTTGAATAAAAATAATTAAATAAATATTTAAGTATTAAATAATTTTTTTTTTGATCCAATATTATAGTTTAAAAATAAAAATTTAAATCCTTAAAATCGAGGAATAAAAAATTCCATAATTTCGTGACAAACTATTTAACAAATGTTTAAAAAAATTTAGACCATTTGAAGTCACCAAACATGCTCTGCTTTCAAAATTTGTGGAATCACCAACTCCACCAAACATGTTCTACTTTCTTTAGCTTTCATTTTTCTTAGACTAAAATCATCAGCACCAAACATCCAGTTCAGAATAAAACCACACCACATGGTTTTGCTAAGCTTCGTTTTTTTTTTTTTTTTTTTCCAGACCACCAATCACGTACCATCTCCCAAACAACCCCTAAGAGCCTGTTTTGTAAACAGGTTTGGTGCCAAAAATATGGTTTTGGTGCCAAAAAA
The DNA here is from genome assembly GCA_963922005.1 of Cornus suecica. Taxonomy (NCBI): domain Eukaryota; kingdom Viridiplantae; phylum Streptophyta; class Magnoliopsida; order Cornales; family Cornaceae; genus Cornus; species Cornus suecica. The sequence continues at coordinate 19,975,981 of OY998239.1, read as the reverse complement.
TGGTACCAAACCATGTTTGGTAAAATGGTGCCAAAAAATGGTACCGTTACTGTAACAAACCATGATGCCAAATTTGTGAAGGATTTTGGAACCATCATTTTGATGGTTTTGGATGGTGCGGGTACTGTAGCAAACAACTGTAGCAATCCGAATCACTGTATCACCGAATATAATATTTATATTTTAATATTATAAATTTTAAATATTAATATATATATATTAATATTAAAATTTATATTAATATTAATATTAAAATAATATTATTATAAATTTTAATATTAATATTTCAATATTAAAATTTATAATAATATTATTTTAATATTAATATTAATATAAATTTTAATATTAATATATTATTATATTAATATTAATATTAATATTAATTAGGTGTCTTAATATTAAAATTAAAATATATTAATATTAATATATTAATATTAAAATAAAAATATAATAAAAATATATTAATATATTTTAATATAATAAAAATATATTAATATATTTTAATATTAATATATATATATTAAAATTAAAATATATTAATATTAAAATATTAATATAATAAAAATATATTAATATATTTTAATATAATAAAAATATAATATATTTTAATATAATAAAAATATATTAATATATTTTAATATTATAAATTTTAATATTAATATATTAGTATATTAATATATTTTAATTTTAATATTAATATTAATATATTTTAACTCATACCAACTCTACCAAACATGGTTTGGTTTTTCAGAATCTTTTTTTCTCACACCAAAACCATCTGCACCAAACATTATTTGGAACCAAAATAAAACCACACCAAACCAAATCCAACCCAACCCAAACCAAAACCAAAAACTAACACCGCACCAAACCGTTACCATACGCAACCTTAGGGAAGGAGCTGTATAATGTCTAGGGGGCCATGGCCCCTCCCAATTTTTTTCAAATTTTTTTTTTACTACTAAAAATTATATAATTTATGAGTAATCTAATAAAATTACATCTAACCCCCCTAATTTTTTCAAAAATTTGTAAAGTGACCTACAAAAATATATATATCTATCTATCTATTGTTCTTAAATTCTGGGCCTTCAACCGTAAACTAGAAAGATGTTTAACTGCTCAAGTTTCACTAATAATAAAAGCATTTTCAATAATTCATTATATTCGTGCAAAATCACGGGTAAAACATGCAACCTCTTTCTATTGTATCTGAATATATGTGTGTATATATACATATATATATAATATTTCAACCTTGGTGCAAAGTATACGTGCATGAAATTTGGAGTAAGGCATGGCATAATGGCATAAACTTGGAGTGATGTAATTTGTTCCTCATTGTTTACTTGATCTGTTGAAGCAGTCTTCATATTTCTAACATCAATTTATTAGCCCCCAACCTTAACCGCGTCACTGGTTATTTAACACATGTTTCATCCATTGAATAATTAAATATATAGTGGTCCTAAAAATTTCAACAAACGGTCTTAACTCAACAATCTTATAGCTAACTATTGTTTAATTCAATCGAATTAAGGTTTGACAAGCATGATGAAACCAATTAAGGGTCTAATATTTATTTAAAGGGTAAAATGCAATAAACCCCTTAACTAAGATCAATTTTGCAACTAACCCCCTTGAATTATAAATTATGCAACAAACTCCCTAAACTATCACATTTTGTTGCAAAATGACCCATTCTCTTTTATTTTATCTATAAATGACCAAAATGCCTTTTTTTAGTGAATTTTACTTAATGTAGTTTCCTTATTAACATAAAATATGAAACAATTGACACTCAATTGATGGCATATTCTCCATTCAAACTTTCATAAATTTTACACATTTGTTTTTTAAATCAAATGTTTAAACAATGGTTTTAGATAATGTAAATAAAAATTAAATAAAAAGTTTAAAATAATTATCCAAAATCAATAATATATATATCATGGGAAAATTAAAAGGTATTTATTATTTAAGTAACTTGTAAGTTATTTATGAATATATATTTATTTCTATAAAAAAATTATCATTTTGGTACAATTTGTTTTTAAGTAAAAAAATGTGAGATTAGTATTATAATTTGAATAATTAAAAAATTTAATTAGAAGGGTAGAATATACTTTTTTTCAGGGGATTAGTTGCAAGAGTGCAATAGTTAACATTGTTTTTTGGGTTTACTTCAAGAAACCCCTATATGTTATTCAATTTAATTAACCAACCCCTACTATGTCCACTTTGCTCCATATACTATCCAATTTCATCACTATGCCCTATTCTCCTCACATTTTGAGTCAAAATGTCTAAACTACCTTCCCTAAATAGTATAAGGGGGTTTAGTGAAATTAACTCTTAAAAAAATTATTTTTTGAAAATAAATTATATTTTTCGTAAAAACTATAAATTTCAATATATATATATTTCGGAAAATATGATTTTTTGCGAAAAAGTATATATTATGTTCCAAAATATGAATTTTTTTCGAAAAATATTTTTTTTGCGAAAAATATATATTATGTTCCAAATTTTGATTTTTTTTTTGCAAAAAAAGTATATATTATGTTCCAAAATATGAACTTTTTCTGAAAAATAATTTTTTTTCGAAAAATATATATGATGTTCCAAAATATGATTTTTTCTGAAAAAATAATTTTTTTGAGAAAAAGTATTTATTATGTTTTAAAAATATGAATTTTTTTCCGAAAAATACTTTTTTTGCGAAAAATATATATTATGTTCCAAAATATGATCTTTTCCGAAAAATATTTTGTTTGCAAAAAATATATACTATTATGTTCCTAAATATGATTTTTTTTCGAAAAATAATTTTTTTGCAAAAAATATATATTATTTTTTCCGAAATAATTCATATTTGGGAAAATAATATACAACCTCCGAAAAATAATTTTTTTGCGAAAAATATATATCTATTTTTTTGAATTTATAATTTTTGCGAAAAGGATAATTGATTTTTGAAAAATAATTTTTTTAAATGGTTGATTTCTCTAAACCCGCTTATACTATTGAGGGTAGTTTAGACATTTTGACTCCAAATGTGAGGTGAGGGTAGGGGTGGCAAAAAAACCCGCCCCGTTTATCCACCCCGCCCCGTCCCGTTTAGCTAACCGGGGCGAGTATGGGGCGAAAAAAAATTCCCCGATTATAATCGGGGCGGGTATGGGGCACCCCCGCCCCGCCCCGATTAACTATATATATTTATCTATAGATAAATATATATGAATAAACATGTATTGACGAGTTGTTTATTATGCTTTTGAAATTTTTTATTTTAATTTCATATAGATTTATTGTTTGATTTTAATCTCTTATAGTTAGGTTTGATTTTGGGATTTTATTATTATTTGGGGGGAAAATTATACGTAAACCAACACACATGTGTTGCAATGGTATAATCTCACTCCCAAATTGGGAATGTGAGGAGTTCAAGCCTCTTAGGAGGCATTGTGGGTGTGATGTGTGAATTTCTTACCATTCAAAAAAAAAAAAAAAAAGAGTAATCGGGGCGGGGCGGGGCGGGGAAAAATAATCGGGTACGGGGACGGGCGGGTGATACCCGCCCCATTGCCATCCCTAGGTGAGGGGGCATAGTGATGAAATTGAATAATATAAGAGATAAAATAGACACAGTGAAAATTAGTTGATTAAACTGGATAGTATATGGAATTTCTTGAAATTGACCCATTTTTTTTCCACTTTACCCTTTATTTAATAAGCATTATCCAATAAAGAAAGTCACCAAAAATATGTATAAAAATTGAATTATGTAGTAGACAAGAAAGTCTGCAAAAGCAAATGGATGCGGTTGGGAAAATTTCCAGTTGGACTTTAGGTGGCCTTTCTTGAGATGTATACGTACCTTTGCTTATACATCTAAATTTACTCATTTTAATGGCTGAATAAAAAATTCTATTTCTGTTAGCCTTATTAATGTGTGAGGTATGAACACGATATTTGTATTATTTTGAAAGTGTTTATGGTTTGTCAGTTGGACTTTAGGGGGGCTTTCTTGAGATGTATCATCATGTATATGTAGGTTTGCTTATACATCTAAATTTTGAGAATTTAAATGGCTGATCAATCCACAATTCCAATTCTGCTAAGCTTATTGTGCGAGGTATGAACACAAATAGTTGTGTTATCTTGAAAGTGTTTTAGTATTTAGGGTAAATTGCAGTAACACCTCTGAGGTTTTGATCAATTCCATCTAGATGCCGGTCAAGGAGAGTGTAGTCTCAACGCTTCGAGATTTGCATTTTGTTGCAATAGCACCCCTTGGAGGCATAAAATGAATTTAGTGCCATCAATTATTCTAAATTTGCATAGAAAATGTTCAAGTTACCCTTTGATTAAAATTTACATCTCACCCCACTACACCGCCCTTATTATCAAAACATCTACAACAAATAAATAAGTCATATAATATATAAATATAATTTTATTTTAAATACAAAATTCAAAAATATCTAAAATGAAAAATCTATTTAAAAGTAAATTTTACCACTAAAAATATTTCATCAACAATAAAATAATTAAATTGATAATAAAATAAAGTACATTATTTAATTACTGCTTTTAATTCTAAATAGATTACTATATTAATATTTTACAAAAAAAACAAAAAAAAAACACTAAAGGGTAATAACTAATAACCATTATAAGTATTACATACCTAATAATATATATATATATATTATTTCTCATGAACCTATAAAAATATTTCTTTATAAATAGTATATATATATTGGCAATAATCAACAATTTAAGTGAGATTTGATAATATAATTATATTTATTAGGATTAACTTCATTTACACCCCTGAGGTTTGTCTTCTATTCACTTAGACCCTTCCACATTTGCATATCTTCATTTGCATCCCTTGTTAGAAGTTGTCATTTGACTTTGGTCAAAATTTTGATGAAATGTTCAAAATACCCTTGAACAAAAAACTCTTTAAACCTAATCTAAACCCATAATAGGAATAGTGATGTATCCAAACACCTTATGGAGTGATTACTTTTAAAAGAATATTAAAAATATAAAAAATAATTATATGAGACTTACATCTTCTATATTTTATATAATATAAAAAACAATTAAACTTAAATAAAATTGAAGTGTAATATATAGAATAGTAATTTAACTCTATGATATATGAGGATAAGATATAGAGAGTAATATCATATAATAATCTTTTGAAGTTATATGAGAATAACATATAAAGAGCAATATCATATTATAATCAGTTTAGGCTAACAGATGTAGTAATACATTATTAAGGAGTTTGTCTTCTTAAACCAATTACAATGAACATGGAACAAATATTCGAAATTGTAGATTTTTCATTTTAGATATTTTTGAATTTTGTATTTAAAATAAAATTATATTTATATATTATATGACTTATTTATTTATTGTAGATGTTTTGATAATAAGGGTGGTGTAGTGGGGTGAGGTGTAAATTTTAATCAAAGGGTAACTTGAACATTTTCTATGCAAATTTAGAATAATTGATGGCACTAACAAATCTCGAAGCGTTGGGACTACGCTCTCCTTGACCGGCATCTAGATGGAATTGACCAAAACCTTAGAAGGGTGTTAGTGCAATTTTCCCTAGTATTTAATAAACAATTTTAGTATGGCAGCTCACGGAATGAGATAAATTAGAATAAATTATCCAAGTTATGTTCAACCCAGGTAGGCAAAATATTTATATTGAATTTACATGTTTCTTGGTGCTTGAGTGTAATTGGGGGTATTCAGAGTCCATAATTTCCAAGCAAAGGAAATTAGGAACCTTCGTTTAAGACCAAAAGAGAAAAAAAAAAGGAGGAAAAATAAAATAAAAAAGAAGTTACGGCTAAATCCTCATGTCACAATGACAAAATTGCCCTCACATTGACCCAAAACATGATCTAAATTAAATTGAATTTTCAACGTCAACGTCTAGTATTGCATCAATGCTGACTTGATCATATGAAATGTCAACCCATAATTCACCACGGAGCAGACACTTATCACAGCAAGTTGTGCTTCTCCAAGTCATTAACAAATTAGTGCAATGTTGACAAAAATACAATTTTGGTCTACAGACAATCTCTTGTTCTCAGAAGGATATATATATATATATATATATGCATGTATGAATTCACGTCAACATATATGACATTCTGATTCCTGGGGCATAGGTGAGAATCCCTTTGTGGTCCATATGTGAAAGCCTTGACCCCCCGTATACTTTCAATCCGACTAACTATTATATGAGGTGTAATTTTTTCTTTCACCATAAGAATATGGTAATAATAACAAAAAATATTTAGGAATAAAAAAGAGATAAAAATAACAAAAATTTAATTGTTAGTTAAGATTGTTCATTATTATAGTATAAAAGTTAGTTATTTAACCTGAGAAATTTAATATTTTTATAATCTAAAAAAGTTACAATGTCTTAGATGGTAATTATAATCCACGATTAAACTCTCACTAAAGGTTAGAACTATAAATTTGATCCTTATTAGTGGAGGTTCGCCATTAAAACTCTTTTTTTTTTTTTTTCTTTTATTGAATAAAGTGTGTTAGAGTTTGATAAGATCGCATGTTGAAGAATAAAAAATAAATTTCTTATAACTATGTCAGGATACCAATTCAACCTTAAAAATCATCACCTTTGTTATTAGTTGCCAACCACCAATTTTTTTTTTTTTTTTTTCTATATGTGAAAAATATTTTTCATGTGTCTTTTACTGTGCTACTTTAATTTATACTATCTCTGTCCCATATTAGTTGTCCACTATTGCAACTTTACTTGTCCCTAAATACTTGTCCAGTTCGAATTCTAATACAATTTAACCTTTCACTTTCTCCAACTACCCTTCTTCTACTAACTTTAAACAAATACCGGACCCCACCATAATACTATATCATTAAGGGCAAAATTGAAAATTACACACTAGTCAACCCAAATCAATAAAATGTTAAAAAGTCCAAATTGGGGTTGTCCCACATCAGTTGTGGAAGGGGCTAGTGGTTAGTATATAAGTGTGAAGGAAAACCTCATCCTTTGAGCTAGCTTTTGGGGTGAGAGAGACCCAAGATCACCCAACACTGGTATTAGAGCCCAAGTTACCAACAAATCTTGGCCTAGGTTTTGGAATAAACGAGTTGTCTCCGACCCAAGTCCCGATGTGTGAGGGGGAGATTGTTGGGGTTGTCCCACATCAGTTGTGGAAGGGGCTAGTGATCAGTATATAAGTGTGAGGGAAAACCTTATCTTTTGGGGTGAGACAGACCCAAGACCACCCAACAAGGGGTCACATGCCCCTCCTCAAATTTTTTTTTTTTTTTACTAGTATACACATATATCTGATATTAGGGGTGAGCAAAAATCCGCAAAATCCGTATGTCCAATCCGATCTGGATTTTTTGGATTGAATTTTTTATAGATTGGATTGGACATGGATTCAAAAACACTCAATCTGGTGTTTTACGGATCGGTCCTGGATTGCATTTTCAATAATCCGGTTAATCCGGTCCAATCTGGTATTGTTCATATATATTTCAATATATAATATTAATAATATATCACATAATATATTATTTTAAATTAAATTATAATATCTTAAATCAGTAATATATTATTCAAAAATAAATCATAATATCTTATTTTATACAAATAATTATCCATATCTATTCATACTATTGTAAAAATGTAAGTCATTTCTAATATTTTCATACATTAAAACATTCGCCACTATTACAATTTTCAGAAAAAATAGAAATGAAGACTTTCTATTAGTTATTTACCATTATAAAGGACCTCTAAAATATTCTTATACATTTATTCTATTTGAAAAATTACAATTAAGTTTTAATCTATTAAGACTTTACTAACAAAATCCAAAAAATATCATTAAAGTACATTAATACATTTAATTATTTCAATGCAAGTATTTTCTTTAAAAGAAAGTGTATATAACAATTATAAAAGAAAATGAATGAATACCCCCCAAAAATGATATTTTATAATTATTACTAAATTATTATTGTGGTATGAAATATTTTTCATGCAAGGTTTCAATATAAGTCAAAATTTTAAGTTATGTATATTTCAATGGCTAAATAAGTTGAGTTTGTTGTGTGTATAAGTGTCTTGAACTAAATAAATGAAAAAATTAAACTAGAATGAATAAAAAAGATAATTTATAAAGATTGGTAGCCGAAGATATAGTAACCCTAAACCGTAAACCGTAAACCCTAAAGTCTAAACCCTCAAATGAAATATATAATTAAAAGTTTTCACTATTTTATTTTAAAAATAATTTTACAGTTTAAATAACTTAATTTTTTTAAAACACATAGTTTTTGTATAGTTTAAATATATAGTTTAATTTTTTTTAAATAACTCTAAAGTTTATATATTTTTCTTATTTTGTTTAAATATTACGGTATATGAAAGATATAGTTAAAAGTTTTTACTATTTTATTTTAAAAATAATTCTAAAGTTTAAACAACAACACTTATTACTTTATTTTTAATTTTTAATTTTAAGATAATTGATTTAAATTAGTATATATATATATATATTTTAAAATTGAGGGTAATTTAATTGAAAAGGGTAATTAATTAAATTATTTTTCTTATTTTGTTTAAATATTACGGTATATGAAAGATATAGTTACAAGTTTACTATTTTATTTTTAAAATAATTTTAAAGTTTAAACAACAACACTTATTACTTTAATTTTAATTTTTTTTTAATGTTTAATTTTAATATAATTGATTTAAATTAGTATATATATATATTTTTAAATTGAGGGTAATTTAATTGAAAAGGATAATTAATTAAATTATATATTTTAAAATAATATGAGGACAATTTATAACAACCATCAGATTGTTCATCCAACGGCTGCTAAAAGCCCTAAGAGGTCTTCACTAGGTTAGAAACTTAGCGCCTCCATATCTCACGCCTCATTCTCTCTCACGAAGGAGACACCCATCCCTCTCATGCCGATTCTCACCGCTTATCTTTTTTCACCAATTTTCACCCGCTCTGGTTTATTCTCTTACCTCCAACGACGGGTTACTCGTCCTCTTCTACAGCGGTAATATTTCTTATATGCTAATTTTAAAGTTTAATTTCTGTAATTTTAAAGGGTCTATATGATGTGTTCCAGATTCTATTGGCTTTTAGTCCTGTTAAAATTCTGAATTAACTGCGAATGGATTTTTTTCTGGTGCGGAGAATTGGACTCTGTTTGGTTCTCTGTTTTTTTTCTTAGCAACCAAATAGAGTTTAGAATTAGGGTTATCTGTTGTTGTTTGTTGTGTTGTTGTTTTCATTTGTTTTCGTTTGGAATTATACTTGTTAAATTTTGGGTTATGAATTTTACGATAGTGTAATTGTTTAATTGGATATCCGACTTATAAAATTAGAAGTTGTCTATATCATGTGAATAATATATGTATATGTTTGTGTAATATGTAACAACTCATTCTCAATTGGAAACTGTAGATTCTAAAATACCATATGCTATAGGTTTCTTTCTTTTTTTGTACGTTGATTTTGAAATATATATATCTATGTGTGTGTGAATTTATATGTTTACCATCTAAAATCTCATTTTCATTTGGAGGTAATGTTTCCTGAAATACTCAATTTGGGAACTTTTTATTTTTTTTCCTGTCTGTGTGTATATATGATACTAATAGAATTTAGTAGGGTAAAAGATCAATTTGGAGAATTTTTTAATATATAAAGCAAAAATTGCTGACCAATAATTAATGTATTTAAGTAATAGCTTGATCCTACACATATTTATGGTACACAAATTAATGTATTGAAGTAATAACTTTCATTTGGAGGTAATATTTCCTGAAATACTCAAATTGCTGATCAATAATTTATGTATTGAAGTAATTGCTGATCATATTCTTAGATTTTTAGATTTTTTACAATTTAAAATCTGGATTGTGATCCTACACGTATTTTTTTTCCTGTTTGAGTCATTTCTCTTGAACAGAAGACAATTATTGGTTGATATAAACAGTTAATTTATATATGATTTCATTTATTGTAGATGTCGAGTGTTGGAGATGCAGGAAATCCTATTGATATTCATGAAGAACAAGTACATGTGAGTTCTCCTAAGAGAAAAAATCGTAAAAAATCTGATGTTTGGGATCATTTCATAAAAATTTCTAAGAAACATGGAGGAGGTGTTACATGTAAATATTGTAATCAAACTTATCAATGGATAAGTGAGAATGAAACTACTACACTAAAAAAATATATTGTAAAGTGTTCTAAGTATCCTTACAATATGGATAAAAGTAAAACAACTTTATCATTTCAACCAGTAAAGGAAGAAGGTGGTGCAAGTAATTTGGGTGTTTGGAAGTTCGACCAAGAACTTGGTAGAGAAGTTGTTAACAAGATGATAATTATAGATGAGTTGCCTTTTAGTTTTGTGGAGCGTGAAGATTTTCGCAATCTTCTTAAAGTGTTGCAACCTAGGTTTAAGCTCAATAGCCGTTTTACAATTGCAAAGGATTGTTTGGTCTTGTATGCTAATAAGAAAAAAAAAGATTAAGAATTTATTAGCTATATCAAACCAAAGAATTTGCATCACTACGGATACATTGACCTCATTCCAAAATCTTTCTTACATGTGTCTAACGGCTCACTTTATTGACAAGGGTTGGAAATTACACAAGATGATTCTTAACTTTTTTGTAGTTTCAAGTCACAAAGGCAAAGCGATTGGTGATATGGTGGATACATGTTTGAGTGATTGGGGAATAGATAAACTTCTTACACTTACGGTTGACAATGTAAGTTCAAATGATACCGTTATGTCCCACTTAAATGAGAGTTTCAATAGAAAAAATGAATCTTTTATTTTAAGAGGTGAATACTTTCACATGAGGTGTTGCTCACATATCTTTAACTTAATTGTGAAAGATGGGTTAGTTGAGTTGAAAGGTCCAATAACTCGTATCCGTGGGACCATGAGGTATGTTAGGAGTTCTCCTGAAAGAAAGAAACATTTCAAGCATTTTGTAACTATGGAAAAGATAGCATCTAAAAGGCTTTTATGCTTAGATGTTCAAACTAGGTGGAACTCTACATATCTCATGTTGGATGCTGCCCTAAAGTTTTAAAAGGCATTTCAAAGAATGAAAGAAGAAGATGTACCATTCTCTTTAGCACTTAGCGATGGCCAACCTACCACGAATGATTGGAATCATGCTCGGATTTTTAGGGACTTTTTGAAAAAATTCTATGATGCCACTAAAAGTTTTTACGATTCTTTGTATGTGACTTCAAATGAATATTTTCATCAAGTTCATAATATTGAAAGAGAGTTGTCCGTAGCCATAAGGAGTATGGACCATCGATTAAGTGGCATGTCTATCAAAATGAAGAGCAAATTCGATAAGTATTGGGGGAGCATTGAGAAAGTGAATATGATGTTAGTGATTGCCGTTGTGTTAGATCATCGCTTCAACTTGGACTATGTGCATTTTTATTACTCTCAAATTATTGATTCTACCAAATTGAATGATCTAATTAGTAAGATAATGACGGTATTAAACCGAATTTATCTTGAGTATGAAAACCATGGGGGTACTTCATCTTGCAATCAAGTTTCTAACTCCATGGAAATTGATAAATCAAGTAGTGGGGCAAGTGAAAGTAGTGAGACAACGAGTAATTTAAATGTAATCAACATGGCACAAATGATATATTTAGAGCATTTGAACAAAATAGGAAGTGGGGGGAAATCGGAAGTGGACAGATATTTGAAGAAGTTACTTATAACGACGACAAGGTTACTTTTGACATCTTATTGTGGTGGAAAGTAAATTCTTCAAGGTATAAAATTCTATCTAATGTTGCATGTGATATCTTAGTTATTCCCGTTTCAACTGTTGCTTCTGAGTCCGCCTTTAGCACGGGGGGTCGTGTCCATGATCAATTCAGTAGTTCTCTTACTCCTATGGTTGTTAAAGCCTTGATTTGTGCACAAGATTGGTTACGTGCCTCGCAAGTGCCGATTCAAATTGAAGCACAAATGGACGAAATTGAAGCACTTGACTCATTTGATTTCCAATCAAGTAGGTTTATTTATTCATTATATATTAAGTATACTTTATTTATTCCTTACAATTTATTTATAGTTATTTGTTCATAATTAACTAAAATTAGTTTGACTTTTGTAGGCATAACTGATGCTTGAGGAGCTTTGAAGGTGATGCCGCACTTTTGAATCAATCCGTTGAAGTTTTCGAATGTTATATGAATATTTTGTTTATTTGGTTTATGTGTAATTTGCTACTAAAACTATGTCAATTTGCTTGGGAACAAATTATTAGTGGTAATCTATCATTTTGCTTGGGAACAAATATGTCAATTTGCTTAAAAATGTGCAGGCAATAACTGGCAAAGTTACATGATGGATCATTTTGCTTGGGAACAAAGTATGTCAATTTGCTTGAAAATGTGCAGGCAATAACTAACAGTTAACAATATGGCACCAATAAGAAAATAAATTTAATAGACCCACTAATAGATCTTTATTTATTCTCTTACTATCTTTATTTTTTAAAACTTTCAATCCGTGAATCCGATCCGAACCAATCAGGCTCATCGCGGTCCGGTTTGGATTGGATCCGTTGGGCAAATGGATTGGATTGAATTCATAAATGGTGAATCCGGTATTAGCGGATTAGATTGAAAATACCTCCAATCCGGTCCGTGCTCACCCCTATCTGATATTATAAGATTGCCCCTCTTAATTTCAGTTTTCTTCTAGAAATTAGTGATAGCTTGTGTGTCAAAGTAAATTTGTTATTTAAGATTTATATACCAAATAAAAAAACCCAAATCACAAAATATCATAATTTTCTAAAAAATAGAAAATAAGAATTATCCCAAATAACAATATATTATCACTTATTGTGTAAAATAAAATATTATCTAGAGATCTTTCGACCTTTCATTTTCCTTCCAAAAATTAGTGATAGCACGTGTGTCAAACTATATTGGTTATTCAAGATTTACATACCAAATAAAAAACCCAAATAAAAAAATATCACTAATTTCTAAACAATAGAAAATAAAAATTATCCTAAATAACAATATATTATCACTTTGTAAAAGAAAATATTCTCCATAAATATTTCGATATAGCACGTTCAAAACTCTATTGTCTGGTTAGCTATTGTTATTGAATCTCTATTATCTGTGAAAACACCTATAGAAGCATAGTTAAGAGATTGTAAGAGAAAATCAACATTTTGTCACCAACTCAAAGCTTGATTCGCACGTATTTTACTTAAATAAAATTAAAAAACACTTAGTTCCTATTTTTTGTTCACAAGTATTTTAATTTTTTTCTTGTTTGGTAGAGAATATGATAGACTTTAGATCTCATATATGTAATGTGCTTAAATATTTTTTATGTGATTTGAGACTATTTAGCCTGTTTTTTATGTGATTTGAGACTATTTAGCCTATTCTTGTTTTTTTTTTCTTTGTGGTTGATTTATTTTTTCAATAATAAAGGTTATCTAATTTTGTGTGTTAATATTATATGCAAATAATTTTTTTTTAAACAATTATGGAGAAAATCGATAGCTATTTAAAAAACAAATCAGACTTGACTACCCTTATAGAGAGAAAGGATGATGAAGTAAAGTCGATTAGATATCAATTATGAAGGTCTTCAAGTAGATTCAGGACTATGAACTAAAATCTTGAACTACAAATCTTAATATTCGGGACGAAATTTATAGAGCATATCGGTTAAAGAGTGTAGCCTCATCACAACAAGAGAATGGGTAGTGAGCATTGATAGATCTAAAACCATAAAAGCCCCAAGAATGAAATACCCCCAAAATAGCTAAAGACCAAGAGATGGAGAAGAGAGAAGCAAGCAGAGGAGAAGGGTCAGACGTGAAGAAGGCGAAATCAGAGTTCCTTGGCCGAAGCACAGATGAAGCAAGAGCAGTCAGAAAAATAGTAGCCGTCCTTGGAGGAGTAGCCTCCAAGCAAAGAGAGAAGAAAAGGAAAAGAGGGAATGTTGTGAAAAGAAAGGAGTCTGCCAAAAAGATGGAGGAGAGGATCTGATCCCTAGGCAATGCACCATTGCCCTCTATTTATAGGTAACAAGGCTCAAAATGTTGCCCTAAATGTAGTGGTCCCCAAGTCTTACCAATGCTCCACTTTTCTCTAATAAGGTGATGAGGGCCATGATGTGGGCCTATAAGGAGAATTCTTTCCACATTATGTGCCTTTATCATGACTAAACTACATTCCAAGCCTCCATTCTACATGCTCTTTCCAATCCCTTCATAATGTGAGGATGGTGTCGCGTTGTCCACGTGTCACGGCTACGCAGCATCTATGGCCACAACTGGATCAGTCGTGCAACGGATCACTCCCCAATAGCCTTCGCAGTACATGCATATACCGCTAGAGCTGTGCATAAATGGTGGTAAACACCCTTGAGAGAGTGCTACGTCATCAGGACCAGTAGACCATGGAGGTACTACTCCCGTGTACGCTCTTCAGCTCCACAGGTGCGCTGCCACAATAGGACCACCTTTAGAAGGCTTTTGAGTTGCCACGAGTAATCCGCCTCGAAGTCGGACACATTGGGTCAACCCGTATACCAACTTCGATGGGGCGGGTCCGAGGCTCTACCTAGTAGCCCAGTACCCTAAATGAGACCCCTCTATGAGTCGAGTGCACCCTAAAATAATTCCTATGCCTACAATTTGCCCCCTGTGCATGCGATGCACCACCTCGAAGTTGGGCTTGCATGCACACAGCAGGCCCCGTATATACAGTATTTATATTCCCATTATCCCTATTTATATATATGGATACATATTTATAGCGTATACATATATATTAAAAATATGTCATGAAAAGTAATAAACACAATAGAAAAGTAGGGGTGATCAAATGAACGGTAAGGACGACAACAAGGAATGAAAATAAGCAAAGACAAGGTAAAAGAAATAAAAATGAAAAAGAAAATAAATGATGTAAATATGAAATTTGAAAAATGTGAAATTGAGAAATAAACTATGTAAACAAGAAAGAAAGAAGTAAAACAAAACAAAGCCAAATATAGGAAAGGCAAACAACCATTTTTTGTTACAAGTACACATATTTTTGAAAACCACATGGAAGGGTATAATAGTAATTTTTAAAAAGGGAATTTAAATTTGATTAGTAATCACCATAAGTAACATGGTAAAATTAAAGAAATAACTTAATTGCAATAGTACGCATACATATATATATATATATATATTCATGTACATATATATATTCTTTTGAAATAAGCTAGTTTTTTTTTTTTAAAAAAAACTGTACACGTGTACATATACCCACGTCTGTGTATATAGATGTATTAGTATATAAAAAAGAGCAAGTTTAGAAATTTTGAACCAATAGTTTGCTTCTCAAAGACGAACTGGTGCCAAAACACAGAAGTGAAAAAGGGCAGTGAGACAAAGCAATAATGGCAGCCCCCTACAAAAAGGTGCCTTTTCGCCGCCCCCATTATGGCGACGCTTCGCTAGACGCCACTCCCCGGAATTGGTGCAGTCACGGTTGGGGAGTGCGCAGAGAGGCGACCTACAAATACCTCTCCCGATTATGGAAATGGGACAAAACAATCAAGTGTACGATTCTGCAACTACTGATTTCACAGAGAGAGAAAACAAAAACTTGAAGAAAGAGTGAACCAGAAAGAGAGAAAGAGGGAAATCAAGAGGGAAATAAGAAATAGAAAGAAATAAGAGAAATGAAGAGGGAAATACTAGAGAGAGAAAGTGAAAAGGAGAGAGAGAAAAAAAACACCTTTTCTGCAGGAGCCATGCTACCCTCGAAGGTGCACGACGACACAGTTCCAAGCGACGACGAATGACGGCATGCCCCTTTCTTTGGCAAAGAGGTAGTCTTCTTCTGGCACCGGGCCAGACACTACCAACCAAACTCTGTAATTTTGGGCAAGCCCGTGCTGTTAGAGGGCGATGCCCCCTCTACGTCAGGTACCCATTGGAAGCCGGGGAAGAGTATGCGGTTCCCCATCGAGAGGGGTGATTTCCCTTACTCCCACCTCCAATTTGAAGGCCACACAATGCCAATTTCAGAGTGGGACTACTGGTGTGAGCACATTCTTTCGAGAACAGAGCATGTGGAAACCCTCAGCCGTGCCTCAGTCCGGACGGCCATTGATTCAAGTCGCCGTGTCAACATCCGGCGCTCAAACCCCTCCTTGCAAGCCTTAATTTATAGCTGGAATACTGACACCCATACCTTTGCTATCTCCTGGGGTGAGTTTACCCCCACGCCAGAAGATGTGAAATCCCTAATGCATCTGCCTCTGATTGGTGAACACAGTTTCAGACCCCACACAATTCCTTCGGAGTGCCAAGCCACAGTAGACTTCCTGGAGGCCTCCTTTACTCACGCCGCCTACCTGAATACCACTGTGAAGAAGAAGGGCAAATGCAAATTTGCAAACTGGGCCAGGTACTTTTTCACCTACCCTGCATCAGGCCAACCTCTTAGCCCCGATAATACTCAAGGTGTGCCTCTGGATAATCCCCATCATTTGGCCACCATTCTGGCACTTTGGCTTGCACGCCATGTGTTCGAAGGGCGCCCCAACGATTGTATGAGTATGAGAGTCTTCAATTTGGTGGCCCAAATGGCTCTTGGCAGGACCATCGCCTTGGGACCACTTTTCCTTGGGACACTGTACAAGAGGCTCGACTCAGTGGTGGCGGGGATGCGCCGCTCAATAGGCCGTTGTGAAGTGAAAGTGCCTGTGTCCAGCCTTTTCCTATCTCTATTCATAATGGAGCGCTTTCCTGAGTTCTTCCCCGCGCCACACACTCTGGAAGCTGCCAGACCGTTCGAGGATCCTTGGGGCTTTTGCCGTGCCCCTAGATGGTCCGACATTGTCCTCAGGGATGATCTCAGCCTGGTGCTGGACCTGGAGGATGAATTCTAATTCAGACCCTACTCTACAACACTGCCTGGTTTCCTTGTTCAATCCTTGTTTGGTGAAGAGCCATGCATGCTCAATCCTTCCCCCAACTCACCCATTCTAGATTTCGAACTCCTGTTGGTCCTGAGAAAATGTACATTGCCTGCCTGGTTTGAGGACAGTGTGCCTCTTGCAAGTTATAACCCTCATAGAGTCGCCCGCCAATTTGGTTTTGACCAGGGCGTCCCTTTAGCCCCAGCCGCTGCTCTAAGTTTTGCCCTCAACTCAGACCGATTTCTTGCCGGGAACCTGCCATCCCTAAACAATCCTCCTCAGCCACTTGCTATATCATCATGCCTCCGTCGCGGTGACATAACACCGTCATTTGGCGTCTTCTGAAGGTCAAACCTCGATACCCTGCAGGCCTTTGTCCAGTCGTTGGCTCGCAGAAGTGAACCCCGGGTTATCGACAAAGACGACATGGTGATGCACTACTCTGCTGCCTCCTTTTCCAGAGGGAGTCCTAGCTATGTGGTGGGACATGCTATTGCCGACGTGCCGACGTTTTCCCGTGATATGTTCCCGCCAAGACGAAGGTCGAGGTCAAGGTCAAGGTCAAAAAGGGTGGTGTGCACTATCCTGTTAGAACCTTTTGATGTACTGCTTCCACCAGGCCAGGCTCCTGCAGCCTCTGCGCAACCAATTCCCCAGACTACTGCAGCGCAAAACCGTCCGACTCCGTCAAGGCGAAGGCCTGCCCAGGATGAAGCGGGGCCCTCAGTTCATACTCACAGGCGTCCCAGTGCATCTGTCAATGTAAGATATCTAAACCTGTACTTAGAATAAATTTGTTAGTACATTTATTGCCCCCTAATGAGTGGGGCTTTCTTTATATTATATATATATATATATATATACGTACATGTGAAGAAGGAAATAAGTATACACTTGCAGAATTTTTAAATAAACCTTCTTCCTCTTTTTTTTTTTGTTTTGTTTTTAGCCAAGTGCCTCCTCAGGGTCGCAGACTCCATCAGTTGCGAGCAGGACAAAATCATCGAGGAGGAGGGTTGATGCCCCCGGCCTGGCGGTTCCTCCCGACAATATTGCTGACGTTTTTAAAGATGCAGACCTGCTTCGTACTGAGACTCCGTGGGGCACATCGCAGAGGATCCCAACTTCAGAAGACTTAAATGCGCTAACCGGTTCCTCCTTAAATGCAGGATCCGGCGCCTCACATTCTTCAGGCACCCAAGAGTCCATTCGCTCAGGTATAAATACCCCCTCCCCTTACCTGTTTTTTCATTCATATTTCAAACACAAGTGTTAGGCATTTTTAGAGAAAGAAAAATCAGAGAGAAGTCCATAAGTTTAGAGAGATAAAAAATGGTGGCCATGGGGAAAACCAATCGTCCCCTCTACACTTCTTCCTCATCCTCAAGTGATGATGATGTCCCTCTTGCAGATCGCTACAAAAGGAGTGCCCCCTGCCAGGAAGACCCCTATTCCAGAAGAGGGGGACAGCCAGGATGAAGTTCCCCTTGGCCAACGGCGCCCCAAGAGACAAGTGTCCCCAACTGCTCCCAGTCCGGCAGTGAAGAAGCCAAGGCATTTCGCCCGTAAATCCAGTGCATTCAAGTCTCCTTCTTCAGCCCCTTCAGGCTCTGTCCCTGTTGAAGTATCCTCTGATGAGGAAGCGGCTGATCATTCCAGGGGTGGTTGTTCAGCTTCCCCTCATGTCCCAGCAAGTCCTCCTCAACAAATTCCTATAGATCCTCCACGCCAAACCACCGCCATGGCCTCTGGATCCGGCCCTACTCCAGGTGGTTCAGTCCCCCGGACTGGCAATCTTATGCCTGACTGTGGACCACCAGACCTGCCCAGATGGAGGGGCTTCTACTGCAACGGGAACTCCATCCCAACCCTCAATCGCCTGGCCATCACCCACCCTGGGATGTTTGATGATTTCAATATAGCCTTCGAACAGGCCCAGGCTCCTATGCTTGATGGGCTCGCTCGGTATTTCCAGCAGGTAGCCAGGTCCACCGTAAGGGATGTGACTCTGTAGGCTTTAGAAGGTGCCCGGAGGTTGGCTGCCCAAGCTATACAATTCGGCATCAATATGGATTGGTTCCTGGAAAGGCTGAATAAAATTGAAACAAGGGATGACGGCGGTGCCCTGCGCCTTGCCGGCTAAAATGCCCATGCCGAATCGGTGCAACTCAGGGAAGAGGCAGCCCAGATGAGGAGGGACGCCGCAGTGCTGCTGGAGAATGCTGTAAATAGCGACGCTGAGGCGGCGCATAAGGAGGCGGAGGCCGTTCGGATGCTGGAGACCGCAGATGAGCAAATGGTGGTGGACCGTGTGCGGGATATTGACCCTTTCCTTTTGCCCTGAAGATCCATCCTGCTACCTAAAACCTGCAAACTCTTAAGAACAATCTCCTTTTTTTTTTTATGTTAGAAACATTTTCACACATTTTGATAACATATTTTTGGGAAATGTAAACGTTAACATAGGTACAACATTGCGCCTGCCTGAAGGCGGGCCTTATTTTTGGAAGCGTGCTTCGGCATGCTTAACCTTGCGTTCTTTTTGAGCGACACATTTTTTTATCTAACAGTTTAATTAAATTAATGCCTATTTGTGAACGCTACTTTGGTTTTGCATATGCCTTGTTTTTTTTTTGCTCGTTGTTTGTTTTGTTTTTTAAAATGTGCAGGTTGCAGCATGGAAGGCACCGGCTTGACAACTGCTCATGCATGTAGAGAAGAAAAGGGAGACGCCGTCGCGGCACACGCGCCTTTCTGTGAACCTTGCACGGAAGAGAAGGCTAAAGCGCACGTTCAAGGCTACTCTCCTGTATTGAAGTTTCGCCTTGGTAGGGGCTTGAGCCTTGCCTTATGTAATTTTTAGTTTTTATTTTAGAATAATACTTGTAATCAGGAAAATGTAAAGCATATGCCCCTTTTTTTTTTGCAAATAAAATACCTTCCATTAAGTAAAAGATCTGCCTCTATATATGTTTTCTTTTTGTTTACATGTATGCCCTCATATATGCTGCGACTCGTTTATGCCAATAACCTAACTACAAAGAAATAATCACAAGGACAGAAGGTTAAGTGGAAAAGATCCACTCTCATGTCAACCTAACTGTCTTAAGCAAAAGAAAATAAGAGAATAAAGAAATGAAGAGCTGAGATAGAACATCTTGGATGAGGCGGGACGAAGTCAGAGGTGGTCAGATGAGATTTCCCTAAGGATAAAATCTTTTGATCCACTTGGCGTTAAGGGGGCCAGTCCTGAATCCGGTACCAACCTCAGTCAACTCATAGTAACCATTAGGTGAGGCCTTGGCTACAGTGTAAGGTCCTTCCCACTTGGGTGCAAATTTCCCTGGGTTCTGGCCCCTTATCACAGCGCCAACCGTCTTCAGGACTAGATCTCCCTTAGCGAAAACCCTTTCTCTGACAGAAGTATTGTAGGCCTTTGCAATCCTGGCCCTATACTTCTGTGATGCTACCGAGGCAGCATCCCTTCTTTCATCCAAGACTTCCAAACCATCACCTTTGCTGACCGCTGTCAGCCCACATGCAGCCGCGAAACGTGCAGAGGGTACTGCCAACTCCTCGGGTAGTACAACATCGATCCCATACACCAGGGCGAACGGAGTCTCCTGAGTCGCCCGTCGCCTGGAAGTACGATAAACCCATAATGCCATCGGTAACTGATAAGCCCAACCCTTGCCATGATCGTGCAATGTTTTGCTCAGGATTCGGATCAGCGTCTTGTTGGTGGCCTCGGCCTGACCATTGCCTTTGGGGTAGTAGGGTGTGGAGGTGTGGTGTATCACCTGATACCGCTCCAAAAGTGCCCCCATGTCTTTGTTTACGAAGGGAGTCCCATTGTCGGACGGAATGGTGTGTGGCACCCCGACCGACAAATGATCTGCTCCTTTATAAATCGGACCACAATAGCCGCAACGGTTCGCCTTAGGGGAACGGCCTCGACCCATTTGGTGAAGAGCTCGGTAGTAGCCAAGATCCAAGCGTGACCTCCGGACTTGGGGGTGATAGGTCCGACGATGTCCAATGCCCAAGTATGGAACGACCAAGGCGTAGATAAAGAACTAAGGCTAACGACTGGTGCATGGATAAGGTTTCCATGCTTCTGGCAAGCCTCACACCGCCGCACGTGAGTAGCAGTGTCCTTCTCCATCGTAGGCCAATAATAACCACAGGTAACTAAATGCTGGTACAACTTTGTGCCGCCCTGATGGTCACGCTGGTGCGCCTCCGTCATGACAATGGTAGCCTCCTCATGGTTGATGCACTTCAACGGCTTTCCACAGAAACCTTTACGATAAAGGGCCCCTTCAAGGAGGAAAAAATGTGCTGCCTTCTTCCTGACAAGTGTCGCATCCATTCGGTGGTCGGGTAGCTTGCCCTCCTGGAGGAAGTCGATGTATGGATTCCGCCAGTCAGAAAAATCGGCCTGAAAAACACTCTCACCACATTGAGGGGTGCGAGCGCAGAGAACATAGCTCCTTTGAACGTCCTTGGCGGCCGCCATCATACCGGGCCAATAGAAACCTCTGCGTTGGATCCTCTTGTAAAGGCTAACGTCCTCCACGCCGTACACAATCCGGTGAGTCTCCTCAAAAATGACGGCACCTTCCTCCTCGGAGACACATCGAGCTAGTACGCCTTCAGGCCCCTTGAAGTAAAGGTCCCCCTTGACAAGTACGAATCCCTTAGTCCCTGATCTATCGAAATCCTCCTTTGCCAAGCCTTCCATAATAGAGACACGCCAATCATCAATCCTTACCAAGTCGGAACCTTCTGCCGTTGCGGTGGCAGAGCATCTCCGTACCTCCAATGATAAGCCTTCCTACTTAAGTCTGATTTTTGATGCCAGAGTTGCCAGAGCGTCGGGGAAGCGATTCCTACATCTAGAAACATGGGCGAACTCCACAGCATCGAAATGCTTAAGCAACAGCTGCGCTTGGGTACGATAAGGAGCCAGGTTGGCCTCCTTCACGGCGAACTCGCCTGTGACCTGCTTGATGATGAGCTGAGAGTCCCCCTTGACCTTTAAACGTCGAATGCCCCGTCTCTGTGCCTCTCTCAGCCCTAAGAGCAATGCCTAATACTCAGCCTCGTTGTTGGAGCACATAAAATCCAACTGATAAGAAAGATGAACCTGAGGCCTGCCGTCGCCAGGTGTGAGGACAATACCGGCCCCACCATTACGGGCAGTGGACGCTCCATCGAATGACAGTTCCCATTCCTCAGCCTCGGCTGTGAACAGGTCGGTCGAGTCCCGACCACAAGAAGAGTGAGATAACAGATCCACCAGAGCCTGCCCTTTGATGGCCATGGGTTGTACGCACTAAATGTCGATCCCTAACAAGCCCATCAACCACTTGGTCAGAAGTCTGCCGGAAGGAGGCTGGGTCACCATGTAGCGCACTGGTTCGTTTTTGGTCATCAGCTCCACAGTGTGCGTAGAAAAATAATGCCAGAACTTCTTTGCGGCGAAAACCAATGCAAGACACGACTTCTCAGCTGTAATGTACCGAAGTTCAGCGCCACGGATGACCCTACTAGCATAATAAATGGGATGCTCGTGCCCATCCTCCTCCTGGGCGAGGATTTCCCCCAGTGAATGGTCGGTCGCAGAAACATAAAGTCGGAGGGGCACTCCCTGCCTGGGTGCAGTCATGGTATCCGGTGCAGCCAAGATCCTCTTGATGGCCTCAAAGCTCTGCTGGCACTCGGGAGTCCAAACATAAAAAACGTTTTTCTTAAGAAGATTTATGAATGGCTGCATGAGCTCGGCGAGATCAAGAATGAAGAGTCATAGGTAGGAAATCTTGCCAATAAATCCTCTAAGCTGCTTCAACGAACGGGGTGGATCTAGAGCGATGATAGCCGCCATCTTGTCACCATCGACCTTAATACCTCCCTGATGTACGACAAAACCCAAGAAGTTCCCTTTCGTCACGCTAAAAACGCACTTGGTTGGGTTCATCTTCAGCTGGTAACGCCTGCACCTATCGAAGACCTTCCTCAAATCATCAATGTGGTCCGTTGGCAGCTTCAACTTGACCACCAGATCATCAACATAACATTCAACAGAATCATGAATCATGTCGTGAAAGACAGCAGTCATGGCCCTTTGGTAGGTTGCTCCGACATTCTTCAGTCCAAATGGCATTACGGTGAAGTGAAAATTCCCCATTGGAGTGCGAAAAACGGTTTTGGGTGCGTCCTCTTCAGACATCCTGATTTGATTGTAACCACTGAAACCGTCCATAAAAGAGAACATCCCGTGGCCGACAGTGACATCCACAATGACGTCGACATTTGGCAATGGAAACTCGTCCTTTGGGCACGCCTTGTTGATGTCCCTGAAATCGATGCAGACCCTAACCTTTCCATTTTTCTTTCGTACATGTACTGCATTGGCCAACCAAGTTGGATGCTGAATGGGCCTAGTAAAACTGGCCTGCAATAAACACTGGACCTCCTCCTTAATCTGACCTTCAATCTTTGGTGCAAACACTTGAGAAGCCCGCTTCTTTGGTGCGGCTCCTGGTTCAACATTCAAACGGTGCATAACCAGGTCGGGGTCTAGTCCCGACATCTGGTCGTAGATCCAAGCGAATACATCCTAATACTCTTTGAGTAGGCCCACCAGTCGCTGCTTGAACTCAGCAGATATCTCGCGATTGATAGAAACCATACGGGGCTGCTCCCCTACCTTGGCCAGATCGACCTCCTCAACACCCTTTTTCTAGGCTGCGGCCAGACCTGACTGCTGATCATCCTGCCTTACTGAATTTTTGAGGGGAACGGATGCCTCCGCCAGAAAATGGTCATTGCAGGGGTCGTGCGCCTGCACTGGGGCGTCGGCCCCTTGCACCATCACAATTGGTAAACGTAGCTTCCCTCAACCCTGGGTACTCTCCTGCAAAGATCCTCGTCATTCTCGACCTTCCGCTTGCCCTTCTGAGAGACAACCACCATAACGTCGTCGTCATCGGACTGGGCAATATCCTCCCAGTCGGGCAATGGGGTAACATAAGCCTCGCCTTCCTCAAGGCCCTCGTCCACAGCCGAAACGTTGGTGAAGTAAATAGCATTGGACAAATGAACCTCGCTGAGAGAGAAGGGGTTCCTTGTGGCCTTGACAGTAGTAGTCCCAGTGCCCTAATTGGCCTTCATCACCTGATGATACAAAGAAGGGACTACACCGTGGAGATTCATCCAAGACCTCCTCAGCAGAACGTGGTAAGATGGCTCCCCCTTAATGATATGGAATCAGACAGGCCCTCGGATGTCCCCAACCTGCAGGTCGGCGGTGACATAGCCCAAGGTCCTCTGTCTTATTCCATTGAAACCTGAAATGTCGATCGGCCTCCCGGTCACGACCTCATCCTTAATACCGGCCTGCCTCATGACGGTGATTGGCATGACGTTGACAGAAGCGCCATTGTCCAGAAACGCCCTCCTGAAATCAACCCCGTTAATGGTCGTAGGTACGTACAACGGACGGTTGTGGGGGCCTTCGATAAGATTGTCCGCCTCGGTGAAGGTGACCTCCCCAGTGTGGTCAGACTTCGCCGAGGGGGCTGGCTCATCCCTCATAACTTCCACTCCTACCTTGCAAACAACCTTAAAAAACACCTTAGTAACCTCAACCCTGGAGTCTGAGTCCAGCCTGAGCTTGTCAAAGAACTCCCTCATAAGGCCAGCCATTTGCGCCATGCGGTCCTGAGTGCCCTTTTGAACTTGCTCACCCAACCAGGCTACCTCCTCACCTTGAAGCTCCTCCAATGTGCCACGATCCTCACATGAAATGACATGAACACCTGCATCATTTCGTGGGAAAGGGTTGTCGTGCACATCCAGCCTCTTTAAAAGCTCCAGCTCCCTAGACTTCATCTTCATTTGAAAAAGATCGCGCAGACTCTAACACTCCATTAATGAATGCCTGGTACCACGGTGGAAATGACAGAAACGTGGGTCATTCACCAAGTCCTTATGATTCTCCTCTAAAATAGGTGGAAGGCTGACGACATTGTCGCGGATCCACTGGTTCAGCACTGCAAGAACCTGCCTACGGCTACAAGGGAAAGGCGGTAGAGTCGTTCGAAATCACTTTCTTTGCTGGTCAGCCGACGCCATGAAGGCATCCTCGTCCTCGGCGGGCTCCTTAGAAAATTGTTCCTCATCCTCAACAACGGCTGCTGTAATAGAGACAGGGCGTGGTGCTCGCCAAACACAACATCCTCGGGGACTAGCTACCCGATTAGCCAAACATCTAGTTTTGACCAAAAGATCGGAAAAGGTGCAGATATCAAGGGCGACTAGATAGAGGCAGTACTCTCTATCCATCCCATCGATGCAAATCCTGACCAAATCCTCCTCCTTGGAGGCCTCATAACATTCCAATGTGCGTTCTCTAAATCGCTTCACATAAGCCATCACATCCTCATTACTCTTTTAAGTGAGCTTAGTGAGGGATAACAAAGTGACCTTCTCGTCAACCTGATAGTACTTGCTATAGAACCGTTGTGTCATCTCCTCCCAACTAGTCACCGACCCAGGCTCGAGATTGTGATACCACGTGTACGCCCGATCAATCAGTGACTTGGGGAACTCCCTCAACTTCAACGCCTCGTTGGAGGCATGGTCCCCCAAATGACTAACGAAACGCCCAACATGCTCCTTGGCATTGCCTTTCCTTCCATCAAACTGTCGGAACTTAGGCGCAACGTACTCAGCAGGGTACGACTGCTGAAGGACAGAAATAGGAAATGGAGGCAACGGGTCCCCAATAAGATCCGCCCCAGTCGAGACACGTCCTGACCCCATCATGGTGCATAACTGACCGAACGTGACGTAGGGGGAAACGCTCTGCTGAGCCGAGCTAAAAGGGGTTAATGACGCCGCCATAGTGTGGCATGGGGTAATGCTGAGGTTGCACGCGGGGGCGTCACCATAACATCATGATGAATGATAGATGCCGGCACCATTGCTGGTGTGAGCGCTGTACCAGTGGCCGCGTCAGGCCTGGCAGAGGCAAACATTGCTTTCTGCTCTTCCCACATTTGTTGTTGGGTGGCCTGCATAGTGAGCAAATTTCCATGAGAAACGCGTCACGGTCGCGCCTGCCAGCTGACCTCGAGGTGGCAGCGCTATGGGACCTGCTCCGAGCCATCCGACGGTGCTACGTCCTGGTGACAGTGCGGTTGGAGGAACGAGCACTGGTCGCCTCCTGCTCGCCGACGACCGGGGGATGGCGAGTAGTGGCTCCCTGAGCTGTGGCTCCGCTGCGGCGATGCCCTGGGGCTGTGGTTGGGTCGCCGTCGGACTTAGTGGGGGTCGATTGATCAGAAGGAGATCTCGTGGAGGCTGGCTCGCTTCTCTAGAAGTGTGGTTCTCAACTCCAATAGGTGCGGCTGACTCCTGCCTGGATGGAAGAGGAGGGGGTGGAGGAAGTGCAGAAGAAGAAGGTGCTTGAGACGTCATGGCTATACGAGATGACCTTCTAGTCATGCTATATGGACCGCCTTTCTCTCCCACTGTGGTCGCTGAAAATTATGGGTGAAAAAGGGAAAAATGGAGAGAAGGATCCACTAGCAAGTCATAACAAAGAGGTCACAATCCATGGTCGAAAATATCAAGCAAGAAGAAGGAAAGGAGAGGAAATAATCGGTGGAGAATAGCAAAGAGTGTAGCCTCATCACATCAAGAGAATGTGTAGTGAGCATTGATAGATCTAAAACCATAAAAGCCCCAAGAATGAAATACCCCAAAAATAGCTAAAGACCAAGAGATGGAGAAGAGAGAAGCAAGAACATGAGAAGGGTCAGACGTGAAGAAGGCGAAATCAGAGTTCCTTGGCCAAAGCACAGAGAAAGCAAGAACAGTCAGAAAAATCGTAGCCGTCCTTGGAGGAGTAGCCTCCAAGCAAAGAGAGAAGAAAAGGAAAAGAAGGAATGTTGTGAAAAGAAAGGAGTCTGCCAAAAAGATGGAGGAGAGGATCTGATCCCTAGGCAATGCACTATTGCCCTCTATTTATAGGTAACAAGGCTCAAAATGTTGCCCTAAATGTAGTGGTCCCCAAGTCCTACCAATGCTCCACTTTTCTCTAATAAGGTGATGAGGGCCATGATGTGGGCCTATAAGGAGAATTATTTCCACATTATGTGCATTTATCATGACTAAACTACACTCCAAGCCTCCATACCACATGCTATTTCCAATCCCTTCATAATGTGAGGATGGTGTCGCGCTGTCCACGTGTAACGACTACGCAACATCTATGGCCACAACCGGATCAGTCGTGCAACGGATCACTCCCCAATAGCCTTCGCAGTACATGCATATACCGCTAGAGCTGTCCATAAATGGTGGTAAACACCCTTGAGAGATTGCTACGTCATCAGGACCCGTAGACCATGGAGGTACTACTCCCGTATACGTTCTTCAGCTCCACAGGTGCGCTGCCACAATAGGACCACCTTTAGAAGGCTTTTGAGTTGCCGCGAGTAATCCGCCTCGAAGTCGGACACATTGGGTCAACCCGTATACCAACTTCGGTGGGGCGGGTCCGAGGCTCTACCCAGTAGCCCAGTACCCTAAATGAGACCCCTCTACGAGTCGAGTGCACCATAAAATAATACCTATGCCTACAAAGGTCTTCAAGCAGATCCAGGACGATGAACTAAAATCTTGAACTACAAATCTTAATATTCGGGACAAAATTTATAGAGCATATAGGTTAAAGGATCCTTGTGAGCTTAAGAAACATCAATTTCCAATATTATGTGGTTTCAACCTTGCCCCTCCTGGAGGAAAATCCTGGCTCCACCCTTGCTTCTAAGATAATTCGATCACGTATCTGATTCTTTTAAGATACTCCGATCACGTAATCAATACTTTAAATACCAAATAATACGTTTTTAACAAAAATAATATGTTTTTAACAAGTTTTTAATATTAGAAATAAATTTTCCTAAAAATATTATGAAGTACTATAGTCAAGAAAAATTTAATCTTTATTATATATCAACGACATGTGATTGTTTTAAGTGTTACGAAAGAAACTCATGTGTTTGTAATTGTTTAATTTTCTTAATATTTACAAGAATTGATAAGAATTTACTCTTTTATATTTAAAAAAGTGTATTTTTTTTTTCCGCCTACCTATATCCTATTTTTTTAAAATTTATTATATCCCCATATTCGTATTGTATCTGTATCCATATAAGTGGTATGTGTATATATATAAATGTCGTACTAGAAATGTGGATTTAATATTAAGCGGTTAGTCCAGTTCAGCAAAAAAGCGTTGAATGTAGAAGAGGAAGTGCAATTCAACCTTTTGAGGCGTTGACAAAGTGCAATTTCAATTCTTAGAAATCTTATGGTGCTATATAAGTTGTGCCCTCTCCTTAACCTCTCCTCAGAAATTGCCTCCCCAGTTTGTCACCCATCTCTCTACTTCTTGATCTCTCTCCCGGTTCTATCTTCTCTCATACCTATCCCATATACATATACATAGACATTGTCCCACTAATACCTCTCTTTTCTCAACTCCAAAAAACTCTCCTCTTAAAGCTGTTTATTATATATATATATATACATACAACAAGTCCAATGATGAGTAACATGCTCAATCTGGCTTAATACACAAGTTAAAACAAACCCAAAAACACACCAAAAGCAAACAACTAACTAGTTACAAGTTTTTCGTTGTTTGTTTTCTAACTAAAACTTGGCCCAACCCTTTTTTATTTTTGTTGTTGTTTCCTAATTATTCAAAGAATTAATGGATATTATTGTGAAGGAGAGAGTAGAAAAGAAAAACTTGATCTCCGAGGCGTGGCGGCGTTGTCGATCAATCCATGGCGGGCTGAGGAAATCATTGTCCATGTCTCCCACTAGTCACCAAAAGAGCAAGTCATGGCATGGAACAACAACAATAACAACATCCTCTGCAAAGTCTCTAGTTGCTCCTCAAGGTTGCTTCGCAGTGTACGTGGGACCGGAGAAACAACGGTTTGTGATCAAAACAATGTATACAAATCATCCGCTTTTCAAGATGTTGCTTGAGGATGCTGCATTGGAATATGGATACAATAGTGAAGGCCCTATTTTGCTTCCATGTGATGTTCATTTTTTTTATAATGTGTTGGCGGAAATGGATAGTAAAGATGAACAGATGAGTGGTCGCGGTTGTGGATTCTCGTATGCCTCGTTTAGTCCTTTCAATCCAAGTCTTCGTTCGGGTGGCAGTGAAATGGGCGAGGGTTCTGGTTCCTATGGCCTTCTCACTCCGTCGCGATGACTCAAGATGAATTAGAATCTAGCTCTATGTATATGGGATCAATGTCATTTTGTAGGCATTGTGTCAATAGAATAACGATATGTAGCTCTAGGTATATATGGGATCAATGTCATTTTTGTATGCGTTGTGTCAATAACGATATGTAAAGAGGTCGATCTCTAGGTGTTATAGAAGGTGCCCTTTGTGCTTGCACATATATATACACAATGATCGTATACAAAATTTTACTAGTTTTGCTCTAAAAGGGAGGGTAGTTCAATTTTTCTGTCTCTCACTAGTTAGTGTACGTGATTGATTGCTTTACATGAGTAAGTTCCCAAAATAAGTATAAAAAGCCAGAGAATTGTTTTAAAATATGATTGAATGCAACTAAATCCTCCTTATGATCACGTTGTCTCTAATAGGGGGAGTGATTAATTAATGCTTAATTTATTTGATTCAATTCAAGGAAAAGCGGTGAGGAGTACCGAGTACGTATACATATATAAATTGTGTTGTGTGTTTTGGATTTTGGTACGTATGTCTCTACATATATAAATTGTATCTCGATCTCTATGGTCCGAGATAGAAAATGGTTTCCCAAATAAAATTGTAGAATTTGAATTTTTTATTTTTTAACAAAGCAAACATACAACGAACAAAGAAAAAGAAGCCTAAGCGACAAATGACCGATCACAACTCAGAATATCAACAAGACCTGAGGGAATATGCTCTCAATCAGTATCATTGATATTCAAAAGAAGAGCCCTTCTAGAAACAAAATGTGCAACCCCATTACACGAGCGAGGCACCCATATCAAAGATGCAGTCCTAACAAGATTGGACAATGATCTAATCTCCTCAAATAGAGGAACCAAAACTTCTTCCACAATCTCCAGCTTCAAGACTGATTGACAGTCCCCTTCAAATAAAAACATCATTGTAGCCCCAAAATAAAATCAACTTCAAAGCTTCGAGAAGCATGATAGCCTCAGCTACAATGGAGGACCCGTGGCAAGGAACCAAAACTGAAGCAACCTTGATTGGATAACCATGGTGATCTCTCAACACAAACCCTCATTTAGAAACATTTCTACTTGTATCAATAGAAGCATCAAAATTCAACTTGAAAGTCCCTTCATTGGGCGGATGCCAAACTTTTGGATGGGCATGAACATCTTCCGCGACTTGTGAGCACAGCTTTTCTGATCCTCTAACATCGGCAAAATCATGGAAATCATTGAGAGCTTTTTCTACAATTTCAGTTGGTTCTTTTAGTTTTCCATTGAAAATCCAATCATTCTTATTTTTTCATAAATTCCAGCAAATAAAAGAAGCTAAACTTGAACATTCTTCCCACTGTTCACCTTTCTTCCATTCTTGGGAGAGAGTAATCCATCTTTTTTGCCATGACATCAACTTTGTCCAATGAAAATCCAATCTAAGAGGGGTTAATTTCCATACAGTTTGAGCCACAGAGCATTTACAAAGGAGGTGATCCACTGTTTCAGCTTCTTCCCCGCACAATTGACAAGTATCAATGTTCGATATTCCTTTTAGCCTTAAGCCATAATTCACCGGAAGTTTTTCATGAAGAGTTTACCACATAAAAAACTGAATTTTCCTCAGAGTTTTCAACTTCCACACATCAGTCCAGCCTTTTTTTTATTTCCTGAAAGGAACTGCAATCTGCCACTCCATAAGGTAATTCCTTAGATCGCAGGAGATTAATTGCAATTTGATAAGCACTCTTAACAGTGAACAAACCATTTGCATTTACGCCCCAATTTTTTTTATCAGCCCTGTGACAAAACTTTAAAGGGATTTGTAAAATTCTTTTCCTATCATCAGGCTTGAAATATTTGAAAATGAGGTCAATCTTCCATGAATGATTAGAATGGTCAATCATATCAGCCACTGTTTGAAAGGGGAAAACATTTGTTGCCAGAGTTAACTTAAAATGTTGATTACTTGGCAGCCATGGATCCTCCAAGCAGCGAACTTTGAAACAATTTCCAATTCTCCATTTCCATCCTTCTCGCACCACATCTTTGGCTTCACACAAGCTTTTCCATACATACGACGCATTGGCTTTACAAGGGGCAGATAAGAAAGAGCTCCTGGAGAAATATTTTTCCTTCATAATTTTGAAAAGTAGCGAATTATCTCCAGCTTCTAATCTCCACATTGTTTTAGCCAATAATGCAATGTTGAAAGCTTCTAGCTCTTTGAAACCCAAACCCCCATTCTTTTTCTGATCACATAATTGTTTCCAACTGATCCATTTTATTTTTGATGATTTTTCCTTTCCACTCCACCAAAAATTCATCATCTGACTTTGGAGAATCTTACAAAATGATGTCAGAAGCTTGAAACAATGCATTGAGTAATTAGGCAGGGCTGCAAACAATGATTTCAAGAGAACCTTTCTTCCAGCTTTCGACATAAAATCACCTTTGAGAACTTTGATTTTAGAAGAGATCTTTTCGCCAATGAACTTAAAAGTGGCATTTTTTGATCGACCAATAAGAGATGGCAAGCCAAGGTATTTATTTATCCATTCTTTATTACGGATTCCAAGCATTCCTTTAATATGATTCTTTAACTGAGGAGTAGTAGCTGGGCTGAAGAAAATACTTGATTTTTCGAAATTAACAAGTTGACCAGAGAGCCTTTCATATCTGTCCAGAAGAGCTTTTAGATTTGTGATTTCCCTCTCATTTTCTTGACAGAAAAGGAGGGCATCATCTACAAAGAATAAGTGGCTGAGAGGACTACGACCCCGACCCAATGCCATACCAGTTATCTGATTTTTCCGGACAACCTCCTGTAACAAGAGAGAAAATCCTTCAGTACAGAAAAGAAACAAATATGGTAAAATGGGGTCGCCTTGTCTGAGACCTCTGGAAGGTTTAAAAACACCACCGTTCTCCCCATTTACGAGAACCGAGAAAGTTGCAGAGCCAACGCATTCCATCAATAACTTCACCCATTTCTCGTTGAAACCCAACTTCAGCATTACCGTTTCCAAGAACAACCACTCCACCCTGTCATAAGCTTTAGCCATATCAAGCTTCAAAGCTAAATGACACCTTTTTTTACTCTTTCTCTCTTTCAAAGCATGAAGCATCTCATGAGCTAAAATGATATTGTCATGAATAAGTCGAGAGGGAACAAAAACTGACTAATTTTCACCAATAATTGAAGGAAGAAGACTCTTCAAACGATTAGCAAGCACTTTGGAACAAAGTTTATAGATAACATTACACAAAGAGATTGGTCTAAATTGAGAAATTTGTGTCGGATTTCTTACCTTGGGGATCAAAGACAGATTTGTATGATTGAGGCTTTTAAGCATATGACCCTCCTTAAGAAAAGAATTAAATCCATCAACAAGATCCTTCTTTAGCAGGTTCCAATTTGTTTGAAAGAATAGAGGTGTCAACCCATCAGGTCCAGGGGCTTTATAAGGTCCCATTCCTGCAATAGCTATCCTCAATTCTTCTTCCGTGGCTACACGAAGCAGATCATCATTCATCTCTACTGAAACTTTGTGAGGCACCAGATCCCAGAACTCTAAATCTTCACCGGAACCGTGAGAAAAAAAAACAGATTCTGAAAGTAGGACTCCACAATCCTTCTAACTTCATCTTTCGAATCACACCAAGCACTGTGCTCATCCTCCAAGCCCTTAATTTCATTTTTTTCCTTCGAACTTGAGTTTTCCGATGAAATTATTTTGTATTGTTATCCCCATGCTTCAGCCACTCAATTCTTGACTTTTGCATCCAAAATATCTCCTCTTCTCTCCAAGCATTGCCCAAATCTCTTTCAAGCTTCCAACATGCAGATTTATTAAAGGGCTGTTCTTGCTCTTTCATCTCTGACAATTTACATTGTAGCTCTTTAATTTTATCTTGAGGATTATAGATCTTACCTCTACACCAAGATTTCAGAGTCTCCTTACAATGTTTAAGCTTCTGTTTGAGAGAGAATAACTTTGATCCCGGAAAATGAGTTTCCCAAGCCTTTTGAATTGTTGATTTGAAATCCTCAATTTTCACCAATATTCTCGCATCAAAACGCCACTGTTTTCTACACTTAGAGAGAGATTCATTTAGGCAGAGCAGCAGAGCTTTGTGATCAGATCCTACAACATTTAAATGATGAACTCTGCTTCTCGGAAAGCTTTCTTTCCAAGCAGCAGTACATAGTACCCGATCCAGTCGAACCATTACGAATCCTTCATCTTCTCTATGATTAGACCAGGTAAATGGAAACCCCTTGTAGCCCATATCCATTACATCACAATCTGAGATAAAATTTTTGAAATCTTTAAGCATCCATTCTTGTTTTGGTCTGCCTCCTTTCTTTTCATCTATATGAGTAATTGCAATGAAATCACTAGCTAGCACCCACCGAGTTCCCAACTGAAACTTAAGGCTATGAATGTACCGCTATTGGAGAGCTCTTTCCCCATCATTGCATGAAGTATAAACTCTAGTGAAAAACCAAGATTCCCCATTGCCTTGGTCTCTAACTTCACAAGTTATCTAACAATCTGAAAATTCAATTATCTTTATATCCCAAGCATTTGAGTAAAATAAGGTTATTCCACCAGATCTTCCAGTTGACGGCACAATGAAAGATTCAAAACCATCCAAGCTTCTTTGAATACGTTCCATTTGAATTGGATCACATTGATATAGTGTGACACTTAGCAAAATGCTATAGATAGTGTAAGGAATAGAAAACATTTAGTAGACAATATAAAATTTAAGTGGTTTTCTCAAAAACTAGAGTTACATCAAACCGCGGAGTTCTCACAAAACTACACAGAAAAGAGCTAGGGTGTACATAAATTGAGTTTGTGGTTCAAACTTCACAATGGGTTATAAACCCAGCAACATATTCATGACATAATACACCAATAATGAACTACAGAAGATGCTTTAACAGGTGGATTGATTAAGCAAGCGGTAATGTCATATTAACCAGTGATGTTTGCAATGTTCATAATGATAGATAATGTGAATAAATAAATAAACAGTAGGGTTAATTTCACAAAATCCCCTATACTATCTAATTTAATCAACTAGCCCCCACCGCGTCCACTTTGTCCCCTATACTATTCAATTTCATCACTATGCCCACTCCCATCACATTTTGAGTCAAAATACCTAAACTACCCTCCATAGTATAGGGGGTTTTAGTGAAATCAACCCTTTAAAAAAATTATTTTTCGAAAATCAATTATATTTTTCGTAAAAACTATAAATTTTAAAAATATATATATTTCGGGAAAAAAACATTTTTCGAAAACAATAAATATTTCGGAAAAAAATTATATTATTTTCAGAAAAAATTCATATTTTGGAAAATAATATATATTTTTCGCAAAAAAAATCATATATTTTTAAAACAATTCGGAAAATATATATTATTAACTAATTATATATATATTCCGAAATATATATCATTTTCCAATATATATATATTTCCCGAAATATATATATTTTTTCCAAAATATATATTTTTTATATTTTGAAAAATAATATATATTGATTAGTATATAGGGGTTTTGTGAAATTAACCCATAAAAAGTATGATCGGTCAAACTTTGCAAGCCGCACTTTCTAGGAGGTGGAAATAAAATTTCTAAATGTTGTAATATACGATATATTTTAAAGATTATAGCATATGGTTAATGGGTTTTTTCCGCCCCAAAAATCGGGGTGTTCAGAGCTTTGGTCCCGACTAATCGACGGAACTCATGCAAAGCGATCCCTTCACATGAATTGAGTAAAGTGATCGTGGCCCAAATGAATTGAGTTCTTATATTTGTGGTTATGCATACACTTGCCTTGTTATATTGTAAAATGTTGATAGATTCTTGTACTTATGCCTTTATCCTTGATATGGATATATGAGCTTAGCGTAGTGTTTTTCGCTGAGCTAGTTAGCGTTGGTGTAGGAGCATGGCATCAACCGTGAAATTTGAGGTATTGGTTAGGTTAGACGAGGTTATTATTGAACCTAGTCGATTGTGTGTTAATGACCATTTCATCTCATTAGAAACCTAAATGATGTAGTATCAAATGTAAATTTGAGGTTTAAAAGAATCGGACGAGACCTTGATTGAAACTAGTTGCCAGTTGGTCCCGTGGCAACGACCACTAGGTTCCTTTTAGCGATCTTAAGGATCGGGGTGTACTTGGAGTTGTGGTCATTCTTGATTAAGTTGTTATAGAGAATGTCTAGATTTGGATGTTGAGCTAAGTGTGGTTGGGTTAGAGTTAGTGCCCTTTTGTGTATTGTCACTTACCGTTCCCTTAGAGGTATTATCTACATTTTATTCTTCATTTCCTTGCTACATTTAAGCGTCCATAAACTCGCATTGGTGTTCCCGTTGGTCGTTTAGTTGGCTTCTCCAAAAACGGAATTTTTCACAAGACTTCCAATTAAATTCATTCGATTTTTAAGTGAAACCCCCGTTATCACTCACCCACGTGACCTCGACTAAAACTTCGAGTTTTGAAATAGTTTTAAATTCATTATATAAAAGATTTAAACCTCTGGAAGTCGGCGGTGTACAAAGCGGAGACGGGGGGTAAGACGGTCATTTTTATGGATATCTAATGAAACTTATTCTTTCAAAATGTATTTATACATTTTAGAACTAGCCTTGAGGGTTATAGAGTGGTTTGGGAAAAATTCTTTCAAAACAGAATCTGGGGATTTTCACCCAGCAGTTGGCATTGATGGGGGTGCTTAAGCGCCAAAATCTGTGTTGTTGGCCCCTTTTTCGTTGCTATAAGCGAAACACTATTCACCAAAAATGTTAAAAACTTATTTTTGGGTTTTGACCCTAAAATTGTTCCCACGTGTTGCTATGACCTTCCTAATGCTTAATTAGGTGACTTTTAACGTGAAATAACTATTTTACCCTTGTACGGACGTTTGATAACTAAAAGTTATATTTTCGTTTTATTTCACTTCCACATCATCCCCTTGACTCTTAGGCTCGTGTTTCGGAGTTCTAGGAACTTCGAGGACGGCACATGTTGAGGACATGGATCTGAACTATTTGATTCTAGCATTAAAACATTTTTCTTAAACACTATTGATTCTTTGGGATTCATCTTTTTACGACTTTTACTCTCGGCCATCATCTTTTAGATTATTTTGTCCGTGTGCTTTTCCAGTCACGGGTGGATGTTTTTCATCTTGACGTATTATCCTGGTTGTTCGTTTGTTTAGCATTGGGACTGTTTTCCCTCGTTTGAGTTCGTGACCCTTATGTGGTCATTCTTGGGAGTAATGTTCTTGTGCTTTCCGTGGTTTGATTCGGTTTTCCTTTGTCCTTAGTGGGGGCGTTAGTGATTGAGTTGACCTCATTGTGGATAGTATTACGAGGTTGATGTGGTGAGGTAATTAGTGGCATTAATGTGAGAGCGGATATCTCTCCGCGGACGTATTGATAGTGATGTGGTGATTAGGAACTTAGTATGCTTGTGATCTAGGAAGCGTAATTTGTTCTCCTTCCTAGGGAATTAGTGAGTAGGAGTGATTCTCCCATGGTTTGGTGACAGGCGTTGTGTAGACTGTCAGTGTTGGATTGGTCGGTATGAGTCATAGTGATCTCTGATGTGGTTCGTACTACGAGACTTGTATTGCTTATCTATCTATATATATACGTATATATATAGGTGTGCGTTTGCCATATGTTATTATGATATGGTTCTTTCATGTGTTAGTTGCCTTGTATTGTTATGCATAGTAGGAGACTAGTGGAATGTGTTTCAGGGGTCTCAAATTGGCGTGAGTACCATGTGAGACAATTGACCGACCTAGGATAGATGTATGTACACAGGTTGATTAGCACTGCTTGTACGGTCAAGGGTTGGGATAGTTAGGGTTCCTGTTACCTACTGGGTTTCATTGCTCACCCCGGTATTTCATGCCCTGGTATTCCACGCCAGTTTTCAGGATGTGTATTGGCTACAGACGGTATGCGGTGCGACGACATATTTTTCCCTTTTTCCCAGTTGCAAGTTCCAGGTTTTTCGTGAAGGTTGGCTTGCAGCACGGGTGCTGTTACGGGACTGGGACGTTTATACGTAGTGTTGTTCTTATTAGTTTTCCTTTGCTTGTCCCCTTGTTTTGGGACTGTTATTATTTTGCTTGGGAGCTAGTCTATTGGAGTATCCCTTCCATGTATTTTTTTATCCCTACATTATTGTAGAAATGTTTTCTTTTGGCACCTCTATGTGCCTTCCATATTCTTTTGGTATTAGTTTCACTCAATTGTATGGTATTATTCCATTTGTTTATTGTTATTTATGTTCTTAGTTGGTCGCTAATTTTATGGATCGTGACCTTGGGTCCTCAGATGTCCCGGTTTGGGCATCTCAGGATTTTCGGGACGTGACGCGAACCGCCGTAAGCCGGATTGATTCGGATCGGTTTTGCGGATTGAAACACAAAATTACATTATCTAAATTGAGGAAACAAGTTCATTCACTAGATACAAATGATGTGAACCAAAAGAACAAGTTCATAACAGAGCTATTGTTTTTTTTTTTTTTTTTTGAAAATGCAAGGAAACTTATTATTAATATAAAAGGCTAAAAAGTCATGCAGCTTACGTGTATATCCTTATCTCAGGTCAAACTTATTTTTAAATACGTCCCAGATATGTATAGCTACGTGTCTATCCTTATCTTGAGTCAAACTTATTTTTATCTCTGGTTTGCTTTTATCCTTAACCCTTTTCTAGGAAATCGGGACGGTTGAAGTATTATCCCTATCAGTTACTTATCATAGTATTTTTTTTATTTGAATAGACCGTGTTCTATCTTTTATTATTCTAATATTTATTATAAAAAATATTTTAATTGAATAAATATAATGCATTCTAGTTAAACTAAGTTATATAGATATTTAAGTATGAAATTAAAATATTTTAAATTTGGTTGTACATCTATCTCTCTTTGTAATTGTTCGATAAGTCAATTATACTTTCTTATTTAAAGAATATATAGTTCTTTAAATAATAAATTGTTAATAGTATTACATTTTAATTATAGTCCTTTGAATATAATTTATTTTAAAATTTTAAATTTGGGGGTACATCTATCTCATTTTTCTCTCTTTGTAAGGATTCAAAATACTTTAATTATAATTAAAATTACGTAGACGATCAATGAAAAAGTCTAGAGGGGGGTGAATAGGCTTTTTGTCGATTTTATGAACAATTAAAGTTATCTTTCGGAAATTCAATTTTAATTAGTCACAAACCTTAATTTTTTAATCAGATTAAATCAAACAATTATAAATATAAGTGCAGAAAATAAATCATGAGAAGGCACGGAGATTTTTAAGTGAAAAATCTTAGAAAGACTCCAAGTAAAAACACGGATATACTCGGGTATCGATGCACTATGAATTAAAGAATTTGTACAGACTCTCTGAAAACAGAATTTACAACCGCTGTAATTTGTTGTTCTTCACTCGACGTTTGAAAGTCTAGATCCACTCGCGCTCCACGAAGTTCTCGCTTCGATCTCCGTATTCAGACGCCTCCGTTTCTCAATAGATTAAATCACCACGAAGCCTCCTGCTTTGATCTCTGCACTCAGACGGCTCCGCTTCTCAAAACGGATCAAAGCAACCATGTTGCAATCAGTGGTGTGTATATTTTCCAGAATCTAGGTCATTTAATCGTCCATAAGATCGTCGATGTGGAAACATGATATAATCAACTCCAAAACAAGATAGAACTAGCAGAATCACTCAATGATATTTTTTCTCACTATCTCTATCTCTGTAGAAGAATATGAACGATATAATACCGCAGAGATCTCCCTCAAAAATCCTAGCCTCCTCTCTTGTAGACCTTGGTAATTATAGACAATGATGAAACAAACCCTAAGTTCGCCATTTCTCGTAATTTCACACCCAACTAAGTTAAACCCTATATTCTGATGAATATAATGTGTATTGCACGCATACTAAGGTGTAGGAGTCGTAGATGCATCATAGAATAAAAAACATGGCATAATCGACATTGCAACAAGAAATAAAATTTAATGTCGCAGCTACGCCTTAGACGTAGATCAGGCGTAGAATAGGTGTAGCTTGAGCGTAGATATCCACTTTCTAGCCATTTTTTGCTTCTGTAAGCGTAGGTTTTTTCATGAAAATCACTTTTCTTCACTACTTCAATGTTTGATTTTACCTTTGTCGAAGCTTGTAGATGTTGTTGAAACCAAAACGACCTATATAACACTCAACATAATTTTTGTCTAGAACATGCCATAAATAAATAATACTCAAAAGTGTTCTTATAATAATTACTTACTTGAAAGAAGATGCATATATTAAAATAATAAATTGTAATAATGTACTTTAATGATACTTATTTGAATGTAGTTATTCGAATCTTATATTTTAATTTTAATTTTAATAGATAATTGTATAGAAATAATAAAAAAATGGCTTACATGTTTATACTATTATAGATATAAATAAATAATTATTTAAAATAAAATAAGATATTATGATTTAGTTTAACATAGAATATTAGTGATATAAAATATTATAATTTAGTTTGAAATAATATATTATTTGATATATATTAATATAAATATATATGAACAGTACCGGATTTGACGAATTATTGAAAATCATATCCAAAACCGATCCATAAAATACCGGATTTGGTGTTTTTGGATCCATGTTCAATCCAATCCACAATCAAACCGATCCAATATGTCCGGACCAGATTGGACGGATTGGATTTTCGAATTTGTCGGATTTTCATCCACCCCTAGTTTGCAATGCTTTGGAATAAATAATAAAAAAAATAAAATAAGATAAATAAAAAATAAATAACATTAATTAAATAAAAAATGAGTAATAAATACTTATAAATAACAAATAAAATAAAACAAAATAAATAATAAACAAAATAAAATGATTAAATAATTAATAATAAATAAATAATAAATAAATATTTAAATATTAAATAAATTAAAAAAATGAATAAATAAATATCTAATTTAGTTTAAAATTTTATTTATTATTTAAAAATATTAAATAAATTTGAATAAAAATAAATAAATTAATATTTAAATATTAAATAAAATTTATTTTGATCCAATATTATAGTTTAAAAATAAAAAACTAAATCCTTAAAAACATAGAATCAAAAATTCCATAATTTCGTGATAAACTATTTAACAAATGATTAAAATAATTTAGACCATTTGAAGTCACCAAACATGCTTTGCTCTAAAATTTGTGGAATCACTAACTCTACCAAAACATGTTCTGTTTTCTTTGGCTTTCATTTTTGTTCAGACAAAAACCATTAGCACCAAACATTCACTTCAGAATAAAATCACACCACATAATTTTGCTAAGCTTCATTTTTTTTTTCTAGACCGCTTATCACGTACCATCTCTCAAACAACCCTTGAAGGAAGGAGCTGTGTAATGTCTAGGGGGGCCATGGCCCATCCCAATTTTTTTCAATTTTTTTTTACTACTAAAAATATATAATTTATGAGTAATCTCATAAAATTACATCTAACCCCCCTAATTTTTTCAAAAATTTCTAAAATGACCTACAAAAATATATATTTATCTATCTATCGTTCTTAAATTCTGGGCCTTCAACCGTAAACTAGAAAGATGTTTAATTGCTCAAGTTCTACAAAGATTGTTACACTGCTCAAGTTTCTCTAATAATAAAAGCATTTTCAAATAATTCATTATATTCGTGCAAAACCACGGGTAAAACATGCAAGCTCTTTCTATTGTATGTGAATATATGTGTGTGTATATATATATATATATAATATTTCAACCTTGGTGCAAAGTATACGTTAGGAGTAAGGCATGGCATAATGACATAAACTTTCTCGGGGTTGGAGACTTGGAGTGATGTAATTTGTTCCTCATTGTGAACTTGATCTGTTGAAGCAGTCTTCATATTTCTAACATCAATATATTAGCCCCCAACCTTAACCGCGTCACTGGTTATTTAACACATGTTTCATGCATTGAATAATTAAATATATAGTGATCCTAAGAATTTCAACAAACGGTCTTAACTCAACAATCTTATAGCTAACTACTGTTTAATTCAATCGAATTAAGGTTTGACAAGCATGATGAAACCAATTAAGGGTCTAATATTTATTTAAAGGGTAAAATGCAATAAACCCCTTAACTAAGATCAATTTTGCAACTAACCCCCTTGAATTATAAATTGTGCAACAAACTCCCTAAACTATCACATTTTGTTGCAAAATGATCCGTTCTCTTTTATTTAATCTATAAATGACAAAAAATGCCTTTTTTAGTTAATTTTACTTAATGTAGTTTCCTTATTAACATAAAATATGAAACAATTGACACTCAATTGATGGCATATTCTCCATTCAAACTTTCATAAATTTTACACATTTGTTTTTTAAATCAAATGTTTAAACAATGGTTTTAGATAATGTAAATAAAATTTAAATAAAAAGTTTAATATACTTACCCAAAATCAATAATATATATATCATGGGAAAATTAAAAGGTATTTATTATTTAAGTAACTTGTAAGTTATTTATGAATATATATTTATATCTACAAAAAAATTATCATTTCGGTACAATTTATTTTTAAGTAAAAAAATGTGAGATTAGCATTATAATTTGAATAATTAAAAACTTTAATTAGAAGGGTAGAATATACTTTTTTCAGGGGATTAGTTGCAAGAGTGCAATAGTTAGCATTTTTTTTGGTTTACTTCAAGAAACCCCATATGCTATTCAATTTAATAAAATAATTTCTACTGTGTCCACTTTATTCCCTATGCAATCCAATTTCATAACTATGGGGGTTTAGTGAAATCAACCCTTAAAAAAATTATTTTTCGAAAATAAAATATATTTTTCGTAAAAACTATAAATTTAAAAATATATATATATATTTCGGAAAAAATGATTCTTTTTCCGAAATTTTTTTTTTTGTAAAAAAGTATATATTATGTTCCAAAATATGATTTTTTATGAAAAATATATTCTTTGCGAAAAAGTATTTATTATGTTTTAAAAATATGAATTTTTTTCCGAAAAATACTTTTTTTGCGAAAAATATATATTATGTTCCAAAATATGATCTTTTCTGAAAAATAATTTTTTTTGCGAAAAATATGTACTATTATGTTCCAAAATATGATCTTTTCCGAATATTAATTGTTTTGCGAAAAATATATACTATTATGTTCCAAAATATGATTTTTTTGCAAAAAATATATATTATTTTTTCCGAAATAATTTATATTTTGGAAAATAATATACTCCCTCCGAAAATTAATTTTTTTGCGAAAAATATATATCTATTTTTTTGAATTTATAATTTTTGCGAAACATATAATTGATTTTTGATAAATAATTTTTTTAAATGGTTGATTTCACTAAACCACCTTATACTATTGAGGGTAGTTTAGGCATTTTGACTCAAAATGTGAGGTGAGGGGGGATAATGATGAAATTGAATAGTATAGATGGCAAAATGATTACAGTGGGAGTTAGTTGATTAAACTGGATAGTATAGGGATTTCTTAAAATTAACCTTTTTTTTTTCCACTTTACCCTTTATTTTATAAGCATTATCTAATAAAGAAAGTCACCTAAAATATGTATAAAAATTGAATTATGTATGTAAGGGTGGAAATGTCCGATGCCAATTGAGCCAATCAGGCACCAGGCCCATCGGGCTGATGGCCCAGTAAGATTTTTGTAAGCCCAGTAGTCAGGCCCATTTGATTGTTAAATTTCTTTTGTAAACTAAAGTAGTGACGTAAGGATGATGTAATCCAAGTTTTGTTGCCTCAATGGGCCTAAAGCCCATTAGGATAATGTATATAAAGAAAATCAAAAATTAATAAGAGCATTTTTTTGTGTTGTGCAATTTTGTGCATTTACACATTGGCGCCGTCTGTGGGAAGCACACAGGGAGCTCCTGATTTTTCAAATGCCCTTCGGGATCTGTAAAATCGCCTCATCCTTCCCACCTCAAAAAGAAAAAACTGAGTCTGTTTGTTAAGCAAAAAGATCTTCCACTGCCTTCAAAAACCTCCACTCACTACCCCCTGGACGAAG
Organism: Cornus suecica; assembly: GCA_963922005.1. NCBI lineage: Eukaryota > Viridiplantae > Streptophyta > Magnoliopsida > Cornales > Cornaceae > Cornus > Cornus suecica. The sequence goes on along the minus strand of OY998239.1, from coordinate 19,932,438 downwards.
ATGCCAGTCACTCGTTCACAGGCAGACATTCAACCCACTGTGGACAGTCGTGCAGAGGGTTCCCAGACCATGGAGCAAATTCTTCAACGCTTGATAGCTGCTGAGGAACGTAGTGTGGCCTTGGAAAAACAAAATGCAGAACTCATGGCGAGGTTGGCTCCACAACCTGCTGCCCTACCGGTAGTTACACCTGACACTCCGGTGGCGGCGGTCGACCATTCTCTGAACCAACAGGGTAGCGACAGACCTGAAGAGTATGCCGAGTCTTCACATCGCTCATGAAAAGCTCCAGCAGCCGACGAGTCCATAACCCCCTAGAAACTTCAAGCAATGATGGATGAATTCCAAAGAAAAGTTCTCGGGGACTTGAGGTCCCGATCTACTGATGACATGGCCATCCAGGCGTCCGCTGAACTGATACAGTCACCTTTCGTCCACGAAATAACCTAAGAACCTTTCCCAAAAAAATTCGTTATGGCCCATTTCACCCCTTACGATGGCACAAGGGACCCCGAAGAACACATATACCAGATCCATCAAACGATGACCCTGTACGTTGAGAACGAGTCCTTGCTTTGCAAAGTGTTCTCCACAAGCCTTGCTGATGCCGCTCTATTGTGGTTTAGGAAGCAGCCACCCCGATCCATTGGCAACTGACAGCAGTTGACTAGGCTCTTCATCGCCCAATATTATGGAAACAAGAGACAGAAGAAGACCATATCCTACCTCTTCACCATGATCCAGGAGAAAGGAGAGTCACTGAAAAGTTTTTTATCCCTATTCAACATCGAATCCTCTTCTGTGGATAAATGTGACCAACACACTGCTGTTGAGGCATTCAGGATGACCCTCATTCCGGGAACTAAGCTCCATCAGTCTCTAGTAAAGCGCCCTCCATCGGGCATTGGGGAGCTAAACTCCAGGGCCCAGGGGTACTTGAGAATCGAAGAAGAGGAAACAATCAGGCAAAGGAGGTTAGCCTTGGTCAGTGTAGAGATTCAGTCAAGGGATAGACTGACCGATCAGAAGCGGTCGACTCCATCTGGACCATCGGCCCCACAGGCATCATCAGCCCCAAAACCATTCAAGCGCCCTAGGTTCGAAGAAAGATTGACGCCCCTGAGGATTAGCCTTGCAAAACTCTACCAAGAGAACAAAGCTAAAGGAATTTTCCAGCAACCCCCGACCATGAGATAGCCGCTTGACCAAAGGGACAAGTCTAAGCACTGTGCTTTCCACGGCGATTTCGGGCACATCACTAATGAATGCCGTAATCTAAGGCAACAGGTGGAGACGTTACTGCTTCGCGGGGAACTCCGAGACTACGTCCAACGGGATAGACCAAAGACCGATCAACGTGCTCTCAGCGCCCCTCGGAACCCCTCGGACTCACAGCCGGTCAAGGTCATTAATATGATTCATGGTGGCCCCCCATCCAAAGCGACTGAAGGATCACGCCAAAACTATCTGCGGAAAGCTCACAAGATGAGAAGAGTCAACGAGATAAGTGAGGCCCACCATAAAGTAGGGGAAACGCAGATCACTTTCTCGGTGTCGGATTTTCGGGGTGTCCAAAGCCCGCATGAAGACCCTCTGGTTGTGACTATAATGGTGGCCAACTGTCTTGTGAAAAGAGTCATGATCGATCCAGGGAGCAGTGCCAACATCATCACAAAATGGGCTTTCGAAAAGCTCGAAATCAATCCATCTGAAGTTGTGGCATCCCGGTGCCCCATCCCAGGTTTTGACGATAGGCAAATAGAGCCGATCGGGGAAGTTCAGTTACCGGTGTCTGCCGCTCATAGGACCCTAAACGAGACTTTCGTTGTGGTAGATGTCAAACCTTCATATAATCTGCTCATGGGAAGGGGATGGATTCACCGAATGCAAGACGTGCCTTCGACTCTTCACCAGGTCATGAGATGTTTAAGCCTCGACGGTATATGTACTATTGATGTCAAAGGCGACCAGGTGGCCGCCAAGGAATGCTATGCGGTCACCCTGAAAGAGATCCGGAATGTGCAGGCCCCAGTGACACCCCGCTCCAAGGAGCAAAGCTCAAGTTCCAAATAGCAATTAAAGGAGGGGGATCCGGGCACCCCAATTGTGGTCGAACCACTACAGCCGGTCTGCGTTGTGCCCGATAGCCCGAAAAAAGTTACTTTTGCAGGTACAAACCTCACCGATCCTGAATTCAAGGAACTAACACAATTGCTGCAGGACAACTTTGATGTCTTCGCATGGGGGCATACAGACATGCCAGGGATCGATCCCGATGTTTCGCAGCACTCATTGCATGTTGACCCAAATGTCAGACCAATCAGGCAAAAACAAAGGCGCATGGGGGCACATCGGAACCAAATTATAGCATATGAGGTATCCAGATTGCTCCAGGCTGGCTTCATTTGGGAGGTCAGATATCCTGAATGGCTTGCCAATGTAGTGGTCGTGCAGAAGGAGAACGGTAAATGGAGGGTTTGTGTTGACTTTACCGACCTGAACAGGGCATGCCCGAAGGACAGCTTTCCACTCCCAAAGATCGACCAGATGGTTGATGCTACCGCTGGTTATGATCGTCTAACTTTTCTGGATGCCTATTAAGGTTACAACCAAATAAAAATGAACCCGACGGATGAAGAAAAGACCTCATCCATTACTAAAACAGGTACATACTGCTTTAAAGTTATGTCTTTCGGACTGAAAAATGCAGGTGCTACTTTCCAGAGATTGGTCAACAAGATCTTTAAAGGTATGATGGGTACAATAATCGAAGCCTACATCGATGACAATGTGGTCAAGAGCAGAAAGAAGGAGGACCATCTCACCCACCTGCGCCAAGTGTTTGCCACCCTCAGGTCACATGGTATGAAACTTAACCCAGCGAAATGCTCTTTTGGTGTCTCATCTGGACAGTTCCTGGGGCACATCGTGGACCGGAGCGGGATCCAGGCCAGCTCGACACAAGTCAGGGCTCTGATAGAAATGACGGAGCCCCGGACACATAAAGACGTTCAAGTCTTGACGGGAAGAGTGGTTGGACTTAGCAGATTCATTTCACGACTCACTGATCGATGCCGACCATTCTTTCAGGCAATAAAGGCGAAGAAGGGAGAGATCTGGGGTCCTGAACAATCGGAGGCCCGGGCGAGGTTAAAAGAGTACTTGACCATGCCCCCCATCCTGTCCACACCAACTCCCGATGAAGTCTTATACTTGTATTTAGCAGTATCCTTTGCGTCAACTAGCGCCGCCCTCATCAGGGAGGACGGGAACCTTCAAATGCCAATATTCTACACCAGTAAATCCTTGGCTGAGGCAGAAACCAGATACAGCAGGCAAGAAAAACTGATTCTGTCACTAGTGAATGCCAAAAGAAGGCTAAGGCATTACTTTGAAGCCCACCCGATCGTCGTCCCAACAGCTACATCCCTACGGGTTATTATGTTGAAGCCTGACCTTTCAGGGCGAATCTCTAAATGGGCCATCGGGTTGGGCATATACGATCTGACATACATACCCCGGGTTTCCATCAAAGGACAAGCAGTAGCGGACTTTTTGCTCGAAAGTGAAACTGAAGAGCCAGACCAGAAAAGCGAACTAAACACATGGAAGATTTTTGTGGATGGATCAACTAGCTCTTCCGGATCAGGAATTGGTTTAGAAATCTTAACACCTGATGGGACACGCCTTCATATGTCAGTGCAACTACAGTTCCCAGCCACAAATAATGAGGCAGAGTATGAGGCCGTCGTATCCGGATTGAGGATAGCCCGAAGCCTCTATATTCAGTCTTTAGCAGTACACAGTGATTCTCAGCTGGTTGTCCGTCAGATCAACGGAGAGTACGAAACAAAGGATCCGAAAATGGAGTCGTATTGGGCACTCGTTTTGAGAGAGGCAAAAAGTTTTCAAAGGATAACCTTCACCCAAATCCCCAGGAGCGAAAACTATGAAGCTGACCACCTGACCAATCAGGCATCCTCAGCCGGAGAAGACCTGACCCGGGTTGCACTGGTGGATTTTATTCAGAGGCCCAGTATTCAGGAGCCCGAACGAGTAATTCTTATCCCATGGGAGCCCAGCTGGATGGATCCCCTGATGGATTACCTGGGAAATGGAACTCTTCCCGAAAACAAGCTGAAGCTTACAAGATCTAGAGGAATTCAGCCCGGTACTCAATCATAAACGGGCAACTCTACCGAAAGTCCTTTTTCGATCCTTACCTGAGATGTATTACACCGTCAGAATCTAGAGCAGTGATGTAGGAAGTTCACAGTGGGGCTTGTGCAAACCACTACAGCGGCAGATCCCTTGCCCATAAGATACTATCTCAAGGGTACTTCTGGCCCTACCTATCACGGGATGTCGAGGAACACGTCTGAAGGTGCAAGCCCTGTCAAATGCACGGGGATGCTATCCATCGGCCACCTGAGTTCTTGCATCCCACTATAGTACCACACCTATTCTCCCGATGGGGAATGGATATAGTGGGACCCCTCCCGAAAGCGATCCGGTCGAATACGTACATCCTTCTGGCAACTGACTATTTCACCAAATGGGTGGAAGCCGAAGCCTATCCCACGGTCAAAGGTAGCCACGTCATCAAATTCATATGGACAAACATAATATGCAGATTCGGGCTACCGAGGACGATCATGATGGATAACGGAACAAATCTGGACAACAAAGGGGTTAGGGCATTCTTTGCCAAGCATGGTATCAACCAGAACACGTCTTCCGTCGGCTACCCGCAAGGGAGCGGGCAGGCGGAAAGGACAAATCGAACTATATTCAACACCCTGGCCAAAAAACTTGAAGAAGCAAAAGGGCCCTGCCTAGAGAAACTGCCTGAAGTTCTTTGGTCATACAGAACGACTCCCAGACAACCCACTGGAGAAACCCCCTTTGCCATGGTGTACGGTGTTGAAGCTGTGATTTTGACAGAGATCAGGGTTCCAACCCTCCGGAGCGAGGCCTGGATTGAAGGACTAAGTAACCAGCACTTAGCTCAGAATCTTGATCTTCTAGATGAAAGAAGAGAGCCTGCCGGGATCAGGCTAGCTGCTTACCAACAGCAATTCCGGAACCACTTCAATCAAAGAGTCAAAAGAAGAGAGTTCTAGGTCGGGGACATGGTCCTTAGGCGCAAAATCGGGCTCATAGGCAAACTCAGGGAGCCTTAGGAGGGCCCGTACACCATCACCAAAGTCATCGGTCGCGGAGCATACCGAGTCCGAAGGAATATTGATGGCGGAATGGAACCAAACTCCCAGAACGCCTCTCGCCTGAATAGGTACTACCCTTAATGGGCCAAGTCCTATTTTTACTTTGATCTTTTTGTAAAAAGGCTATAGTACCTGATCAGTAAAAATCGTTATTATGGCAAAATAAATCATAAAAATCTATTGAAATGCGAAGAGATCAAAGTTCCAAAAACAAACTAAGTGCTGCATTGTCCTTCGCATGGCCTGAAGTGTCCGAAGACACAACACAGATACTGAAGAGATCAAAGTTCCAAAAATAAACTAAGTGTTGCATTGTCCTTCGCATAGCCTGAAGTGCCCGAAGACACAACACAGATCCTGAAGAGATCAAAGTTCCAAAAACAAACTAAGTGTTTCATTGTCCGTCGCATGGCCTGAAGTGCCCGAAGACACAACACAGATCATGTAAAGATCAAAGTTCCAAAAACAAACCAAGTGTTGCATTGCCTTTCGCATAGCCTGAAGTGCCCGAAAGACACAACACAGATCTTAAAGAGATCAGAGTTTCAAAAGCAAATCAAGTGTTGCATTATCTACCGCATGACATGAAGTGCCCGAAGACAAAATACTGATACTGGATTTATCACAAAATTGGCAAAAATAAACTAAGTGGACAAAAACTGTGATCCTTCATTCAAAATGGGCCCAGTGGCCAAGGCTTACAATACGTCTTATAAACACAAAAATCCTAAGGGCCAACACTAGTGCCCGACTCATTCGGATTCACTGGAACAATGGTCCCATCAGGAATGGGAGGATCAGAGGGGGCGGTGATGCTTGTCCTTGGGAGAGGCTTGGTGAGGAACTCGCAAAAACGAACGTCATCTGGACCACCGACCGGATCGGCGTACGGAGAAGCGATGCCCAAACTCTCGTCAAGTTCCTCCACCGAGGCGAAAGTCCTTTCTTCGACGGGTTTCTGTATATCATTGAAACATGACCTCCAACCGAACCCGATTCGGTACAGAGAAGTTTCGCAGAAACACTTGTACATTTCGTTTCCACCCCAGTGGCACATCTCCACCACCGACCTCTCCACGGAAAGGGGATTCTCGATCTCTGCCCTCTCCTCTAAGAGCTTCGAATTGGAGGCCGTCAAGCTCTCATTGTTAGCTTTCAGGCTCTCATTCTCAGCCTTTAAGGCCTCCGTTTCAGCAAAGAGGGCCCGCCGGACTGCCTCCATTTCTTTAATCTTGTCTTGAGCAGCCCGAAGCTGCTGCTCTGAAGCGATAGCCCTCTGGGTTTAGAAATCCAACTTTTCATTGGATATGGATAGCTGGGTGGCAACCTTCATCCGGGAGTCCTCCTTCAGCCTCAAAAGCTCGTTGGACTTCTGGAGCAACTTGGTGTCCTCCTCCATTTTTGCATTATAGGCCTGGGTCAGCTAAAACATCTGCCAAAAGGAGAAATGTTAGCCTAATAAAGAAATAAATAAAGTACTAAGTACGATTGAGGAAGCTGTAGGTTGAGGCAGTACCTTCATAGCTATTTCTGGACCTGTCAGAGCCAATTCCTCCCGATCAATCGTTCTCAGCCTCTTTCGGTCAATGGGTGTCCAGATCTGGGAACCCATTGTCCGAAGGGCAACATCATTGTCAATGGTTGCGTGCCCTGCAACCAGAAAGTCACCGCCCGGAAGTGTAATCTTTGGCGCCCATGGAACGGGTCGTTCCACTTCAGTCGCAACCCCACTGTCATCTAGTACGATGGGAGACGACCTTGTGGTTGTACGGGGCCTGACAGACCGGTCGGGTAGACTCTCCTCTGATCGAGGATGTCGTGTCCCCGCCAAGCTCGATTCCCCTTCGACCAACCGAAATTCAGGAGTGGGAACATCCCTTGAAGGTCGAACAACCTCCTCTAATCTTGAAGGAGGAGTCTGATTGGTTTGAATGTTTCCCATCGGGGAAGTTGGAATTACCGGGATGTTCTCCACCGGTGGCAGAAGAATGGGCCCGGATGGGGGAGTTGGAGCACTTTGTGACCCCTGCCCGCCTTGATCCTCACCCGGTGCTGGAGTTACCACTTGAGGGCCGATTGCCCGCTTGGCCTTCTTTTTTAACACTGCATGCGGGATTCTCAGCATTTCTGTTGAATGGGCCTGCAAAGTAGAACCCGTCAGGAAACTATTACACATCCTCAAGGGTTGTCCCCAAATTTTTGATTTAAGCAGTTCAAAACGGGTTCTGATATAATTTGAAGTTTTAAATTCATCAGGTACTCCTAGAAACTCAAGCACATGGAGACCTAACTTATCATTGCACTGATCACAATAGCATGACCCCCTATGGAATGGCTTGAAGGAAGGGAATAGTGGTCGGTCAAACTCCTTAGGGATTTTGAATCTCGACGAGCTTGGAAGTCTCCAATTCCCGCTCACCAAGACCATTCTTTCCTTCCACCCTTTATTGGACTTTTCAGTGCCATCACAAATCATCCTCCCACTCAGAGGAAAAAGATTGTACCGGCCTCTGCAGTCCTTTTGGGCCTGTATTTTGTAAGAGAACAGAAGTTCCGCCAGTCCAAGATCTAGGCCCAGATCCCGATTGATTATCAAGATCATAGCCAAGACCCTGAAGAAGTTAGGCCCCACCTGAAGCGGGGCCAGACCCAGGGTAGCGAAGGCATAAAGGAAAAAGGGCTGGATCGAGAACCTAAGGACCTGAAGGTGAAAGGCCGACAACAGAATTTGGTGGTCCAAAACCCCCTCACCCTTCCTGAAATCATATTTTTTAGGGTAGTTTTTAATAATCACCCCATCGGGTACCCCGCATTTGACCCTTAACTTTTTTAGTACCGTATCTACCCTATTCATAGGAGGAAGAGGGTCGGCATAAAATTGATCTCCCAAACCCCCTGCAGCCGGATCTCCAGCTGCTGCGATATTCTGGTTAATTTCCGGTGGACTAGACACAATTTTCCTAACCACCTCCACTAAGGGTGAACTAAGGGAGGCATTCGGGTCTACAGAGGAGGGTAAACGGTCGCTACCCGACCGGGTATCATCGCTATCAGACATCTTGAAAAGAAAGACACGAAGATGAAAAGAAATAACTTACTCTAAGATGAATCCCGAAAAGGTTTCGGACGCTTTCCTGGGAGAGGAGATAGACTCTGGCAATGATAAATAAAGATCTCAGGTGCAGAGAGTTTTTTGAGATTTGCAAGTTATGAAACGGGATGAATCATCAACATTACAGTCAATATTTATAAGAGTCTCAGAGACGCCTGAAAGTCTTGCGCTCGGGAAGCGAAGCGTAACCTCGCTTCATGTGCGCCTCCTCAACCTCCCTTCTCGCCAATCGAGGCCATTCGGACCGCAGGTTTCGAATATTGCAATGATTATACAGATATCGCATTAATTGAGTGAGCCACGTCACCCCGACATGGGCGATGTATTCATTTTTCCACCATTCCTTCTCTTTAATGGGCCTGATCGCTCGACAACCCATCAAAAAAAAGTGGGTCTATGTAAGGGTGGAGGTGTCCGAGGCCAATTGGGCCAATCAGGCACCAGGCCCATCGGGCTGATGGCCCAGTACGATTTTTGTAAGCCTAGTAGTCAGGCCCATTTGATTGTTAAATTTCTTTTGTAAACTAAAGTAGTGACGTAAGAATGATGTAATCCAAGTTTTGTTGCCCCAATGGGCCTAAATCCATTAAGATAATGTATATAAAGAAAATTAAAAATTAATAAGAGCATTCTTTTTGTGTTGTGCAATTTTTTGCATTTACAATGTAGTAGACAAGAAAGTCTGCAAAAGCAAATGGATGCAGGTGGGAAAATTTCCAGTTGGACTTTACGGGGACCTTTCTTGAGATGTATACGTACGTTTGCTTATACATCTAAATTTCGGGAAGTCAAATCATTTTAATGGCTGAATCAAAAATTCTATTTCTGTTAGCCTTATTAATGTGTGAGGTATGAATACGAATATTTGAATTATTTTGAAAGTGTTTATAATTTGTCAGTTGGACTTTAGGGGGGCTTTCTTGAGATGTATCATCATGTATATGTAGGTTGCTTGTACATCTAAATTTTTAGAATTTAAATGGCTGATCAATCCACAATTCCAATTCTGCTAAGCTTATTGTGCGAGGTATGAACACAAACTCCTTAGTAATGTATTACTACATCTATTAGCCTAAACAGATTATAATATGATATTCCTCTTTATATGTTATTCTCATATAACTTCAAAAGATTATTATATGATATTACTCTCTATATCTTATCCTCATATATCATAGAGTTAAATTACTATTCTATATATTACACTTCAATTTTATTTAAGTTTAATTATTTTTTATATTATATAAAATATAGAAGATGTAAGCCTAATATAATTATTTTTTATATTTTTAATATTCTTTTAAAAGTAATCACTCCATAGGGTGTTTGGATACATCACTATTCCTATTATGGGTTTAGATTAGGTTTAAAGGGTTTTTTGTTCAAGGGTATTTTGGACATTTCACCAAAATTTTGACCAAAGTAAAACAACTTCTAACAAGGGGTGCAAATGAAAATATGCAAATGTGGGAGGGTCTAAGTTAATAGAGGACAAACCTCAAGGGGTGTAAATGAAGTTAACCCTAATAAATATAATTATATTATCAAATCCCACTTAAATTGTTGATTATTGATTCATAAGAAATAATATATATATATATATATATATATATTAGTATATATGTTATTAGATATGTAATACTTTTAATGGTTATTAGTTATAATCCTTTAGTGTGTTTTTTTTGTTTTTTTGTAAAATATTAATATAGTAATCTATTTAGAATTAAAAGCAGTAATTAAATAATGTACTTTATTTTATTATCAATTTAATTATTTTATTGTTGATGAATTATTTTTAGTGGTAAAATTTACTTTTAAATAGATTTTTCATTTTAGATATTTTTGAATTTTGTGTATAAAATAAAATTATATTTATATATTGTATGACTTATTTATTTATTGTAAATTTTTTTATAATAAGGGCGGTGTAGTGGGGTGAGGTGTAAATTTTAATCAAAGGGTAACTCGAACGCTTTCCATGCACATTTAGAATAATTGATGGCACAAAATTCATTTTATACTTCCAAAAAATGTCATTGCAACAAAATTCAAACCTCGGGACGTTGGGATTACACTCTCCTTGACCGGCATCTAGGTGGAATTGACCAAAATATTAGGGGTGTTACTGCAATTTATCCTAAATACTAAAACACTTTCAAGATAACACAACTATTTGTGTTCATACCTCGCACAATAAGCTTAGCAGAATTGGAATTGTGGATTGATCAGCCACTTAAATTCTCAAAATTTAGATGTACAAGCAACCTGCATATACATGATGATACATCTCAAGAAAGCCCCCCTAAAGTCCAACTGACAAATTATAAACACTTTCAAAATAATTCAAATATTCGTATTCATACCTCATACATTAATAAGGCTAACAGAAATAGAATTTTTGATTCAGCCATTAAAATGATTTGACTTCCCGAAATTTAGATGTATAAGCTAACGTACGTATACATCTCAAGAAAGGCCCCCTAAAGTCCAACTGGAAATTTTCCCAACTGCATCCATTTGCTTTTGCAGACTTTCTTGTCTACTACATAATTCAATTTTTATACATATTTTTGGTGACTTTCTTTATTGGATAATGCTTATTAAATAAAGGGTAACGTGAAAAAATAAAATAAAAAAGGTTAATTTTAAGAAATCCATATATTATCCAGTTTAATCAACTAACTCCAACTGTATTCACTTTGCCTCCTATACTATTTAATTTAATCATTATTCCCCTTTACTTTTATATTTTTCACTTTACCTCACATTTTGAGTCAAAATGCCTAAACTACCCTCAATAGTATAAGGTGGTTTAGTGAAATCAACCATTTAAAAAAATTATTTTTCAAAAATCAATTATATGTTTCGCAAAAATTATAAATTCAAAATAATAGATATATATTTTTCGCAAAAAAAATATTTTTCAGAGGGAGTATATTATTTTCCAAAATATGAATTATTTCGGAAGAAATAGTATATATTTTTCGCAAAAAAATTATTTTTCGGAAAAGATCATATTTTGGAACATAATAGTATATATTTTTCGCAAAAAAATTATTTTTCGGAAAAGATCATATTTTGGAACATAATATATATTTTTCGCAAAAAAATTATTTTTCGGTAAAAAATTCATATTTTTAAAACATAATAAATACTTTTTCGCAAAAAATATATTTTTCAGAAAAAATCATATTTTGGAACATAATATATATTTTTGGAAAAAAATATTTTTTGGAAAAAAATCATATTTTGGAACATCATATATACTTTTTTACAAAAAAATTATTTTTCGGAAAAAATTCATATTTTGGAACATAATATATACTTTTTCGCAAAAAAAATATTTTTCAGAAAAAGAATCATTTTTTCTGAAATATATATATATATATATATATATATTGAAATTTATAGTTTTTACGAAAAATATATTTTATTTTCGAAAAATAATTTTTTTACGGGTTGATTTCACTAAACCCCTATAGTTATGAAATTGGATTGTATAGGGGATAAAGTGGACACAGTATGAGTTAGTTGATTAAATTGAATAGCATATGGTGTTTCTTGAAATAAACCCAAAAAAAATGCTAACTATTGCACTCTTGCAACTACTCCCCTGAATAAAGTATATTCTACCCTTCTAATTAAAGTTGTTAATTATTCAAATTATAATGCTAATCTCACATTTTTTTAGTTAAAAATAAATTGTACCAAAATGATAATTTTTTTGTAGATATAAATATATATTCATAAATAACTTACAAATTACTTAAATAATAAATACCTTTTAATTTTCCCATGATATATATATTATTGATTTTGGGTAAGTATTTTAAACTTTTTATTTAATTTTTATTTACATTATCTAAAACCATTGTTTAAACATTTGATTTTGTAAAGAGGAATGAGTCGCGGAATAGGATAAAGGCGAAATGACTCATTGGGATAATGACCCAAGAATTAAATTATCCGGGAGATGGCCCAAGCTTTAATTATCGGGGATATGGCACAGGATTGGTATATTTGGGGAAACCGGCCTAAGTAAAAAAATATTTGGGAGATTGGCCCAAATAATTGATTACTTGGGGAAATAGCCCAAATATGGTTTTCATGCGAGAGCTTGCATTATATAGAAGGAGGTATGAGAAACTGATGTGCTTTATAGCTCGCATCAGGAACTCATAACCCTATATGCTGATCGCGTAGCGAATACTACGCGGATTCTAAGGGAAATGTTTGGGATGAGTAAATAGTGGGTCGTGACCTTATTTACGACGTCCTAAGTAAGAGTACCTTAGAGAGGCCACTAGTATTCAGGGACATGACCAAGGCATGCATGATTGGTCATGACCCAGCAAAGCTATAACAACATCCTTGGCTAAGGATAAATCAGAGCCGCGATGCAACAAGCGCGGATTACTGGACATAGCACACATTATGATCCGCGGATTCGTTTCGCGGATGATATTGTGCAAAGTATTTATGGCGCACAGTATGATCCTCATAAAGATGACGCGAATCCGTTTGCGTAATCAAAGGCATGAGATAATACTGTGCAAGGTATTTAAGATTAAGTACGCAGGGATCGTGTCGCGAGACAGGTGCTGACGTGGCAATAGAATCCGCGAAGATGAAGGAACCATGTCGGGAGACAGTTGTTGATGTGGCGATACAAACCGCGAGGATTACTGAGCACTTACATCTATAAATAGAGGTGCATGAGCTCCCACTGGGGGGATCTTTTTTGGAGACCAAGAGAGAGAAAATCCTAGAGAGAGAAAGTACTTCTCAAATACTTGTATCTGTTATCTTTTCCCCATTTTCTTCTCTTTCATTTCTTTGTAAAACAAATCAAAAGCAATAAAAGCAATAAGTACGGTTATTGGCTGACGAACTTGCGCAGAAACTATCTTCGCATCACCTAAATATTGCGAACCCCTACATTAAAGGCGACTCCGCTAGGGAGAAGATGTCTTCTGCACAAGTAGAGCCTCGTCAGACTCGGAGGAGAGGTCGTCCACCGACCCGGTGTACCGAACAAGTTGAAGAGGAAACCACGACACAAACACAAGGAGGCGAACCAGTCCTGCCGGCACGAAGACAGCGTTGTCGTGCAAATGCTGATGAGGATCAGGCAGAAACCCCTCCGATGGCAGAGCCAGTACATAATTCAACAGAATTGCCACCGGTTCTACTACAAACTCTTCTCAACATCCAAGAAACGCAAAAGGTCATTCTTCACTTCATGGAGGGCTCGCGCGTTTCAGCACCAAGCACTGAATCAATCAGACTTTGCCAGAGGATTCACAACAAGAACTTTTTCGCGAGTTAGTGAGAATTAAGCCCCTGAAGAAAGAGTCATACGTCACAAAGGAACAACTGCGAGCTATCTTGAACAAAAAAATTGAAACAGAGGAAGTTGAAATTGCCCAGCCATACCATCCTAGTATCATGGCGTTGCCTTATCCAGAAAACTATGGGGCACCAAGCTTCCATCAATTTGATGGCAAAAAGGGAAATGCGAAAGAACACATTGCCAGGTTCGCGGATGCTCTGGGACCTCACAGAAACAATGAATACTTGAAACTTAGAAAGTTCTCCAAATCTTTAACTGGAACAGCATATACTTGGTATACTTGTCTCGCTCCATCATCAGTGACCAGTTGGATGGACATGGTGCTCAGATTCTATACCAAATTCTTTCAAGCTGATGAGGAGATCTCGATGATATCACTTACAAGGCAAAGACAACGCTTTGGGGAAGAGGCGGCAGCTTATGTCAAAAGATTTCGCGAAGCTGCTTTGCAATGTCATGAACCAATTTCTGAATTGCAATTGATCAAAATTTGTATAGAAGGAATGCTGCGGGAATACAGAGTGCATTTGGTCAATCACGAGTTCAAGACTTTTTCTGCACTTGCTGATAACGCCCGAAGATTGGGAGAAGTTTTGGCTCCCCCGACACGACCAAACATCAGTACTAGACAGATACCAATGGTAGCAGCTACACAGAATGAAAGGCCCAGGGAAGAGCGCGCTGGGAGAACTGAACCACCGCCTTTACCTTTCAGCGAAAAAGAGGTAATTGCTTTGCTGAATCAATGGATTGCAGATCATGTCATATCGCTACCTCCAGTACAAAGGGTGCTGCCTAGAGAGGAAAGGATGAAAAGAAACTCCTGTCCCTATCACCGGACTATTCGGCATTCGCTGATGGGATGCTGGGCGTTTCGCGGTTTGGTACATCGAAAAATAGCATCGGGAGAGTTAGAAGTGGCGAAGAATGTAGTTCATAAGCCCTTCCCTGCACATGTAGCTGTAGTGACTGCCCGAGACAATACTGAGGATACCGTCAAGTATGAGTGCCCGCCAGCATGTGAAGCAAAGGAAAATGATAAGATAGACGTTTTCTTCAATGAGCTCCCGATACAGGAACATGTGAAGGAATTCTTGAAAGAATAAACAGTAGCTGCTCTTAATCATACCATTGTGCTTCCTCAGCATAAGAGGAACTCCTGTAAGATTACATTTTCTATAGCAGACAAACAAGTGCTATTTGCCCACAACCGACCTATGTATGTACCAGCTATGGTGAACGGTCGGGAAATGAAACGAGTTTTCTTGGACGGAGGAGCATCAGTTAATTTAATCCCGTTAGCCACTTTACGGATGATAAAATTTCCTGAAAGCAAGATCGTAAACCATACCATAGCAGTTACTGGTTTCAATGGAGACCAGCATACCACTTTGGGATTCGCGACATTAGATCTCAAAATCGGGAAAATAAGGGGGCCTACTAAGTTTCATGTCATTCAAGGGGAACCCTCATATCAGTTGTTGCTGGGCAGACCATGAATCTATGCGCATAGTACCGTCATCCTATCATCAAGTGATGAAGGACAGTTGGGGAGAAGGGATTATGATTGTAAAAGCATCCAGGAATCCATTATGCGCATCTGAAGCACATTTTGCAGATGCAGTCTATTTTTCGAAATACAGTGAAGATGATGGACCTGGTGTTTTTCCTACACCGTTACCAAAGTGGAAATGATCGGATGATGGAAATTCAACTTAGCGGAGGCTCGAGGAGGTGAGCTGGTCGCGGGTCAAAATGCCTGATGGGCGAATAGTGTACAAATTATGACGGGGTTGGGGGTCAGAAACTTGCACAATTGGCACTGACCCCGGGAAAGAAGAGATTGAACAAGGAAAACTGAACACAGACCCTGAAGTAATAAAAGTGAATCCGCGACCAGAGCACGGTCTGTCTGAAGTGGACATAGGCGATGGTACAGATCCACGAGCTACCTTCATAAGCAATACATTGCCAGACGAAACTAAAAACACTTTGATAGAATTGCTCAAAGAATTTCGGGATGTGTTCGCTTGGGACAATAGTCAAATGCCGGGACTCAATATTGGATTGGTTAGCCATCATCTTCATGTACGTCCCGCAACAGAGCCAAATAAACAAAAGCAACGAATATTTCATCCAGATCTTGAAATACAGATTAAAGCAGAGGTTGAAAAATTGTTGAAAGCAGGGTTCATCAAGCCAACTCAACATCCGACATGGCTCGTTAATATTGTACCGGTGAAAAAGAAGACTGGACAGATCCGCGTATGTGTAGACTATCGTGATCTCAATAAGGCCTGCCCAAAGGATGATTTCCCCTTGCCCAACATTGACACCATGGTGGATGCAACCTCAGGACATGAAATCTTTTCGCTTATGGATGGATTCAGTGGGTACAACCAGATTAAGATGGCACCAGAGGATGCTGAGAAAACTGATTTTCGCACGCCAATGGGGAATTTCCATTATATAGTTATGCCTTTTTGTCTTAAAAATGCCGGAGCTACATATCAACGTGCCATGATAGCCATATTCCATGACTTGATGCATAAAACTGTGGAAGACTATGTGGATGATTTAGTAGTGAAGTCCAAGGCCGTGCAGGATCATTTGGGTGATTTGAGAAAAGTATTGCGAAGATGTCGCGAATATAACTTAAAAATGAATCCCCTCAAATGCGCCTTTGGGGTACTAGAGGGGAAATTCTTGGGATGTGTAGTACATCGGCAGGGGATTGATATGGACCCAACTAAGGCTAAAGCAGTATTGGAAATGACTCCGCCCACGACCCGAAAAATGTTGAAAACCTTTTTGGGAAAGATATCTTACCTAAAAAGGTTTATCCCAGCACTAGCAGATGTAACTCACCCATTAATGCCGTTGTTGAAAGAAAAATCTGTATATAGCTGGGGAGAAGAACAACAAGAGGCTTTTGAGAAAATCAAGAGGATCTTCGCATCACCAAAAACAATGATAGCGCCAGAAGCAGGGAAGCCATTGATCATGTACCTTACTTCCACCAAAAAGTCTATAGGAGCTCTCTTGGCCCAGGATCGTGAAGGGGAAGAAAATCATGTTTACTATATAAGTCGGGTATTGAAGGGGCCAGAGTCGCGATACACCTCATTGGAAAAGCATTGTCTCGCCTTAGTATTCGCGGCTCAAAAATTCAGACATTATTTACTGGCACATCCGTTGGAGCTAGTCACAAAAAGTGACCCCATACGATATCTACTCACAAAGCCTATACTTAGTGGAAGAACTGCCCGATGGTTGTTAGCACTGTCTGAATATGAGATCACATACTCCAGACCGAAAGTAGTAAAAAGTCAGGCCTTGTCAGATTTGCTAGCCTTATTTCTTGAGGAAGTTGAACCCAAAGCAGAAGAAGTGGTAATAGCAAGTGTGACACAAGACGCGGAATAAACCTTGGAAATTGATGGATCATCCACAGAAAAAGGAGGTGGGGATGGTTTTGTATTAAGAAATGAAGAAACAAAGGAGGAATTAGTTATGTCTTACAAACTGGACTTTCCTTGTACCAACAACATTGCGGAATATGAGGGGCTGGCGCTGGGATTAATGATGGCCCAGAAGCTGATGGTAAAAATACTTCATGTAAAAGGGGATTCCAAATTGGTCATTAAGCAGGTAAAAGGGGAATATGTTGTCAAAGAACCACATCTCGTGTCTTATAGAACTCTCGTCCGTCAAATGATAGAAAGCTTTGAGAAAGTGGATTTCCAGCACGAGATGAGAGAGGGCAATCGACGATCCGATGCATTGGCAACATTGGGTTCGCAACTACAGTTCCAGGGGTTAGAATCTCTTGTGCAGATAATGCGAAGAACTAACTCTGTGGTCAGTAGCGGGGGAAAACCAGAAGTGTATGAAGAGAATGATTGGAGAACACAGATAACACAAGCTCTATTTAAAAATGATAACAATGCCTTGAGACGAGAATACCAGATCATAAAAGGCATATTATATTACAGAGCCGTAGGGATTCTAGCCAGATGTGTGGCAATAAACGAAATAGGAGAAATATTACAGAGAACCCATAAGAAGATATGTGGTCAAGCAGATGTCAGTCTCTATCGAGTTGTGCAGCGGGAAGGTTTCTTTTGGCCAAGTATGAAGGATGATGCAATAAAATTACAAAGCAACTGTCAGAGTTGCAATGCATATCCCTCTGTGAACGAAGGTAATGTGGCAGACATGATAGACTGGCGAGACAAATATGTGCAGTATCTTAAAGAAGGGGTTTTTCCTGAAAAGGATCATCTGCGGTTCAGAAAATTGGCCTCGCGATTTGTCCTACAAGAGGAAAAGTTGTTCCGCAAAAGTTTTGAAGGAAAGCTGATGAGATGTGTAAGTGAAGAGGAGGCAGGGGAAGTATTAAAACAAGTTCATGTCTTTGGTCACCAAGGCCCTAGAAAAATGTTTCAACAACTCCTATCATCTGGGTATTACTGGCCAACAATGGAAAGGGACTGCAGCGATTTTGTCAGAAAATGTCATGTATGTCAGGTGCACGGGGATCTTATTCATGCTCCGGGAACTGAATTACACAGCTTGGCAACCCCCTGGCCTTTCCACACCTGGGCACTGGACATAATTGGACCAATCACACCGCAGGCTCAGGGATATGCGTGGGTTTTAGTGGCAACAGAATTATTCAAAAAATGGGTAGAAGCTATCCCGCTGCGACGGACGATAGCAGACAATGTGGTTCGATTCATAAAAGAAAACATCATCTGTCGATTTGGAATTCCGAAAGTGATACTGTTAGATAATGGGACTCCTTTTGTCAATAGTAAAGTCGCGGATTTGTTAGGGAGATATTCAATAATTCATCACAATTCCACGCCTTACTATCCAAAAGGAAATGGACAGGCTGAAGATTCTAATAAAGCGCTGATTCGAATCATGTCCAGAATGGTGCATGATAATCAGAAGAAATGGGTAGAAGAACTACCAATAGCACTATGGGCGCATCGAACTGCATACCGAAGCGCGACAAACATGACCCCTTATGCACTAGTATACGGAGCAGAAGTTGTACTACCTGCGGAGCTAGAGTTGGCTGCTAAAGGCTGGCATGGAAAAACAGTTTGGAGGATAGGCTATTGGAGATAGAAGGATTTAATGAAACTAGGGCTGGGGCGTTTACAAATCAGAAAGAGTACAATCAGAAACAAGCAAAAAGCTACAACAAAAAGGTAAGGTACATATGGTTTAAGGTGGGGGACAGAGTGCTGAAAGTAGTACCAGCAATCATGAGAGGACAAATGGTGAGAAAATTTGAAGCCAAGTGGGAGGGTCCGTATGTGATTGTAAGTGAAGGAAGTAGTGGGTACTACAGAATGGAGCATGAAATCACCCACGAGAGTGCTGGACCTCTTAACGTAAAATGGATCAAATTGTACCAATCTTAAATACAAGAGGCGAATGATGATAAATGATAAAATATATAACATCAGCACAATGTATATAAAATTGCATATATGAATGTGTATAAAGTACATCAAAAATAATTACTAGTACAAAATCGCTACTAGTATAAATCGCGGCTAACAGGAGAAGAGATGTGGAGGTTTTCATGTTCCTCTTGTAACTCGCGGGAATGCATGGAATGTTCCGCGGAATCCTTAAGCCTAAGGGCATCTTGCTCTGCAACTGCTAATAAAGCACGGGTTTCTTCCACTTTTGACATACTGGCTTGGTACTCAATAAGAGCTTTGACCTCAGCACAGTGTTTTGCATATAAGCGCTCAACCTTTTCGAGATGAACCTCCCACCAAGTCACATTCATTTTCATATTCTTCCAATCCTTGATACGGGCGCGACAAAGTGGCAAAGTGGTGGAGGTAAGGTCGCGGATGCAAGTAGTTGTCAAGGAAGCGAAAGTATCCGCGATAATATGCAAAAATGTGGGTTGGAGAAGGGGATCATAGAGCTCCATGGTAGCAAATGTCTCTGGATGGCTGCCGTAGACACGATCCAGAATGGCCATGTCGCCTGAGTAACATAAAAAGTTACGCCAGTAGACTTGATTCGGCTGAGGGTTTTGAGCTAAAGGCACGGGAATGGCTTGAGGAAGGGGTTGATGAGTCTGAACCTGTCGCGCGGATATGGTGGTAGGAATAGATGTATGGGTAAGCGAAGGTTGATGAGATGATATATGTGGCGCGGATGTGGTAGCAGGAATGGATGGAGGTGTTTGAAAGGGTTGATGAGACTGCATTTATGGCGCGGATGAAAGGTTAGGTAAAGAAGGCCGAGGAGGATAAATGGGAAAGAAAAAGGAATTAGAGCTAGGGAATGTCAGATTTTGTAAAGTATTTGGGGGCGAGGTGAATTCATTAAGTAGCGTTTCCGGATCCCTAAATGCAGAATCAGGAAATAAGGATTCAGGACTTTTGTTTGACTTATCTGCATAAAAAGATAGAACTATCAGCAAGTCAAAATTATACAGAGAATCGTATCAGCAGATAAATAAATAAAAAAAGGATAAAAAATTATTACCATCATTCACAGTCTGAGTATGATTCGCGCCGAGAGAGGATTCAGCAATAGTCTCCATATCAGCCTCCGGACCCCCGAAAAGTGATCTTTGAATTTGGGACCCATCATGCAAAATGGCAGCAAACTCAACAGCAATATCACAAATGATAGGTTCCATATGCCGAACATCTGTGTCAGAACTAGAGGCTTGAGGATCAGTCACTGCTGTAACAGCTACTTCTGAGACAAGATTGGTATTGTTTGCTTCAGGTATCCCCGAAATACTCGCGGTTTCATTTTGAACCGCGGCATCAAGATTGGTTGGGACCGCGGATTGATTATGAGGAGATGAATTCGCATTGGATGGAGGAGCATCCTTACGGATAATGGTAGCAATAGAAAGATCATCCCCATCGTCTGAGTCAGAAAGCAGAATCTTCCTCATGACTCTAGATATTGTCGGTGCCTGCTATTTTCCCTAAGCCGGAAAGTCTGTAAGTATGTCAGCCACCTCGCGGTCGGAATCATCAACTTCCTGATTTGCATCCGTTCCAATCTTGCGACCTGTGCAAGGGTAAATAAAACACTGAGTATAATGGAAGCACAAGAGTATGAAAAATAAAGGAAGATTGAACAAGTCAGACAATACATGAAAATAAAGGATCAAAAGCATGAATGTCTTCCACAACCTTTGCAACTGTATCTAATAAGGAGGTTGTTTTCCCTTGCGGAGAGGATGATTCAGCCTGACCTTGAGTAAAATCTGCGGTTTCACCCTCGGCTTGATGTGACTGAAAAACAAGAGGTTCAACTCCAAATCTGTCAGTAGAGATCAAGGTAGAAGGGTTCGACCTTTTACGAAGCAGAGGAATAGTATCTACCTCATCATCTTCAGAAATATGAGTAGCAGCTTCTATAATTTGTGCTCTTTGATCGCTTCGCTGCTGAGACAACGAAATATAATCTAAAGGATCACCCGTAGAATTAACCGCTAATAAGGGATCTATTGGAAGAGAAACTCGCGGTGGTGATATAACAGCAGCACTCGCGGATCTCTGGAAAAAAAAAAACTTAAGCAGGTTAAATGGCAGTTGAGAAGCAGTGAGTAAGAATAAGAATAAAGTATAAAGTTATAAAATTATTACCAAGCGTTTTGAAATAGGTTCTTCGCGAACCGGAATGACAGTGGGAACTTCGACACGCTCGGAACGCTTTCGTTTAGGCGCATGAGGAAACTTTGGATTTACCTTTTTTCTCTTTCGGCATCTTCTGTTTCTTAGGAACCAGATTTGAAGTGCTTGGGGCCCCATGATCATCAGAAATTGGAAGAGAAAGCTTGCTATAAAATTTACGGGAGCCGTGCGGCTTGTGTAATTTCAAAGATGAGTCTCCCACGAATAGTTTTACAGGAGCAATTGGTCTAGGAGGACCCATCATAAATGTTTGGAAGTCCGTTGTCACTTGCAACCAAAACTCCACATAGGCCGCGGTTTGGCCACCTGCTCGAGATCTCGTGGGAATAAAAATGGCAAAGGAGAAATCTTGATGTTTTTTCTTATATTCCTCGCGATACCTCACTAGGGCCGCGTCATAGCTATCAGGAGAATCGCCTGAGGGAGGAGCAACATAGACTGGAACTGCCTGCTCAAAACCCAGTTGACGGGCCACCCGCGAATGATTATAAGGAGTGGTCCGGGAGAAAGAGTCATCAAAAATAGGCAAACAACACTCGAAGGAAAAAGCAGCAAAGATAAGCTCTTCATGGTGTTGATAACTATAAGCGGTTTGCTCCTCCACGGGGTAGAAAGAAGGAAAATAAATGCCATCCAGAGGCGTTGAGTGAGGTCTCCAGGAAAAATTACGACTGAAGTCAATAAAATCTTCGAGTCACTTAGTGGAAAGAAGGCCAGACCAACGAGCAACTAGCGATCTGGGACTAATGGTACCAGTGTTTAAAGATGAAAAACTAAGGGGTTTGGGGGCGTATTTTGGGAATCTTTCCAAAATAAAAAGCATAAGGAAGAGGCAGGGGACGTGGGTGCTTATGTCATATCTTCCAACTGACCTTAGAAAATCGTTAGATAAAGTATCCAACTGGGAATAAAGGGTACCCAGAAAGATGGGGGCTAAGGGAAGCCTGATGCCCCGCGAGGCTATAGAAGCCATCAAAAACACCAGTTTATTGGGTCCATCTTCAAGACGTCCCTGAAAAATATAACAGTCCAACCAATAAGCCAAAAATCCAGCCAGTTCAAAGTCGCCGGTGAATTCAGGACCAGGCACCGACTTGCGGTCTTGACCGCGGAGGAGAGGCAGCTTTGGTTCATACTCCATGAAGAAGTGATGACACCAGTTTGAGTACTTTAACTTCGCACTTTTTATAAAAGGTGTCTTGTCAAGTATGGCACCATCCTTAAAACGGCTACCTCTTTCCGCGGCATAAGCTGCGCAAGACTGGAGGTGAGAGTGAATCACCTGGTCTGCCTCACTGAAAGCTGGGGCATCTAGGGGCCGCGAGTCAAAAACTGGGAGTCGGAACAGCACGTACACGTCTTCCAATGTTGGGGTAAACTCCCCCCAAGAGGTTACAAAGGTGTGCGAGAAAGAGCTCCATCGCGACACCAAAAGATTGAGAGCATCCGCGTCTCGACGAATAGACAAGTCCAAAAATAGTTCTATGGAGTCTAGTAAACCTGTTTGTCTGAGAGTCTCACGATGCCTATCCTGACTAAGTATGTGGCTAGACCACATCCTCCAATGGGTAATGGGTGACACATGCCCTTCATATTCTATAAAAGAATATGGGACATCACCTCTTTCAATGAGTAGGCGAAGAATTGAGGTCAGTGGGATATTGGCTAAGGGGGCTTCGCCATCAGAATGAATAAGCATGGGTTCATCTGTAATGTCTCCCGTGGGAGGAAGGTCTTCAATAGAACTCCAGAAATGATCATGAGAAATCTCGAAAAATGGAGACTTTCTCCATTTTGTTGGTTAGGGAACATATGGGACACTCCCAGATGGAGGAACTAAAAGTTTAGGGGTTGAGGACTTGGCCATTGAAAATATGGGAGAAAGGGTTTAAAATTACAGGTCGCGAAGGAAATGGGGGTTTGAGAATAAAATAGCAAAGATAAGAATAACACAAGGATGTTTTGAAGCAGCGAGGCAAGAGGAAAAAGTGAAATGAAATGGACAAGAGAAACTTTTATAAGGAAGAGACACGAAAACCTAGGGGGCGCCATTAATAACCGTGGAAGCCGAACCGACGCCAAGGTTGCCACAAATTCAAAAGTCGCGGATCAAAGTATGAAAGGAGTTTGTGAAAAATAAGAAAGATATGGGGAAAAACAAAATAAGCACATGCACAAAAGGCATTGAAAAACAGAAAAACTAAGAATGAATGTTCGCGGATCAATAAACGTGAAACATGGGAAATAAATTTCATCCGCGATAGGACAAAAGTGACACGGGGAAAAGCAGCCTTGAAGCAAAGGTTTGATTCGCGAATCCACAAGTTATTGCACTTTAATACTTGGCCAAGTATCAAAAGTGCAACGGGGAAAAATGTAAAGGCGAAATAGCATAAAGGCCTTTATCGCGGAATAACATAAAGGCGAAATGACTCATTGGGATAATGACCCAAGAATTAAATTATCCGGGATATGGCCCAAGCTTTAATTATCTGGGATATGGCCCAGAATTGGTATATTTGGGGAAACTGTCCCAAGTAAAAGAATATTTGGGAGATTGGCCCAAATAATTGATTACTTGGGGAAATAGCCCAAATATGGTTTTCACGCGAGAACTTGCATTATATAGAGGGAGGTATGAGAAACTGATGTGTTTTATAGCTCGCATCAGGAACTCATAACCCTATATGCTGATCGCGTAGCGAATACTACGCGGATTCTAAGGGAAATGTTTGGGATGAGTAAATAGTGGGTCGTGACCTTATTTACGTTGTCCAAAGTAAGAGTACCTTAGAGAGGCCACTAGTATTCAGGGACATGACCAAGGCATGCATGATTGGTCATGACCCAGCAAAGCTATAACAGCATCCTTGGCTAAGGATAAATCAGAGCCGCGATGCAACAGCCGCGGATTACTGGACATAGCACACATTATGATCCGCGGATTCGTTCTGCGGATGATATTGTGCAAAGTATTTATGGCGCACAGTATGATCCTCATAAAGATGACGCGAATCCGTTTCGCGTAATCAAAGGCATGAGATAATACTGTGCAATGTATTTAGGATTAAGTACGCAGGGACCATGTCGCGAAACAGGTGCTGACGTGGCAATAGAATCCGCGAAGACGAAGGAACCATGTCGCGAGACAGTTGCTGATGTGGCGATATAAACCGCGAGGATTACTGAGCACTTATGTCTATAAATAGAGGTGCAGAAGCTCCCACTGGGGGGATATTTTTTGGAGACCAAGAGAGAAAAAATCCTAGAGAGAGAAAGTACTTCTCAAATACTTGTATTTGTTATCTTTCCCCCATTTTCTTCTCTTTCATTTCTTTGTAAAACAAATCAAAAGCAATAAAAGCAATAAGTACGGTTATTGGCTGACGATCTTGCGCAGAAACTATCTTCGCATCACCTAAATCTTGCGAACCCCTACAGATTTAAAAAACAAATGTGTAAAATTTATGAAAGTTTGAATGGAGAATATTCCATCAATTGAGTGTCAATTGTTTCATATTTTATGTTAATAAGGAAACTACATTAAGTAAAATTCACTAAAAAAGGCATTTTTTGTGATTTATAGATTAAATAAAAGAGAATGGGTCATTTTGCAACAAAATGTGATAGTTTAGGGAGTTTGTCGCACAATTTATAATTTAAGGGGGTTAGTTGCAAAATTGATCTTAGTTAAGGGGTTTATTGCATTTTACCCTTTAAATAAATATTAGACCCTTAATTGGTTTCATCATGCTTGTCAAACCTTAATTCGATTGAATTAAACAATAGTTAGCTATAAGATTGTTGAGTTAAGACCGTTTGTTGAAATTCTTAGGATCACTATATATTTAATTATTCAATGCATGAAACATGTGTTAAATAACCAGTGACGCGGTTAAGGTTGGGGGCTAATATATTGATGTTAGAAATATGAAGACTGCTTCAACAGATCAAGTTCACAATGAGGAACAAATTACATCACTCCAAGTCTCCAATCCCGAGAAAGTTTATGTCATTATGCCATGCCTTACTCCAAATTTCATGCACGTATACTTTGCACCAAGGTTGAAATATTATATATATATATATATACACACACATATATTCACATACAATAGAAAGAGCTTGCATGTTTTACCCGTGGTTTTGCACGAATGTAATGAATTATTTGAAAATGCTTTTATTATTAGAGAAACTTGAGCAGTGTAACAATCTTTGTAGAACTTGAGCAATTAAACATCTTTCTAGTTTACGGTTGAAGGCCCAGAATTTAAGAACAATAGATAGATAAATATATATTTTTGTAGGTCACTTTAGAAATTTTTGAAAAAATTAGGGGGGTTAGATGTAATTTTATGAGATTACTCATAAATTATATAATTTTTAGTAGTAAAAAAAAAATTTGAAAAAAATTGGGATGGGCCATGGCCCCATTAGACATTACACAACTCCTTCCCTAAAGGGTTGTTTGAGAGATGGTACGTGATAAGTGGTCTGGAAAAAAAAAAAAAAAAACAAAGCTTAGCAAAATCATGTGATGTGATTTTATTCTGAAGTGAATGTTTGGTGCTAATGGTTTTAGTCTGAAAAAAATGAAAGCTACAGAAAACAGAACATGTTTGGTAAAGTTAGTGATTCCACAAATTTTAAAGCAAAGCATGTTTGGTGATTTCAAATGGTCTAAATTATTTTAATCATTTGTTAAATAGTTTATCACAAAATTATTGAATTTTTGATTCTTTGTTTTTATGGTTTAGTTTTTTTATTTTTAAACTATAATATTGGATCAAAATAAATTTTATTTAATATTTAAATATTAATTTAATTATTTTTATTCAAATTTATTTAATATTTTTAAATAATAAATAAAATTTTAAACTAATTTAGATATTTATTTATTCATTTTGCTTTCAAATTTATTTAATATTTAAATATTTATTTCAATATATTTTTATTTATTTATTATTTATTATTAATTATTTAATCATTTTATTTTGTTTATTATTTATTTTGTTTTATTTTATTTGTTATTTATAAGTATTTATTACTCATTTTTTATTTAATTAATGTTATTTATTTATTATTTATTTTAAATTATTTTATTTATTATTTATTCCAAAGCATTGCAAACTAGGGGTGGATGAAAATCCGACAAATTCGAAAATCCAATCCGTCCTATCTGGTCCGGACATATTGGATCGGTTTGATTGTGGATTGGATTGAACATGGATCCAAAAATACCAAATCCGGTATTTTATGGATCAGTTCTAGATTTGATTTTCAATAATTCGTCAAATCTGGTACTGTTCATATATATTTATATTAATATATATCAAATAATATATTATTTCAAACTAAATTATAATATTTCATATCACTAATATACTATGTTAAACTAAATCATAATATCTTATTTTATTTTAAATAATTATTTATTTATATCTATAATATTATATACATGTAAGCCATTTTTTATTATTTCTATACATTTATCTATTAAAATATTAAAATTAAAATTAAAATATAAGATTCGAAGAACTACATTCAAATAAGTATCATTAAAGTACATTATTACAATTTATTATTTTAATATATGCATCTTATTTCAAGTAAGTAATTATTATAAGAACACTTTTGAGTATTATTTATTTATGGCATGTTCTAGACAAAAATCATGTTGAGTGTTATATAGGTCGTTTTGGTTTCAACAACATCTACAAGCTTCGACAAAGGTAAAATCAAACATTGAAGTAGTGAAGAATACAAGTGAAGGGCATAAATGAGCGTATTAAGTAAAAATGTCTCCCGGAGGGGAAAAACGACATTTCCCAAAGCCGTCAATTCAAGCAAAAAGTATCGGTGAGTCAAAAGGGTCATTTTGGCACAGTTGCAGAGAAAAGTGATTTTCATGAAAAAACCTACGCCTATAGAAGCAAAAAATGGCTAGAAAGTGGATATCTACGCTCAAGCTACGTCTATTCTACGCCTGATCTACACCTAAGGCGTAGCTGCGACATGAAATTTTATTTCTTGTTGCAATGTCGATTATGCTCTGTTATTTTTTTCTATGATGCATCTACGACTCCTACACCTTAGTATGCGTGCAATACACATTATATTCATCAGAATATAGGGTTTAACTTAGTTGGGTGTGAAATTACGAGAAATAGCGAACTTAGGGTTTGTTTCATCATTGTCTATAAATACCAAGGTCTACAAGAGAGCAAGCTAGGATTTTTGAGGGAGATCTCTCCAGTATTCTATCATTCATATTCTTCTACAGAGATAAAGATAGTGAGAAAAAAATATCATTGAGTGATTCTGCTAGTTCTATCTTGTTTTGGAGTTGATTATATCGTTCTTCTACATCGACGATCTTATGCACGATTAAATGACCTAGATTCTGGAAAATATACACACTGCTTATTGCAACATGGTTGCTTTGATCCGTTTTGAGAAGCGGAGCCGTCTGAGTGTGGAGATCAAAGTAGGAGGCTTCGTGGTGATTTAATCTATTGAGAAACAGAGGCGTCTGAATACGGAGATCGGAGCGAGAACTTCGTGGAGCGCGAGTGGATCTAGACTTTCAGACGTCGAGTGAAGAACAACAAATCACAGCGGTTGTAAATTCTGTTTTTAGAGAGTTTTTACAAATTTTCTAATTCATAGTGCATCGATACCCGAGTATATCCGTGTTTTTACTTGTAGTCTTTCCAAGATTTTTCACTTAAAAATCTCCGTTTCTTCTCATGATTTATTTTCTGCACTTATATTTATAATTGTTTGATTTAATTTGATTAAAAAATTAAGGTTTGTGACTAATTAAAATTGAATTTCCGCTAGATAATTTTAATTGTTCATAAAATCGACAAAAAGCCTATTCACCCCCCTCTAGACTATTTTCATTGATCGTCTACGTAATTTTAATTTTAATTAAAGTATTTTGAATCCTTACAAAGAGAGAAAAATGAGATAGATGTACCCCCAAATTTAAAATTTTAAAATAAATTATATTCAAAGGACTATAATTAAAATGTAATACTATTAACAATTTATTATTTAAAGAACTATATATTCTTTAAATAAGAAAGTATAATTGACTTATCGAATAATTACAAAGAGAGATAGATGTACAACCAAATTTAAAATATTTTAATTTCATACTTAAATATCTATATAACTTAGTTTAACTAGAATGCATTATATTTATTCAATTAAAATATTTGTTATAATAAATATTAGAATAATAAAAGATAGAACGTGGTCTATTCAAATAAAAAAATTACTATGATTAGTAACTGATAGGGATAATACTTCAACCGTCCCGATTTCCTAGAAAAGGGTTAAGGATAAAAGCAAACCAGAGATAAAAATAAGTTTGACTCAAGATAAGGATAGACATGTAGCTATACATATCTGGGACGTATTTAAAAATAAGTTTGACCCAAGATAAGGATATACACGTAAGCTGCATGACTTTTTAGCCTTTTATATTAATAATAATTTTGCTTGCCTTTTCAAAAAAAAAACAAAAAAAAAAACAATAGCTCGGTTATGAACTTGTTCTTTTGGTTCACATCATTTGTATGCAGTGAATGAATTTGTTTCCTCAATTTAGGTAATGTAATTTTGTGTTTCAATCCGCAAAACCGATCCGAATCAATCCGGCTTACGGCGGTCCGCGTCACGTCCCGAAAATCCTGAGATGCCCAAAGCGGGACATCTGAGGACCCCGGGTCACGATCCATAAAATTAGCGACCATCTAAGAACATAAATAACAATAAACAAATGGAATAATACCAATAACCATAATTCCATACAATTGAGTGAAACTAATACTAAAAGAATATGGAAGGCACAGAGGTGCCAAAAGAAAACATTTCTACAATAATGTAGGGATACAAAAATACATGGAAGGGATACTCCAATAGACTAGCTCCCTAGCAAAATAATAACAGTCCCAAAACAAGGGGACAAGAAAAGGAAAACTAATAAAAACAACACTACGTATAAACGTCCGAGTCCCGTAACAGCACCCGTGTTGCAAGCCAACCTTCACGAAAAACCTGGAACTTGCAACTGGGAAAAAGGGAAAAAGATGTCATAGCACCGCACGCCATCTGTAGCCAATACACATCCTGAAAACTGGCGTGGAATACCAGGGCATGAAATACCGGGGTGAACAATGAAACCCAGTAGGTAACAGGAACCCTAACTATCCCAACCCTTGACCGTACAAGCAGTGCTAATCAACCTGTGTACATACATCTATCCTAGGTCGGTCAATTGTCTCACATGGTACTCACGCCAATCTGAGACCCCTGAAACACATTCCACTAGTCTCCTACTATGCATAACAATACAAGGCAACTAACACATGAAAGAACCATATCATAATAACATATGGCAAACGCACACCTATATATATACATATATATATATATAGATAAGCAATACAAGTCTCGTAGTACGAACCACATTAGAGATCACTATGACTCATATCGACCAATCCAACACTGACAGTCTACACAACGCCTGTCACCAAACCATGGGAGAATCACTCCTACTCACTAATTCCCTAGGAAGGAGAACAAATTACGCTTCCTAGATCACGATCATACTAAGTTCCTAATCACCACATCACTATCAATACGTCCACGGAGAGATATCCGCTCTCACATTAATGCCACTAATTACCTCACCACATCAACCTCGTAATACTATCCACAATGAGGTCAACTCAATCGCTAACGCCCCCACTAAGGACAAAGGAAAACCGAATCAAACCACGGAAATCACAAAAACATTACTCCCAAGAATGACCACATAAGGGTCACGAACTCAAACGAGGGAAAACAGTCCCAATGCTAAACAAATGAACAACCAGAATAATACGTCAAGATGAAAAACATCCACCCGTGACTGGAAAAGCAGACGGACAAAATAATCTAAAAGATGATGGCCGAGAGTAAAAGTCGTAAAAAGATGAATCCCAAAGATTCAATAGTTTTTAAGAAAAATATTTTAATGCTAGAATCAAACAGTTCAAATCCATGTCCTCAACATGTGTCGTCCTCGAAGTTCCTAGAACTCCGAAACACGAGCCTAAGAGTCAACGGGATGATGTGGAAGTGAAATAAAACGAAAATATAACTTTTAGTTGTCAAACGTCCGTACAAGGGTAAAATAGTCATTTCACGTTAAAAGTCACCTAATTATGCATTAGGAAGGTCATAGCAACACGTGTGAACAATTTCAGGGTCAAAACCCAAAAATAAGTTATTAACATTTTTGGTGAATAGTGTTTCGCTTATAGCAACGAAAAAAGGGCCAGCAACACTGATTTTGGTGCTTAAGCGCCCCTATCAGTGCCAACTACTGGGTGAAAATCCCCAGATTCTGTTTTGAATGAATTTTTCCCAAACCACTCTATAACCCTCAAGGCTAGTTCTAAAATGTATAAATACATTTTGAAAGAATAAGTTTCATTAGATATCCATATAAATGACTGTCTTACCCATCGTCTCCGCATTGTACACCGCCGACTACCAGAGGTCTAAATCTTTTATATAATGAATTTAAAACTATTTCAAAACTCAAAGTTTTAGTCGAGGTCACGTGGGTGAGTGATAACGGGGGTTTCACTTAAAAATCGAATGAATTTAATTGGAAGTCTTGTGAAAAATTCCGTTTTTGGAGAAGCCAACTAAACGACCAACGGGAACACCAATGCGAGTTTATGGACGCTTAAATGGAGAAAGGAAATGAAGAACCAAATGTAGATAATACCTCTAAGGGAACGGTAAGTGACAATACACAAAAGGGCACTAACTCTAACCCAACCACACTTAGCTCAACATCCAAATCCAGACACTTTCTATAACAACTTAATCAAGAATGACCACAACTCCAAGTACACCCCGATCCTTAAGATCGCTAAAAGGAACCTAGTGGCCGTTGCCACGGGACCAACTAGTTTCAATCAAGGTCTCGTCCTATTCTTTTAAACCTCAAATTTACATTTGATACTACATCACTTAGGTTTCTAACGAGATGAAATGGTCATTAACACATAATCGACTAGGTTCAATAATAACCTCGTCTAACCTAACCAATACCTCAAATTTCACGGTTGATGCCATGCTCCTACACCAACGCTAACTAGCTCAGCGAAAAACACTACGCTAAGCTCATATATCCATATCAAGGATAAAGGCATAAGTACAAGAATCTATCAACATTTTACAATATAACAAGGCAAGTGTATGCATAACCGCAAATATAAGAACTCAATTCATTTGGGCCACGATCACTTTACTCAATTCATGTGAAGGGATCGCTTTGCATGAGTTCCGTCGATTAGTTGGGACCAAAGCTCTGAACACCGCGATTTTTGGGGCGGAAAAAACCAACTAACCATATGCTATAATCTTTAAAATATATCGTATATTACAACATTTAGAAAATTTATTTCTACCTCCTAGAAACTGCGGCTTGCAAAGTTTGACCGATCATACTTTTTATGGGTTAATTTCACAAAACCCCTATATACTATTCAATATATATTATTTTTCAAAATATAAAAAATATATATTTCGGAAAAAATATATATATTTCGGGAAATATATATATTGGAAAATGATATATATTTCGGAAAAAATATATATATTTCGGGAAATATATATATTGGAAAATGATATATATTTCGGAATATATATATAATTAGTCAATAATATATATTTTCTGAATTGTTTTAAAAATATATGATTTTTTTTGCGAAAAATATATATTATTTTCCAAAATATGAATTTTTTTCGAAAATAATATAATTTTTTCCGAAATATTTATTGTTTTCGAAAAATGTTTTTTCCCGAAATATATATATTTTTAAAATTTACAGTTTTTACGAAAAATATAATTGATTTTTGAAAAATAATTTTTTTAAAGGGTTGATTTCACTAAAACCTCCTATACTGTTGAGGGTAGTTTAGGTATTTTGACTCAAAATGTGATGGGAGTGGGCATAGTTATGAAATTGAATAGTATATGGGGCAAAATGGACGCGGTGGAGGCTAGTTGATTAAATTAGATAGTATAAGGGGTTTTGTGAAATTAACCCTACTGTTTATTTATTTATTCATATTATCTATCATTGTGAACATTGCAAACATCACTGGTTAATATGACATTACCGCTTGCTTAATCAATCCACTTGTTAAAGCATCTTCTGTAGTTCATTATTGGTGTATTATGTCATGAATATATTGTTGGGTTTATAACCCATTGTGAAGTTTGAACCACAAACTCAATTTATGTACACCCTAGCTCCTTTCTGCGTAGTTTTGTGAGAACTCCGTGGTTTGATGTAACTCTAGTTTTTGAGAAAACCACTTAAATTTTATATTGTCTACTAAATGTTTTCTATTCCTTACACCATCTATAGAATTTTGCTAAGTGCCACACTATATCAATGTGATCCAATTCAAATGGAACGTATTCAAAGAAGTTTGGATGGTTTTGAATCTTTCATTGTGCCGTCAACTGGAAGGTCTGGTGGAATAACCTTATTTTACTCAAATGCTTTGGATATAAAGATAATTGACTTTTCAGATTTTTAGATATTAGAGACCAAGGCAATGGGGAATCTTGGTTTTTCACTGGTGGGGAAAGATCTCTCCAATAGCGGTACATTCATAGCCTTAAGTTTCAGTTGGGAACTCGGTGGGTGCTAGCTGGTGATTTCATTGCAATTACTCATATAGATGAAAAGAAAGGAGGCAGACCAAAACAAGAATGGATGCTTAAAGATTTCAAAAATTTTATCTCAGATTGTGATGTAATGGATATGGGCTACAAAGGGTTTCCATTTACCTGGTCTAATCATAGAGAAGATGAAGGATTCGTAATGGTTCGACTGGATCGGGTACTATGTACTGCTGCTTGGAAAGAAAGCTTTCGGAGAAGCAGAGTTCATCATTTAAATGTTGTAGGATCTGATCACAAAGCTCTGTTGCTCTGCCTAAATGAATCTCTCTCTAAGTGTAGAAAACAGTGGCATTTTGATGCAAGATTGGTGAAAATTGAGGATTTCAAATCAACAATTCAAAAAGCTTGGGAAACTCCTTTTCCGGGATCAAAGTTATTCTCTCTCAAACAAAAGCTTAAACATTGTAAGGAGACTCTGAAATCTTGGTGTAGAGGTAAGATCTATAATCCTCAAGATAAAATTAAAGAGCTACAATGTAAATTGTCAGAGATGAAAGAGCAAGAACAATCCTTTAATAAATCTACATGTTGGAAGCTTGAAAGAGATTTGGACAATGCTTGGAGAGAAGAGGAGATATTTTGGATGCAAAAGTCAAGAATTGAGTGGCTGAAGCATGGGGATAACAATACAAAAAAATTTCATCGGAAAACTCAAGTTCGAAGGAAAAAAATGAAATTAAGGGCTTGAAGGATGAGCACGATGCTTGGTGTGATTCGAAAGATGAAGTTAGAAGGATTGTGGAGTCCTACTTTCAGAATCTGTTTTTTTCTCACGGTTCCGGTGCAGATTTAGAATTCTGGGATCTGGTGCCTCACAAAGTTTTAGTAGAGATGAATGATGATCTGCTTCGTGTAGCCACGGAAGAAGAATTGAGGATAGCTACTGCAGGAATGGGACCTTATAAAGCTCCTGGACCTGATGGGTTGACACCTCTATTCTTTCAAACAAATTGGAACCTGCTAAAGAAGGATCTTGTTGATGGATTTAATTATTTTCTTAAGGAGGGTCATATGCTTAAAAGCCTCAATCATACAAATTTGTCTTTGATCCCAAGGTAAGAAATCCGACACAAATTTCTCAATTTAGACCAATCTCTTTGTGTAATGTTATCTATAGACTTTGTTCCAAAGTGCTTGCTAATCGTTTGAAGAGTCTTCTTCCTTCAATTATTGGTGAAAATCAGTCAGCTTTTGTTCCCTCTCGACTTATTCATGACAATATCATTTTAGCTCATGAGATGCTTCATGCTTTGAAAGAGAGAAAGAGTAAAAAAAAGGTGTCATTTAGCTTTGAAGCTTGATATGGCTAAAGCTTATGACAGGGTGGAGTGGCTGTTCTTGGAAACGGTAATGCTGAAGTTGGGTTTCAACGAGAATTGGGTGAAGTTATTGATGGAATGCGTTGGCTCTGCAACTTTCTCGGTTCTCATAAATTGGGAGAACGGTGGTGTTTTTAAACCTTCCAGAGGTCTCAGACAAGGCGACCCCATTTTACCATATCTGTTTCTTTTCTGTACTGAAGGATTTTCTCTCTTGTTGCAGGAGGCTGTCCGGAAAAATTAGATAACTGGTATGGCATTGGGTCGGGGTTGTAGTCCTCTCAGCCACTTATTCTTTGCAGATGATGCCCTCCTTTTCTGTCAAGAAAATGAGAAAGAAATCACAAATCTAAAAGCTCTTCTAGACAAATATGAAAGGCTCTCTGGTCAACTTGTTAATTTCGAAAAATCAAGCATTTTCTTCAGCCCAATTACTACTCCTCTATTAAAGAATCATATTAGAGGAATGCTTGGAATCCGTAATAAAGAATGGATAAATAAATACCTTGGCTTGCCATCTCTTATTGGTCGATCAAAAGATGTCACTTTTAAGTTCATTGGCGAAAAGATCTCTTCTAAAATCAAAGCTCTCAAAGGTGATTTTATGTCGAAAGCTGGAAGAGAGGTTCTCTTGAAATCAGTGTTTGCAGCCCTGCCTAATTACTCAATGCATTGTTTCAAGCTTCCGACATCATTTTGTAAGATTCTCCAAAGTCAGATGATGAATTTTTGGTGGAGTGGAAAGGAAAAATCATCAAAAATAAAATGGATCAGTTGGAAACAATTATGTGATCAGAAAAAGAATGGGGGTTTAGGTTTCAAAGAGCTAGAAGCTTTCAACATTGCATTATTGGCTATAACAATGTGGAGATTAGAAGCTGGAGATAATTCGCTACTTTTCAAAATTATGAAGGAAAAATATTTCTCCAGGAGCTCTTTCTTATCTGCCCCTTGTAAAGCCAATGCGTCCTATGTATGGAAAAGCTTGTGTGAAGCCAAAGATGTGGTGCGAGAAGGATGTAAATGGAGAATTGGAAATGGTTTCAAAGTTCGCTGCTTGGAGGATCCATGGCTGCCAAGTAATCAACATTTTAAGTTAACTCTGGCAACAAATGTTTTCCCCTTTCAAACAGTGGTTGATCTGATTGACCATTCTAATCATTCATGGAAGATTGACCTCATTTTCAAATATTTCAAGCCTGATGATAGGAAAAGAATTTTACAAATCCCTTTAAAGTTTTGTCACAGGGCTGATAAAAAAAATTGGGGCGTAAATGCAAATGGTTTGTTCACTGTTAAGAGTGTTTATCAAATTGCAATTAATCTCCTGCGATCCAAGGAATTACCTTATGGAATGGCAGAATGCAGTTCCTTTCAAGAAATAAAAAAAGGC
Organism: Cornus suecica; assembly: GCA_963922005.1. NCBI lineage: Eukaryota > Viridiplantae > Streptophyta > Magnoliopsida > Cornales > Cornaceae > Cornus > Cornus suecica. The sequence continues at coordinate 19,896,569 of OY998239.1, read as the reverse complement.
TGGACTGATGTATGGAAGTTGAAAACTCTAAGGAAAATTCAGTTTTTTATGTGGCAAACTCTTCATGAAAAACTTCCGGTGAATTATGGCTTAAGGCTAAAAGGAATATCGAACATTGATACTTGTCAATTGTGCGGGGAAGAAACTGAAACAGTGGATCACCTCTTTTGTAAATGCTCTGTGGCTCAAACTGTATGGAAATTAAGCCCTCTTAGATTGGATTTTCATTGGACAAAGTTGATGTCATGGCAAAAAAGATGGATTACTCTCTCCCAAGAATGGAAGAAAGGTGAACAGTGGGAAGAATGTTCAAGTTTAGCTTCTTTTATTTGCTGGAATTTATGAAAAAATAGGAATGATTGGATTTTCAATGGAAAACTAAAAGAACCAACTGAAATTGTAGAAAAAGCTCTCAATGATTTCCATGATTTTGCCGATGTTAGAGGATCAGAAAAGCTGTGCTCACAAGTCGTGGAAGATGTTCATGCCCATCCAAAAGTTTGGCATCCGCCCAATGAAGGGACTTTCAAGTTGAATTTTGATGCTTCTATTGATACAAGTAGAAATGTTTCCGGAGGAGGGTTTGTGTTGAGAGATCACCATGGTTATCCAATCAAGGTTGCTTCAGTTTTGGTTCCTTGCTACGGGTCCTCCATTGTAGCTGAGGCTATCATGCTTCTCGAAGCTTTGAAGTTGATTTTATTTTGGGGCTACAATGATGTTTTTATTGAAGGGGACTGTCAATCAGTCTTGAAGCTGGAGATTGTGGAAGAAGTTTTGGTTCCTCTATTTGAGGAGATTAGATCATTGTCCAATCTTGTTAGGACTGCATCTTTGATATGGGTGCCTCGCTCGTGTAATGGGGTTGCACATTTTGTTTCTAGAAGGGCTCTTCTTTTGAATATCAATGATACCGATTGGGAGCATATTCCCTCAGGTCTTGTTGATATTCTGAGTTGTGATCGGTCCTTTGTCGCTTAGGCTTCTTTTTCTTTGTTCGTTGTATGTTTGCTTTGTTAAAAAATAAAAAATTCAAATTCTACAATTTTATTTGGGAAACCATTTTCTATCTCGGACCATAGAGATCGAGATACAATTTATATATGTAAAGACATACATACCAAAATCCAAAACACACAACACAATTTATATATGTATACGTACTCGGTACTCCTCACCGCTTTTCCTTGAATTGAATCAAATAAATTAAGCATTAATTAATCACTCCCCCTATTAGAGACAACGTGATCATAAGTAGGATTTAGTTGCATTCAATCATATTTTAAAAAGATAAACAATTCTCTGGCTTTTTATACTTATTTTGGGAACTTACTCATGTAAAGCAATCAATCACGTACACTAACTAGTGAGAGACAGAAAAATTGAACTACCCTCCCTTTTAGAGCAAAACTAGTAAAATTTTGTATACGATCATTGTGTATATATATGTGCAAGCACAAAGGGCACCTTCTATAACACCTAGAGATCGACCTCTTTACATATCGTTATTGACACAACGCATACAAAATGACATTGATCCCATATATACCTAGAGCTACATATCGTTATTCTATTGACACAATGCCTACAAAATGACATTGATCCCATATACATAGAGCTAGATTCTAATTCATCTTGAGTCATCGCGACGGAGTGAGAAGGCCATAGGAACCAGAACCCTCGCCCATTTCACTGCCACCCGAACGACGACTTGGATTGAAAGGACTAAACGAGGCATACGAGAATCCACAACCGGGACCACTCATCTGTTCATCTTTACTATCCATTTCCGCCAACACATTATAAAAAAAATGAACATCACATGGAAGCAAAATAGGGCCTTCACTATTGTATCCATATTCCAATGCAGCATCCTCAAGCAACATCTTGAAAAGCGGATGATTTGTATACATTGTTTTGATCACAAACCGTTGTTTCTCCGGTCCCACGTACACTGCGAAGCAACCTTGAGGAGCAACTAGAGACTTTGCAGAGGATGTTGTTATTGTTGTTGTTCCATGCCATGACTTGCTCTTTTGGTGACTAGTGGGAGACATGGACAATGATTTCCTCAGCCCGCCATGGATTGATCGACAACGCCGCCACGCCTCGGAGATCAAGTTTTTCTTTTCTACTCTCTCCTTCACAATAATATCCATTAATTCTTTGAATAATTAGGAAACAACAACAAAAATAAAAAAGGGTTGGGGCAAGTTTTAGTTAGAAAACAAACAACAAAGAACTTGTAACTAGTTAGTTGTTTGCTTTTGGTCTGTTTTTGGGTTTGTTTTAACTTGTGTGTTAAGCCAGATTGAGCATGTTACTCATCATTGGACTTGTTGTATGTATTTAAGAGGAGAGTTTTTTGGAGTTGAGAAAAGAGAGGTATTAGTGGGACAAAGTATATGTATATGTATATGTATATGGGATAGGTATGAGAGAAGATAGAACCGGGAGAGAGATCAGGAAGTTGAGAGATGGGTGGCAAACTGGGGAGGCAATTTCTGAAGAGAGGTTAAGGAGAGGGCACAACTTATATAGCACCATACCCATATGGAGAACTCTTCTGAGAATTGAAATTGCACTTTGTCAACGCCTCAAAGGGTTGAATTGCATATAATGAATATTATTCAAATCCCGAGGACAAAAAAGGGACGTCTAGCTGCCACTTCCTCTTCTACAATCAACACTTTTTTGGTGAGCTGGACAAACCGCTAAATATTAAATCCACATTTCTAGTAGGAACTAATACGGATACTAGTGCAGAGGATAGAATAAATCTAAAAATATAGGATACAGGTATGGTAAAAAAAAAAACACTTTTTATACATAAAAGATCCAATTCTTGTAAATATTAAGAAAATTGAACCATTACAAACACATGAGTTTCTTATATAACACTTAAAACAAACATGTCGTTGATACATAATAAAGATTAAATTTTTCTTGACTATAGTACTTCATAATATTGTTAGGAAAATTTATTTCTGATTTTAAAAACTTGTTAAAAACATATTATTTTTGTTAAAAACAACGTATTATTTGGTATTTAAGAAATATTAGTTACGTGAACGGAGTATCTTAGAAGAATCGGATACGTGATCGAATTATGTTAGAAACAGGGGCAGATCCAGGATTTTCCTCCAGGAGGGGCGTAATATGTTATATTCAAGCCAAGTAGAAAATTCACTAAACCAAGCAAGGTTGAAACCACATAATATTAGAAATTGATGTTTCTTATGCTCACAAAGATCCTTTAACCGATATGCTCTATAAATTTCGTCTCGAATATTAAGATTTGTACTTCAAGATTTTAGTTCATAGTCCTGAATCTGCTTGAAGACCTTCATAATTGATATCTAATCGACTTTACTTCATCATCCTTTCTCTCTATAAGGATAGTCAAGTCTGATTTTTTTTTTAAATAGCTATCGATTTTCTACATAATTGTTTAAAAAAAAATTTATTTGCATATAATATTAACACACAAAATTATATAACCTTTATTATTGAAAAAATAAATCAACCACAAAGAAAAAAAAAACAAGAATAGGCTAAATAGTCTTAAATCACATAAATAAAAAAATTAAGCACATTACATATATGAGATCTAAAGTCTATCATATTCTCTATCAAACAAGAAAAAAAATAAAATACTTGTGAACAAAAAATAGGAACTAAGTGTTTTTTAATATTATTTAAGTAAAATACGTGCGAATCAAGCTTTCAGTTGGTGACAAACTGTTGATTTTCTCTTGCAATCTCTTAACTAGGCTTCTATGGGTGTTTTCGCAGATAATAGAGATTCAATAACAATAGTTAATCAGACAATAGAGTTTTGAACGTGCTATGTCGAAAGATTTCTGGAACATCTTTTCTTTTACAAAATGATAATATATTGTTATTTGGGATAATTTTTATTTTCTATTTTTTAGAAATTAGTGATATTTTTTTATTTGGGTTTTTTATTTGGTATGTAAATCTTGAATAACCAATTTAGTTTGACACACACGCTATCACTAATTTTTGGAAGGAAAATGAAAGGTCGAAAGATTTCTAGAGAATATTTTATTTTACAAAGTAAGTGATAATATATTGTTATTTGGGATAATTCTTATTTTCTATTTTTTAGAAAATTGTGATATTTTGTGATTTGGGTTTTTTTTTATTTGGTATATAAATCTTAAATAACAAATTTAGTTTGACAAACATGCTATCACTAATCTTTGGAAGAAAACTGAAATTAAGAGTGACAATATTATAATATCATATATATGTGTATACTAGTAAAAAAAATAAAAAATGAGGAAGGGCATGTGACCCCCTGTTGGGTGGTCTTGGGTCTGTCTCACCCCAAAAGATAAGGTTTTTCCTCACACTTATATACTAACCACTAGCTCCTTCCACAACCGATGTGGGACAACCCCAACAATCTCCCCTTCACACATCGGGTATTGGGTCGGAGCAGCGACAACTCATTTCTCCCAAAACCTGGGCCGAGACTTGTTGGTAACTTGGGCTCTGATACTAGTGTTGGGTGATCTTGGTCCTCTCTCACCCCAAAGGCTAGCTCAAAAGATGAGACTTTCTGTCACACTTATATACTGACCACTAGCCTCTTCCACAACCGATATGGGACAACCCCAACACCCCCCTGGGCACATACTCCCTCCGCCCCTGCTTAGAAGTATCGGATACATATTATAAATTAAAAAATATAATTTAAAATAATGGATACGTTTAAGAAGTTTCAGGCACATACTACCTCTGCTTCGTACTTTGACAGTTCCGCTTCTCAATGGATCAATAAATCATGAAGCCTTCTGCTTCGATCTCCGCACTTAGATAGCTCCGTTTTTCAATGGATCAATGCAACCACGTTACAATAGTTGGTGTGATGATTTTTCAGCAACGGATCATCTAATTGTGCATAAAGATCTTCAGTGTAGAAACACAATTGGATAATCACCTAAAACTTGGAGAAACCCTTGATATAGAATAATCAAACGATCCATTTTTCTCTCTCTCTGGAAACGGATCTGATTTATGAAAGTATTGCAAAGATCTCACAAAAGCCACACCCAAATCTGTAGAGACTACTCCTATTTATAGGAAGGAGAATCCTATTTTGAGTAAACTTGTATTCTTTTTGAACTAGGATTTCTCCCTTCTGTAATCCTCTTGTATTTAGGAGTAAATCTAGCCAATTTTGGTGTATATATCCTTTATACATGTGTTAGGATATATTGGAGTGTAAACCAAGTAAGTTGAATCAGATCCGGACTCTAATATACAAAATCCCACTACTACCTATGCATAGGGGTTGCTACGCTTAAGCGTAGCTTGGCTTACTTAAGCGTAGGTCATGTGTAACACCAAAAATCCATGTGTAGCGTAAACGTAGATTTCAACTTTTTAGCCACTTTTTGCTACTGTAAGCGTAACTCAAGCGTAACAAAATTCATAGAAACCACTTTTGCTAATTATTGCTCCGTTGGAACCCCCTCAACTCTGTTGGAATGTTTTTCGAAGTTTCAACTCTCAAAAATATCGTTTACGCCCTCCGGAATGTGTTTTTTGCTCAAACTTACTTCATCTTCAATACTTTAAGTTTGATTTGAATTTGACAAAATTTGTTGATGTATTTGCTTGACGACTTTAATTTTTCTAAACTTACTCGACCTCACAAGTCAGTCAACATGGTTATTATCGAAAATATGCCAACAATGAACAATTCTACAAATATTCTTACAAGTGTAATAGATTTAATTGCTATTTTTCATTCTTAATTAAGAGCTTTAGCGACCTTTCTATGGGGTTTTGGTTTTCTTCGAATTGGGTTCTTTCCATTCCGTTTATGTAATTGAGGGGTATCCCTCCTCCTCATGTTATATTCTACTTTCTGTTTTATTATTATAAAAATATATATATATTATTTAAGTATTGTGAGTTTATCTTCACTGACAACTAGCTAGCACAGGAGTTACTAATATCACCTATAAATTAAAGTAGCACAGTAAAAGACACTTGAAAAATATTTTTCACATATAGAAAAAAAGTTTTTTATTTTTTTGATGGTTGGCAACTAATAACAAAGGTGATGATTTTTAAGGTTGAATTGGTATCCTGACATAGTTATAAGAAATTTATTTTTTATTCTTCAACATGCGATCTTATCAAACTCTAACACACTTTATTCAATACAAGAAAAAAAAAAGAAAAAAAAAAAAGAGTTTTAATGGCAACCTCCACTAATAAGGATAAAATTTATAGTTCTAACCTTTAGTGAGAGTTTAATTGTTGATTATAATTACCATCTAAGACATTGTAACTTTTTTAGATTTGACAATAAAATATTAAATTTCACTAATTAACCCTAGAGGGGGGGTTAATTAACCCTAGAGGGGGGGTGAATAGGGTGTTCAAAAAATAAGTCTAATTCTTTTCGAGATTGAAATACTCTCTAAAAAAAAAACTATATCACAATAAGCAAGTGAATGATTTAATTTGAACTTCTCTAACTATTAATTTCAAGACAAGATAGCATACAAGATATTCAAGCAATTATGGCATGCAAAATAATTAAGTAAAGAGAAAGAGATAGAGAGATTTGACACCGTGATTTTTTCGAGGTTCGGTAACTCCTACTCCTCGGCTCAAGAACCCCTTCTTGAGACTTTTCCCGATCCTTTCACTATGGCCCTTCCTTCACAGGTGGAATGGCAAACCTTTACAACACAAGCCTCTCGAGCTTGTCCCTCAATCAAGAGAACAACCCTCTCTTGAACAATCGGTGGACTTCACTTGTCCGAGATTACAAATTCGTATGTAATCAATAAAATCACTCAAGAACAAAAACACTCAAAACCCAAAGGTGTTTATGGAAGATAAATCAATATAAGCTCAAGTGTTTTTGGTGATTTTACAATAGCTCTAGAAATGTATTCTCAAAGGGTATGATCAATGAATGATATTTGGAGAATAAGAAGAGATACTAGAGGTTTTGATTTTCAAAGAAACTTGGAGAAAATCAGATTTTCAAAGCTTGGTTTCAATGGCTTTTGTAGAGAAAATTTCTGCAGAATTTTTGATAGCTTTCTTTCTTTTTGTATTTCAATCTCTTGATCTTCAATATACACATCTCATTCTATATATAGCATTGCATTAGGGTTTTGAAGAATGATTATAGTATTTGAAAGATAAGAGCCGTTTGAACACCATTGAACACAATCCACAAAACATGGGAAATGTTTTCTGAAGAATCTGCAGGTTTTAAGGAACTTCTAGTCGACTACTTCTCTGTTGTAGTCGACTACAATGGACCATCTAGTCGACTAGATTGAGTTCTAGTCGACTACTTTGGACCATCTAGTCGACTACATGAAGTAGTCTAGTCGACTCAAGCTCTTTTCAGTCGACTCTTTTGATGTGGATGAAAAACCTATAGCTACTGATTGTTTTAGTCGACTACTAGAAAATACACAGGCTCATTTTAGTCGACTACAACATGAAAAACATTTAATAAAAACATTTTTCTTTCCGTTTAAGTTCGGTAAAGTGTTTTTCATTTCATTTGAATTTGGTTCATTTTATACTTGAGCTTATACGATAAAATCGACGCATAAAATTACCTTGTTACAATGATCGCTTCCCGACCTATCTACCCCAAGTCTTGAGTCTTCGACTTTCGCCTTTGCCGTTGATTTTCCATTTGCGCTTCAATTTCTTTTACGGCTTTTCGCTTTAATTCAAGCTTTCTTTCCGAACTTGCTTTCCGAGTCGTTTTCTTTTCGAGTTTGTTTTCCGAGTCGTTCACCTATCTTTTGCTCAAAACTTAAACTCGAAAATTCATTAGTATCAAACACTCTTCAATGGTTTGTTATCATCAATTTTGGAATTGTTTGCCGAAAGTAAATTTCAAAGCCAACAATCTCCCCCTTGATGATGACAAAACATTTTGTGTTTGCTTGGCATTTGGCGAAACATCAAGTGATGCTCCCCCTCAATATGTGCATAATATTTTGTTTAAATGCTCCCCCTTAGAAAATGAAATTTGCAATTTAATGGGCATTTTGATACAATATATAAATAGGCGCACATTTGAGATAACAAACATAAACAACATATCATAGATGTTTCAATTTAAAACAAGCCGTTTATACTAATGAAAAACATGGAAATAACAAACAAGTCGCAAATAACCATAACAAGCCACACAAAAACAGAAATTGCTAATGTCGGATAATGAAATACATGATAGTGCAAATAGCATAATTTCTCCCCCTTTTTGTCAGCGTCGAGGGGTGCGTGAGCGAGGGTTCCTGTGTCCAAGAATGAGGTCATCAAGTGACCCGGCCAGATTTGTAATACGGGTAGACATTTCCTCATCATGAAGAACAAGGCGCTCATTGACCAATCGAATGGCTTCCGTATTCTGATTTACGGTCGTATTAAGGCGCTGAAGCATTTGTTCCTGCTGCCTAAGTAGCTCCGTATTGCTTTGAACAACTCCAAGAAGTTGGGTGAGAAGAGCAGCCTGAGAAGCCGAAGAACTGTCCAACGGAGGAACCGATGAAGAGGCTTCCTGGCGCGATGCAGAACCGCTAGGAGCTGTACGCGAACGAGGAGCAGGTGCACTTTCAGAAATGAAATTTCCTTCCGCATCAGAAAAAATATGCATATGCTTGACATGAGTGGCGTCAAGAAAAATAGGGTGATGCTCAGATATTTCATTTGGAAATTTAAAGCCTTTCCGCTGTAGTAGATATGTAATGTGCGCGGGAAAGAAAATCGGGCCAGATGGCTTGCGCTGACATGTGAGGATGACGGAACGGAAAATATAAGCTAAATCAACGCGGGTTCCTGTCAAAACCAAATAAACCAAAAAAGCCTCCATACGAGAAACACTACTACGACTACCAGTTTTAGGCAGAATAGAGTAAGTAATAACATTATGAATTAATCTAGCCTCGGGTAGTAGCATAGAAGAGGTAATACCGGCGTTCTGCGAAATTTCCTTGTCGACGCATATGACCCGAACAGCCTCAATACAATCGAAACCATCAGCCTTATACCAATCCTTGGAGAAGTGGCGGATACTGTCATTCGGAAGCAAGAAAATGCGCTTGATTTCGCTGTCATCAACGGTCTCGTCTTCACCACATAGATTAAAATGAAGATGAGAGAGTAATTTCTCCTTGTGATTTGCAAGAGAAGCGTAGAAGGCTTTGACAATTCGCGAAAATACCGAAATGTCAAGAGAAACGAAAAAATCCCAACCAATTGCTCGGAATAACTCGAAAGTTTGAGCCCGAATTTCAGTGCATAAATCTTGTGTGACAATACGGCAAGGTGTAGGAGCACGGTGATCAAAAACAGTGATGAATTTATTTCTATTATCATCATCAAGAAGAAGTACCTCAAGAAGAAGAGGTTCATTCGACTCCTCTTCGTCAACAGCCGTAGGAATGTGTGGATTGGTGGAGCTTTGGCCTCCATCAATGCGTGAACGTTTCCGAAATAGACCTCGAGTCTTCGGTGGCATTGTAGAAGATGATGCACAAATATATAGAGATATATAGATATATGATGGTGTATATATATAGATGTGAGAGAGTGAGAATGAAGAAATTTGGGTGAGGGAAATGGGTGGAAGAAGATGGAAATGTGAAATTAATGAGATAGGTGAGGATTTGAAGGTATAGATGGTAGTATGAGAGGGATTGAGAGGAGAGGGTTTGAAAGTGGGTGAAGGTTGAAGGAGGCGGATGGAGAAGATGAAAGGGGGTTTAGGTTTTATAGTGGGTTGAGTCGACTAGGTCTAGGTGAGTCGGTTAGATTGAGGTTTGAGTCGACCAGGCTGGGTTTGAGTCGACTGGGAAGGCAAAGTAGTCGACTAGAGTAAGGTTTGAGTCGACTAGAATAGCAATGAGTCGACTAGAAGGTGAAGAAATTTCAATGGTGAAGCTACTGACCAAAATAGTCGACTAGAATGGTTTGAACTGCACAGGATGAGTCGACTAGAAGGTGAAAAATGATAAAAATAGAGAAAAAATCAAAAAAATCAAAAAAAAAAACAAAACAAAAACAAAAATATCAAGAAAATATGGAAAATAAAGATTATGACAGAGTTTAAGATAAAACATCAAAATCCATGGCCATACCAATTTCTCGACGAATTTTAGAAAAAGATTCGTCCGTAAGTGGTTTTGTAAAAATATCCGCCAATTGATTTTTAGTGTCGATAAAGATCAATTCAACGTCACCCTTAGCAACATGATCACGTAAAAAATGATGCCTAATCTCTATATGCTTGGTGCGTGAGTGATGAATAGGATTCTTTGAAATACAAATCGCACTCGTATTATCGCATTTAATAGGCACGTGAGAGAAAGTAAGACCGAAATCAAGTAGTTGTTGCTTAATATAAAGAGTTTGAGCGCAACTACTACCGGCTGCCACATATTCAGCTTCGGCCGTAGATAATGCAACGGAATTTTGCTTTTTACTTGACCAGGATACTAGTGAGTGTCCTAGAAAATGACAAGTGCCGCTTGTGCTTTTTCGATCAATTCTACATCCCGCAAAATCGGCATCCGAATAACTAATAAGATCAATTGAAGTTCCACGTGGATACCAAAGCCCTAAGTTTATTGTACCACTTAGGTAGCGAAAAATGCGTTTGACCGCAAGCAAATGAGATTCCTTAGGACATGATTGAAACCGGGCACATAAGCATACACTAAACATTATATCCGGTCTACTAGCGGTTAAATAAAGCAAACTACCGATCATGCCTCTATAATTAGTAATATCAACACATTTACCATTTTCATCTTTATCAATCTTAATAGAGGAACTCATAGGAGTTATGGCATGTTTGGTAGCCTCCATACCAAATCGCTTTAACAAATCTTTAGTGTACTTGGATTGGCTAATGAATAAGCCATCCGAGCTTTGCTTGATTTGCAACCCTAAGAAGAAAGTCAACTCACCCATCATGATCATTTCAAATTCGTTTTGCATACTTGTGGCAAATTCCCTACATAAAGAATTATTTGTTGAGCCGAAAATAATGTCGTCAACATAAATTTGGACAATCAACAAATTATTCTTAATGGTTTTTGTAAAAAGTGTGTTATCAATTTTCCCTCTTGTAAAACCATTTTGAGTTAAAAACCCGCTAAGTCTCTCATACCAAGCTCGAGGAGCTTGCTTTAAACCATATAGAGCTTTAGCCAATTTGAAAACATGATTTGGAAAAAGATTATTTTCAAAACCGGGTGGTTGCTTCACAAAAACTTCTTCTTCTATGACACCATTTAAGAAAGTACTTTTGACATCCATTTGATAAAGAGTGAAATTTCTATATGATGCAAATGCAAGAAGCATTCTAATTGCTTCTAATCTAGCTACTGGTGCAAAGGTCTCATCGTAGTCAATGCCTTCCTCTTGATTATATCCTTGAGCTACTAATCTTGCTTTATTTCGAATAATTACTCCATTCTCATCCTTTTTGTTTCGAAAAACCCATTTTGTGCCAATTATAGTTTGATTTTCGGGTCTAGGAACTAAACGCCAAACTTGATTGCGTTCAAATTGATTTAGTTCCTCTTGCATTGCTACGATCCAAGAATCATCACATTGAGCTTCGTGGAAGTTCTTGGGTTCGATTTGCGATACAAAGGCCATGTGGTTGCAAAAATCTTTAAGTTGAGATCTGGTACTAACCCCTTTTGAAGGATTACCTATGACTTGATCAAGAGGATGATTGGGAACAATCCTCCATGCTTTAGGCATTGAGTTGGTCAAGTCATCATTGGATTGATGCTCAACTTCCCTCATTTCCTTTTGGCTACATGATGAGTTGGAGATATTGAGAGTATTTGGATTATCCTTAATTCCAACAACCTCATCTTCTTCTAGGTCAATTCTAGGTGATGGTGGTGAGGGTGATTCATCAAAGACAACATTAATAGACTCAACCATGGTTAGAGTCCTTTTGTTATAAACCCGAAATGCTTTACTCCTTGTAGAATAACCTAGTGAAATTGCTTCATCCGATTTGGAGTCGAATTTTCCAAGGTTGTCTTTATCATTTAACACAAAACAATTACACCCGAAAACTTTGAAATATCCAATATTGAGCTTTCGACCATTCCACAACTCATAAGGCGTTTTCCCCAACTTTATCCGAATAATAACACGATTACTTATATGGCAAGCAGTGTTTACCGCTTCCGCCCAAAGGCTTCGGGGAAGGTTGTGCTCATTTAACATGGTTCTAGCCATCTCTTGTAGAGATCGATTCTTTCTTTCAACTACACCATTTTGTTGAGGGGTTCTAGGAGCTGAGAGGTCATGAGAAACACCTAGGTTATCACATAATTTCTCTAAGTCTTGATTATCAAACTCCCTACCTCTATCACTTCTAATTTTCTTGATTTTCGAATCTTTTTCATTTTGAATGACTCTATAAAATCTTTCAAGAATGGAGTGAGTTTCATTTTTATGAGCAAGAAAGTGAACCCAAGTAAATCTAGAGTAGTCATCAACTATAACAAGTACATAGAGTTTCCCGGCTAAGCTAGCCGTTCTCTCCGGACCAAAAAGATCCATGTGAAGTAACTCTAGAGGTTTAGAAGTGGAAATATCTTTCTTTCTCTTGAAAGAAGATTTAACTTGCTTGCCTACTTGACATGCGTTACATATTTTATCTTTCGAAAATTTAGTCTTTGGGAGGCCTTTGACTAAATCATTTTTGGATAAACGATGAATGAGGTCCATACTAGCATGTCCTAGACGTCTATGCCATAACCAACTATTTTCGCTAGATGTGACAAAACATTTAACATCTTGATCATGCAATTCACATAGCAATAAAGTATACAAGTTTCCATTTCTTTTGGCATTGAACATTTGTTTCCCATCTTTCTTGATTATGCATGCATTTGTCCTAAATATAACATCATAGCCCTTGTCACATAGTTGACTAATACTAAACAAACTATGCTTCAAACCATCAACTAAAAACACATCATCTATAGAGAGAGAAGAGGAAATACCGATTGAGCCAATTCCTATAATTTTGCCTTTAGAGTTGTCTCCAAATGTTACGTTTCCTCCTTCATATGGTTTTAGTGAAATAAACTTTGATTTATCTCCCGTCATATGCCTTGAGCATCCGCTATCAAGAAACCATTTTTCTTTTGATGCGGACTTCAAGCATACCTACAAAACAAGTTCAAGTAACTTTTATTGGTACCCAATCTGTTTTGGGTCCATTTTGGTTAGATAGATATGCAATAGTTCCTTTTGGAACCCAAATTTGTTTCGTTACAACATTCTCTTTTCTATGAAAGCATGCAATAGTCCCTTTCGGAACCCAAACCATTTTTGACATAATTTTCTTCTTTCTATGAAAGCATACATTTGCTTTGTGTCATTTTCTATTGCAATAGTAGCAAGTAACATGTTTATAATCATTTGAAGATGCATGAGATGATTTTTTAGTAAATATAGAGCTAAGTGATTTTCTCTTTTTCAATATAAGAGCATCCTTGTCAAAAGCATCATACCCTAGACCACATTTATCAAATGATCCTTTTTGTCTTCCTAACATGATACTAAGGTTCTCTTTTCCTTTTGTAAATTTAGCTAAAACATTTATTTGATCATCAATAGTATTTTTCAACCGAATATTTTCCTTTTCTAGCTCAATGATTTTGTCATTGCAAGAAACTTCTAAGTTTGAATTAGTGAGACTACATGAAGACTTAGCTTTCTTAAGAAGGATATATTTTCTAGCTAATTTTTCAAATTCATCATGTAATTCTTCAAACACATCTTGCAATTCATTGTAATCAAGAAGAAGTTCATCATATGATAGTTTATCTAAATAACTTAAATTTAAATGTACCTCTTCTTCATTTGCCATGAGGCAAATGTTTGCCGTTTCCTCGCTACTTTTCTCCTCATCCGAGTCGCATGAGTCATAGTCCTCCCATATGACGTTCATTGCTATCTTGCTAGGTCTTTTGTCGTTTTCCTTTTTGAGCTTGAAGCAATCACTTTTGTAGTGTCCCGGCTTTCCGCAATTGAAACACGTTGGGGGTTCCCTTTTGCTAGTCTCACCTTTAGGTTCGATTCTCTTCATGAATCTTCCACCGTTTGTTTTCTTTCTTTGAAGATGTCTCTTGAATTTTTGGGTGAACAATGCAATGTCCTCATCCTCTTCTTCTTCACTCAGCTCATTGATTTCATTTTTGGTGAAGGCTTGCAAAGCTATTCCCTTTCTTGGTTTGATGTCGTCTTCACGAGCTTTCAACGTTATTTCCCAAGTGAGTAAAGAGCCGAAAATTTCATCGAGACTCATGGTGTTGAGGTCATGAGCTTCTTTGATAGCCGTTACTTTTGCATCCCATTTTGCCGGAAGACTTCTAAACACTTTTCGTGATGCATCGGATCTAGGAACAATTCTACCAAGATGCTTTAGTCCATTCAAAATATTTGTAAAATGAGACATCATAGAATTCACATTTTCATCATCTTTCATAGCAAATAATTCATATTCATGCATGAGTATGTCAATTTTGGATTCTCGTACTTGAGATGTTCCTTCATAGGTTACCTCAAGTTTATCCCACATTTCTTTTGCCGTTGAACAAGTAGATACACGATTAAATTCATTTGGACTTAAAGCACAATTTAAATTTACTTTGGCTTTAGCATTGTACGACATGAGTTTACGGTCATCATTATCCCACTCATTGGGTAATTTGGGGACGGCTTTTCCATCAACAATTTTAGCTAATACAAATGGTCCTTCAAGAACTACTTGCCAAATTTGGTAATCAATAGCTTGAAGAAAATCTATCATTCTAGTTTTCCAATAGCTATAATTTGATCCATCAAACCATGGGGGCCTATTATTCGATTGACCTTCAACATGAGTGACTAAATTCGATGACATGATCGTTCTCTAAGACGGTTAAGTCTAAAATAAATAGAGATTAGGCTCTGATACCAATTGTTAGTCACTAATTAACCCTAGAGGGGGGGTGAATAGGGTGTTCAAAAAATAAGTCTAATTCTTTTCCAGATTGGAACACTCTCTAAAAAAAAAACTATATCACAATAAGCAAGTGAATGATTTAATTTGAACTTCTCTAACTATTAATTTCAAGACAAGATAGCATACAAGATATTCAAGCAATTATGGCATGCAAAATAATTAAGTAAAGAGAAAGAGATAAAGATATTTGACACCGTGATTTTTTCGAGGTTCGGTAACTCCTACTCCTCGGCTCAAGAACCCCTTCTTGAGACTTTTCCCGATCCTTTCACTATGGCCCTTCCTTCACAGGTGGAATGGCAAACCTTTACAACACAAGCCTCTCGAGTTAGTCCCTCAATCAAGAGAACAACCCTCTCTTGAACAATCGGTGGACTTCACTTGTCCGAGATTACAAATTCGTATGTAATCAATAAAATCACTCAAGAACAAAAACACTCAAAACCCAAAGGTGTTTATGGAAGATAAATCAATATAAGCTCAAGTGTTTTTGGTGATTTTACAATAGCTCTAGAAATGTATTCTCAAAGGGTATGATCAATGAATGATATTTGGAGAATAAGAAGAGATACTAGAGGTTTTGATTTTCAAAGAAACTTGGAGAAAATCAGATTTTCAAAGCTTGGTTTCAATGGCTTTTGTAGAGAAAATTTCTGCAGAATTTTTGATAGCTTTCTTTCTTTTTGTATTTCAATCTCTTGATCTTCAATATACACATCTCATTCTATATATAGCATTGCATTAGGGTTTTGAAGAATGATTATAGTATTTGAAAGATAAGAGCCGTTTGAACACCATTGAACACAATCCACAAAACAAGGGAAATGTTTTATGAAGAATCTGCAGGTTTTAAGGAACTTCTAGTCGACTACTTCTCTGTTTTAGTCGACTACAATGGACCATCTAGTCGACTAGATTGAGTTCTAGTCGACTACTTTGGACCATCTAGTCGACTAGAATGAGTTCTAGTCGACTACATGAAGTAGTCTAGTCGACTCAAGCTCTTTTCAGTCGACTCTTTTGATGTGGATAAAAAACCTATAGCTACTGATTGTTTTAGTCGACTACTAGAAAATACACAAGCTCATTTTAGTCGACTACAATATGAAAAACATTTAATAAAAATATTTTTCTTTCCGTTTAAGTTCGGTAAAGCGTTTTTCATTTCATTTGAATTTGGTTCATTTTATACTTGAGCTTATACGATAAAATCGACGCATAAAATTACCTTGTTACAATGATCGCTTCCCGACCTATCTACCCCAAGTCTTGAGTCTTCGACTTTCGCCTTTGCCGTTGATTTTCCATTTGCGCTTCAATTTCTTTTACGGCTTTTCGCTTTAATTCAAGCTTTCTTTCCGAACTTGCTTTCCGAGTCGTTTTCTTTCCGAGTTTGTTTTCCGAGTCGTTCACCTGTCTTTTGCTGAAAACTTAAACTCGAAAATTCATTAGTATCAAACACTCTTCAATAGTTTGTTGGAATTGTTTGCCGAAAGTAAATTTCAAAGCCAACAATAATGAACAATCTTAACTAACAATTAAATTTTTGTCATTTTTATCTCTTTTTTATTCCTAAATAATTTTTGTTATTATTACCATATTCTTATGGTGAAAGAAAAAATTACACCTCATATAATAGTTAGTTGGATTGAAAGTATACGGGGGTCAAGGCTTTCACATATGGACCAAAGGGATTCTCATCTATGCCCCAGAATGTCATATATGTTGACATGAATTCATACATGCATATATATATCCTTCCCTGAGGACAAGAGATTGTCTGTAGACCAAAATTGTATTTTTGTCAACTTTGCACTAATTTGTTAAATGACTTGGAGAAGCACAACTTGCTGTGATAAGTATCTGCTCTGTGGTGAATTATGGGGTGACATTTCCACGTCCAAAGACCCATTTGGCGCATAATCTTCCATAATGATGAAGTCAGCATTGATGCAATGCTAGAGTTTGACGTTGAAAATTCAATTTAATTTAGCTCATGTTTTGGGTCAATGTGAGGGCAATTTTGTCATTGTCACATGAGGATTTAGACGTAACTTCTTTTTTATTTTATTTTTCATCCTTTTTTTTCTCTTTTGGTCTTAAACGAAGGTTCCTAATTTCCTTTGCTTGGAAATTATGGACTCTGAATACCCCCAATTACACTCAAGCACCAAGAAATATGTAAATTCAAGATAAATATTTTGCCTACCTGGGTTGAACATAACTTGGATAATTTATTCTAATTTATCTCATTCCGTGAGCTGCCATAGTAAAATTGTTTATTAAATACTAGGGTAAATTACACTAATACCCTCGTGAGGTTTCAGTCAATTCCACCTAGATGTCGGTCAATGTGAGTGTAGCCCCAACGCCCTTGAAGTTTATATTTTATTGCAATGACACCCATTGGAGGTATCAAATGACTCTGAAGACCTTAATTATTTTAATTTGCATGCGAAATATCTAAGTTATCCTCATACCTAAACCCTACACCACACTCACTATACTATTATCCTTGTCACTACAACCCTTATTATTTATACACTATAATAGTACAATTTTAATATTTTTCATACATTTTTAAATCTTTTATTATTTAAATAAATATAATTATTTATTTACTTAACATTTACACCAAATATTACAATACTATGATCTTCCCACAGAATATATTAATTATTACTAAATTTCAATAAAGTATATATTATTGATAAAAGTCAAAGCAATGCTTAATTTTTCTATAAATTTTTTATTTTTTAATTTAATTTTGTTATTTAGATATTATAAATTTTCACATCACAAGTTCCATTCTTTTAACTTCCCACTAAATATATCAAATACTACTGAATTCAACTAAACTATATATTTCCATCAAATACAAAATTCTTTTTAACTTTTCCAACGAAATATCAAGAATTACTAAATCCCACTAAACTATATACTACTTAAAAAATTCAAGAAATATTTATTTAATTTTTCTTTTTTTTTTGTTTACTCTTGTTACTTATCTAAATAAATAGGAGTATACCTATTTATACTTTAATATTACAATTTTTTTTTGAGATTCCCACTAAAATTACTAATTATTATCACATAACATTGAATAATAAATAGGGTTAACTTCATTTACACCTCCTGAGGTTTGTCCTCTCTTCACTTAGACCCCCACATTTGCATATATTTATTTGCACCCCTTATTTTATCTGACATAACTCATTTACACCCCCTACTGTCACTTTCAAGTCTAATCAACAAAATATTTTTTTGAATTCCTATTCTACTCCTCATCTTGCTATTAGGATACAAGGGTAATATTTGCTTATTTTAATTTATCAGAAAAATTAAAAGATTTTTTAATTGAAACTCATTATTTCTTATAAATGATTGTTTATTTATTCAAAATACAAAATATAATCTGCAAAAATGATTTGATTCAATTATCAATATATTTTCAAAATTGCAACCCCAGCCACCTCTTGCAACCCCGCAAAATTGAGCGAGAAAAAATGATTTGATTCAAAAACTTAGGATAATAAGTAAAAAATACCCTTTCAACAACGAATTCGGACTAAAGTACCAAATTATGAAATCCTCAAATATTTTTTTTTTTGGGAGGTAAATAAATTTATTAAATAAAAAACAGAACTATACAGGGAAAGATAAAAAGAAGCTTTGCAGCCAAACAAGCCTTAACTAAAGCCCCAAAATAGAAAAAAAAAGAGTACGAAATCTACTGTTCTTGCCCGTCATCATAACCAAGATCAGGCATGTCAATTATCTTCATTCCAAGCCCTAATCTACTGTTCTTGCCCGTCAAAACACCTCTTACATCAATTAGTGCTAAAATCCAACAACCTGTTCGTCTCTAAGATCATAATTAGGAAAGATTTCTCCTTCATATTACAGAGGCTGTAGGTTGGGTGCGAAGGGTCATGATGGTTCAGAACAGTTCGATGCCCATCAAAAGAGGTGAGTGGCGAAGCGATAGAGACTGGTTATTCACGGTGTAGATCGGTGGTGGTCTGCTGGTTCGCGCGGAGGAGGTGTACGGTGGAGCGGGGCGGGGGCAGCTCGCTGGTTGTGTGGAGGTGCAAATCGGTGGAGGAGGAGATGCTTGGTGCTGCGGATCGGTGGTGGTTTGTGGTGGATGGTGCAGATCGGTGGTGGTGATGGATGAAATATCAAAGCTTTATTTTGTTTGAAATCAATGTTGTTATTTGAAGTATTAATTAAGCAATAAGCATATTATACTGACTATTAGTCTATAAGGCCATGTTTGGTAGGCAGTCTTTTTGATCTGATTTGGTCTGATCCGGTCCGGTTTGGTCTGGTCTAATCTGATCTATAAAATTCTATTTGGTAAGCGGTTTGATCTTACTATTTATTTTTTATTTATTATAATATTTATTTATGTATTATTTCTTTATTTTATAATATATTTTATTATTTATATTATTAAATTATTATTTATTAATTTATAAATATATTCTACTTATTTATTATTATTTCATTATTTATTTTATTTTATTTATAAATTATTTATTCATTTTTAATTATTTAAAAATATATTTTATTAATTTAATATTATTATACTCATTTTTTATTATTATAATGAAGTATTTATTTATTATTATATTTACTTATTATTTATTATTATATTTATTTATTATTTTTTATTATATTTATTTATTTATTATTTTTTATTTAATTTTGTTTATTATTTATTATTTTTATTATATTTTTAAATATGTTTTATGTAATTTATTATTTATTTTATTAATTTATTAATTTATTATTATTATTTATTATTTAGTCCATTTTTTATTATTATTATATTTATTTATTATTATTGTATTCATTTTTTTATTATTATTATGTTTTATTTAATTTATTATTTATATTATTAATTATTCATTTTTAATTATTTATTATTATATTTATTTATTATTATTATATTCATTTTTTATTATTATATTCATTATTTATTATTATTAGGTATTATTTATTTCATTTTATTTATTATTTATATTTTATTTTTAAAATATGTTTTATTTAATTTTTTATTATTATTATTAATTTTTTATTATTATTTATTCATTTTTAATTATTTATAAATATATTTTATTAATAAGACCAGACCGAACCACCAGGAACCACCTTTTTTTTTGTCTGAAATCAGGCCATTTTGGTCTTATTTGGTCTAACCAAAAATTTGGGACCAATGCTACCAAACATGGTCTGGTCCCATAAAACACAAGACCAGACCAGACCAGCTGGAACCGAACCACCTACCAAACAGAGCCTAAATGTGAAAATATACGAGATTATAGCATAAGGTTAGTGGGCCCCAAAAATCGGGGTGTTCGAAGCTTTGGTCCCAACTAATCAACGGAACTTATGCAAAGCGATCCCTTCATACGAATTGAGTAAAGTAATCGTGGCCTAAATAAATGGTTTGCACCCATAAAATTAGCAATTGTCATCTGTTTTGTTACCATATTTGATAAATTAGTCACCACTCAATCTAATCTACATAACCAGTCTAGTACTATTGTTCCATCATTATATTCTTTGGTAAGTCTTATATTTAAACATCAATCATCTATCTTTTTAAAAGTTAATTGATTCATTATTATATATTTACTTCCCTTATTTAAATCCAATACAAATATTAATAACATACCCGGATTGACAAAACTGTCATCCATCATTTCTTTTCCTTTTAATTATTTGCACTCACTTTGATTTAAACATAAAACTAATTTTTTTTTTTTTTAAAAAAAAGACATACCTTTTCAAACATTAAATTAGCAAATTTTTTTTTTTTTTAAAAAAGGCGTTACTTTCCCTAAACCAAAAATTTGGATTTTCTATTCTCGTAATGATGGAGGGTAATTTGGTCAATTCGGATATATTATAAATACTTCGTATTAAATTTAAATAAAAATATAAGGACGAAAATTTTCATTCATTAAATACTAAAATGGAAAGTCAATATACAATAATAACTCAAATTACTTTTAAAAACCTATCTCATTCAAATTTAAATATAGAACTCGTGTCCACGTTTCATTAAACCACATCATGGGGTAGAAGGAAGTTTCTCCTTATGGGATAGAAGACCAGTATTCTCCTTGGTAAAATGTTTGTAATTTTAGAAAACATAGGGTATTATAGCTGTTTTTCTTTGGTAAAATGCTTACAACACCCTTTAGTTTTGATAATTATACTTCCACTCCCTTTAAGTGATCGTCGTTCATATCTAGCTACTGGAGATGTGAAATTACTTATATACCCATGTCTATTTATCATTTAAATAAGAATATTTTAGACATTTTACCAAAGAAAAGCAACTGACGTTGACTATGCTGGAAGTTCACCAAAAGGGGTATTTGTTACAACTTACTAACTAGAGAGACTGAAAGTTTAATTATCAGAACAAGAAGGGGCGCAGGTATAATATTATAATTCTTAAGGTGTGAAACTGTAATAATCCCTTTAATTTAAATGCACATATACATGGTTAGGCCTCGAACTAAAACCCGGAGAAAAAGCGTTCTTCTAACTGAATGTTTGGGACAATACTCGAGTCATCCACGGGGAGGATGAAGTTCGTCATCCCCTCTGATGTGATTCAATAACATTTGGACATGTCGCTAAAGTTTTTCGAAAAAGGATTTGAGTCAATTAAAATTTTCTTTTTCTGAATTTTATTTCCATCTTTCACTTTTAATTTTTTTTAACTATGTGTCCAAATGCTATTGGACCACATCAAAGGGAATGACTAACTTCATCATCCCCGAGGAAGATCCAAGTATTATCCAAATGCTAATGTCAAACTTCTTGAATTAAAAGAAAACATTTATATTTAAAGGACAATACTTAGGTCTTGCCTCATGAGGACCAAGTTCGTCCTTCTCGCTGATGTGGTCCAATACAAGTTGGACATGTGGTCAATTTCTTTTTCAAAAAAATTGACATTGATTTGTGTATTTATGGATTTTATGTCCAATTTCCTTTTTAAAAAGATTTTAATCACGTTTTCAAATTGTAATGGACCACATCATCGGATGAACTTGGTCCTCATGAGGAAGGTATTATCCATATTTAAATGCAAGCACAAAAGTATTTCTTACCCAATTTATAAAAGATAGATATGTTCCACTTATTTCTTTCCAAAATAATAAAGATAATAAAAATTGAGATATATGTAATCACCACCCTTCAAAAACAGTCTCATACTCTACAATCATTTTGGAAATATATCGTCTCTACATTTAAAACTAATATGTGAGCTAGTTAGTATAATTAGAATATAAATGGAATAATAGTGTTTTAATATATACTAACTCATATCTTAATCATCTGTTCCGGGCTAGGTTTTGTTGGGAATTAATTTATATCTCACACATAAGAATTAATTCCGCCCAAGATTACAAACACATATTTTTACTCACACACACATCATCCACACACAACACACAAAGGATACAAGAATTTATAGTGGAAAACTCCAAACCGGAGAAAAACTACTTTGTTGTCAAAGACAACCAGAGAAATATCACTGTGTGGAAAATTATTACAACCATACTCTCAGTAATTTTTCTCTCACCCCACGATCCCAATACACCCACACTCTACCCAAGCATATACTAACTCACACATTTTTATTCTCAAATTAAGAAAACCAAGAAATGAATTTAACTAGAGTCAAAATACAATGTTGTTTTTTACTGGGATACATAGAAACAAATGTTTGAGCTTCTTATATAGGCTCTTGAACTCATCCACCTTTTACTTCCCAAGCATTGTGGGACTTCCTCCTATTTTATTTTTGTCAAAACCTAACAATCTTCACATTGGCTAAATAAAAGAAACTTTTGTTGCAACCACCGTCTTTACAGACATAATTCTCAACCCATAGAACTATCATAATCCACCATAAAGAGTATACCACTTAGAATCAACAAATTCTAAGAATTTCACATTGGCACATGTCGAAAAACCTTGTTGAAAAATATGGTGGAACTTCCATGTTGGCTTTCCCGGAAGTTCATCAATCATCAACATAAACTCCACCACACACCTTGCATCAATGTCAACAATGTCCGTGTGCAAACTTGTGGACTCGCTAGCAGTAATACATCATCTTTTCATGGCAACTCGAAAATCAATAACATGCCAAAAGGACCACCACAGTCTCTTATGGAGAAAAGAGACCCACTGCTAACGACAATATCAGCATCTTCATTTACTGATTTTGGAGCATTTTGCCGAACCCGCTCCACCGACAACTTTTCTTCAAATGCCAATATTGCCCACACTTTCAAATCTATGTGTATTATTCACGGTGAGTAAAACACAACCAACAACCTTGCTTTGATACCAATTGTTGGGAATTAATTTCTATCTCACACATAAGAATTAATTCTGCTCAAGATCACAAATACATGTTTTTACCCACACACACATCATCCATACACAACACACAAAGGATACAAGAATTTATAGTGGAAAACTTCAAACCGGAGAAAAACCACTTCATTGTCAAAGACAACTAAAAAATATCACTATGTGGAAAATTGTTACAACCACACTCTCAGTAATTTTCCTCTCACCCCACGATCCCAATACACCCACACTCTACCCAAGAATATACTAACTTGCAAATTTATATTCACAAATTAAGAGAACCAAGAAATAAATTTAACTAGGGTCAAAATACAATGCTTGAAATGTTTTTGACTGGGATACATAGAAACAAAGGTTTGAGCTTCTTATATTGGCTCTTGAACTCATCCACATTTTACTTCATAAGCATTGTGGGACTTCCTCTTCTTTTATTTTTGTCAAAATCTAACAATCTCCACATTGGCTAAATAAAATAAACTTTTGTTGCAACCATCGTCTTTACCGACAATCATAATTCTCAACCTAGAGAACTATCATACTCTACCATAAAAAGTATATCCACTTAGAATCAACAAATTCTAAGAATTTCACATCGGTACATGTCGAAAAACCTTGCTGAAAAATATGGTACAACTTCCACGTTGGTTTTCCTGAAAGTTCATTAGCCATCAACATAAACTCCACCACACACTTTACATCAATGCCAACCAATGCCCGTGTGCAAACTTATGGACCCACTAGCAGTAACACATCCTCTTTTCATGGCAACCCGAAGATCAATAACATGCCAAAAGGACCACCACAGTCTTTTATGGAGAAAAGAGACCCACTCTTTGCAACAATATCAGTATTTTCATTTACTAATTTCGAATTAATTTGCCGAACCTACTCCACCGACAATTTTCTTCAGGTGTTAATATTGTCCACACCTTCAAATCCTTGTGTATTCTTCACGGTGAGTAAAACACAACCAACAACCTTGTTTTGATACCAATTGTTGGGAATTAATTCTTATCTCACATGTAGGAATTAATTCCGTCCAAGATCATAACCACATGTTTTTACTCACTCATACATAATCCACACACAACACACAAAGGACACAAGAATTTATAGTGGAAAACTTCAAACTGGAGAAAAACCGCTTCATTGTCAAAGATAACTAGAGAAATATCACTATGTGGAAAATTATTACAACCACACTCTCAGTAATTTTTCTCTCATCCCACGATCCTAATACACCCACACTCTACCCAAGCATATACTAACTCATACATTTATATTCTCAAACAAGAAATAAATTTAACTAGAATCAAAATATAATGTTTGAAATGTTTTTGACTGGGATACATAGAAACAAAGGCTTGAACTTCTTATATAGGCTCTTGAACTCATCTCCCTTTTACTTCCTAAGCAATGTGAGACTTCCTCCTATTTTATTTTTGCCAAAAATTAACAGGTTTAACTGTTGAAGGACAGTGTAGGTCATCACTTCAATACAATACTCAACAATACTTTGTGTTGGAAAAAAATCAGGTCCAGTCCTTCTCTGACTGAACCTTGTTCCATTCACACATGTTGGCTTATGATTGGCTCATAAGGATTTGACTCTCCACCTCAGCAATTGACTATCCATCTCAGCAATATATCATTATACATACTTTATACAGAACTGTTTATATATACATAAATGTAGAAGCTTTGACTCTCTACCTATTTTGGCTCCAACACGTCAAAAATCACTTGAAATGAAAATTTTGGTCTGAAATTGAAAAGAAATACTGTAGCAATCACTTGTGCCTTCCCTTGAGAACTCTGTCTTCCTTCTTCCACTGATTCATCCACCATCAAAACCTAGCCCTAAAGCACGCGAGTCAAACCCACTAAAAATCCCCAATTTATCAGTCGGATTGGTCGATAAGGGTGAAGGCAAGGATGTTGGCGTACGTGAAGGAAAAGCTTCGTCAAAGAAGAAGCGGAAGAGAGCCGCGAAAAAAGTAGTCAAATCGGCAAAATAAAGAGCATCATCTTCTTCTGGACGGACCGTCCCTCCTCCTCCACCGTCCATCAATATTCTGGTGGAGAACTTGCATAAACTTAGGTATGTGTTTTTTACTCTGGGTTTTTGCCTAATGAATTGTAATTGAAAGTCTCTATTTAGAGTTTAGAGGTGTCAATTTAGGGTTGAGTTTAGATTTTTCAATTTATTGTTTTCAATTTTGAGGGGTTTAATTTAGGGTTAAGTTTCGGTTTGCAATTTAAAAAGGATTTTCAATTTTGGATTTCAATTTAGAGGGATTTTATTTAGGGATTTAGGGTGATTTTAGGGTCTATATGTGCAATTATATGTGGTATTGTAGGTGATTTATTCCATGATTGATATGTATGTTACTATGCTCCTCTAGTTGAAATCATCAGTACTTAATATGTTTAGAGTTTTCAATTTACGGTATAAGAATGAAGAGAAACACAGGAAAACCCGAGGGGATATGCGGTATGAACAAACTGGCTTCTTATCCTACCAAAAAGAAATGATTTATGGACCTGTATATCCTTATTAAATGGCAATTTGTTTTCCTTTTTTGGTTGTTTTAAGCATAAATTGTGTAACATGCCATTTTACCCGAATGTTCCCATAATATGTGTTGACACATGAGTGTTGTCGTCATTAGATAGCTTGGCCAATCCAAAATCTGCCACTTGAGCATAAGTGGTAGAGAACCTGCTCAATTATCTTATAAAACTGAGAGAAGACTAAAAATATCAAATTACTGATACTGCAAATTAATAGCTTGGCTTCATTGATTATCAATTAATATATTAGCAGCATTAATGTCTCGATGGATAATTTTAGGGTAGCTTGCAGATAGTGATAAAAAAAGTGTTTAAAATGATGGAGAGAGCGAGAGAGAACCTGAATTACTTACAATCTTCATAAAGATAAGCAAACCCTCTCCCAACTTCGATGACAATCTTGAGTCTTGTTGGAAAGTCCATTGGAGGACGATCTTTTCTTGACAATTGGAATGTGCAAGTGACATTAGAATAGGAAGAACAAGCTAACTAGTTGTGATAAAAGTTCGTGCGCTTGAGCTATGTTCTCCTAGCACAGAATTGATGCCTTCAAGTGAGAATTAGGGAAAAACTAGTTTAAACTTGAAAACTTGTTTACTAGAATTTCAATTTCAAAGCATCAATTCTATGCTACGTAACAGAGCATTAAGACATTAAAATTTCAATGCTTTAACTGAGGATCTCTGCCCAGTTGCACATTTTTTGTGAGCTGCGTAAGAGTCCACACATGGATTAAACACACAGAATGACTAAAATTTATTTACAAGGTCGCTATAGTAATATAGTCATGAAATACAAATATTACCAAAGAGTATATATGATCAAGAAAGCAATTTGAAAGTGTAGGTCATACCATGCAGATGGAATTCAAGTGTGTCATTCGAAATAAATTCATAAACCAACATCCTCTGAGACCCTGTAATGCAGTACCCATAAAGCAACAGAAGAATTTAAAAAGGATTTTCAAATTGGGGTTTCCGTTTAGAGGGGTTTTATTTATGGATTTAGGGTGATTTTATGGTCTATATTTGCAATTATATATGGTATTGTAGGTGCTTTATTCCATGATTGATATGTATGTTACTATGCTCCTCTAGTTGAAATCATCAGTACTTAATATGTTTAGAGTTTTCAATTTGTGGTTGCATGTTAGAGGTGATTTTAGCTTTTCAATTTAAATGATTTTCAATTTGGGTTTTCAGTATAGAGGGTTTTTATTTAGGGATTTATGTCATTTTAGAGTGCCTATTTGTTATTATAGGTGCTATTATTTAGGGATTTATGTCAATTTAGAGTCTATATTTGCTATTATAGGTGCTATTATAATTCACTTATTAAACTTCACTTAAAATTGTCATTATTCAATTATGAAACTATGCTCCTCTAATGTGTACCATGTCTTTATATTTCCTGATATTGAAAATGATAATGTCCTCTAATGTGTACCATGTTTCATTAAATTAATTATATTTTTTCAATAAGAACATTTATTCATATCCTTATGAGTCGTACAATAATATGTTATTCCTTTTGCTTATATTTGTCATATTCTCTTTGTTCGTTGGATCGGTAGGAATTCCGTTCAATCAAGAAGGAATTAATTTGGATATATTTTCAAAATTGTTAAATCCGGCTATAAACCTTTTATAGCCGAAGTTGGAATGATTTGATTGATTGGTATGAATTTGTGAAAGATGCAAAATTTTCAGTCATTAAGGTTTGTTTAATCCATCTTTCATGTACTTGAGGTGGTTTGTATTTATGAAATATGCAAAATTTTCAGTCATTAAGGTTTGTCTAATCCATCCTTTCGTGCTTATGTAAATTAACTAATTATTTGCTATAAAGTATGAAGTGATAGTATCCTTGGTTGAAAGTGTTCATGTCCTTTATCCCTAGCCTCGTATCTTTGGTCGGGGATGCCATTGATTCTATTTTTTCTCGTCTATAAACCTTTTATAGCCAAAGCCGGAGTTGGAATGATTTGGTTGATTGATATGAATTTGAAAATGATGCAAAATTTCCAGTCATTATAGTTTATTTATTTTTGAAAATTTATAGCATCATTTCATTGTTTTAACAAATTTGGACTTAAATGTATATTTGTTAAAACGGGTCCTAAGAAGAGAGTAAATGTATTTGTTCAGTTTTGTTCGAAAATATATTTGGTTGCAACAATATCTTCATTGCTAAGATGGCAAAAAACAATTTGTCTAAAAAATTCAAGTACTATAAAAGTTGTCACGCACAATTTGTCTAACATGTTGTTGAACATGAACTTTAAATGTGAAGTTTTGTTAGCATGATTTTATTAGTTACTATTAATTTAAATCTGTCAAATACGGGTTTTTTTTTGTTACAATTTGTTATGGGGAATGAGTTTGAAGGCGGTTTGTTGTTAAGGCTAATGTTGGAGCATAAACTGACGGAACGAGACGGAGAAGGAAAGTGGTTCTTTCGTCGACCTGGATATCCTATGTAGAGAGGCCGGTGTGGATTGGCCTGAATTGAAATAATTGTTTTAGTTGCTTTAGAACTAGAACTAGGAATCCAAATCCATTTTTCTTCTAAGTTAGCACATTCATTTGGTTTAAGATCTGCGAAATATATTCACATTCATTTCGCTGCAATTCTATTATTCTATTTCAAGTCGTATATACAATGCAAATTTTTTTGGTTTCATCTATTTTTTAATATCTGAGCGATTAGCACACTTTAAGATCTAAGTGATTACTACTCTTCTATAGTTGCTTTGACACATTTGACTAAACCTATATTTTCTATGCTTTGGAATTTAGTGAATATATTCGACTAAGTTGCACATTTGTTATTTCTTAGAAAATAATTTTTTTTTCAATTACAGTGCACATAGAAACATAACAACGGTTGATAGTTTAAAAGTATAGGCTGAGAAAAAAAATTTATGAGAATAATTTCACATTTTAAGGTTGGTAATATTTAGATAAATGTTGTTATACAATTTTCGTATCCAACAAGTTATCGCTTAAAGCACATATGGGCCAGGAGTTGACATATATTTGTACTAATGGTTTAGGCACCTGCTACATATCCATATGTGGAAAATATGAACTAAAATCCTGCTACATATTTGAAGTATTAGTTATAAATTGTCATGTGTATTTTTACCACTCTTCTATAGTTGCGAAACACACATTTGACTACAACTATATTTTATCTCGTCTATTAATCTTGTATATAAAAGGAGTTAGAATGATTTGGTTGATTGCTTTGAATTTTTTAAAATTTACAGTTCATTGCGAAACAGGTATGAAGGCAAAGAGGAGAAAAGAAGTGGCTTCCAACGGTCACACTTGAAACTGTTTATCAATACCGTGTCCTAGCTATCCATTGACTAGCGGAAAATGGTCGAGAATATTGGGTTTGGAAAACTGTTGGACTACAATGCACAACATATATATGTAACAGTGTTAATTCCTATCCAGTTACATTGCACCTCTAAATAAAATAAGGGTTGCAAGTTTAGAGATTTCGGATAAGGAGTAAAAATTGACGATTAATTCCACGGAACAGTTTCAATTGCTGGAAATATCGATGTAAACGTTCCTATAAAATCAGCAGGACCTCAAAGGCTCGACTATACACCCGATGACAATGCACAACTCATATATGTAACAATATTAATTCCTATCCAGTTACATTGCACATATAAATAGAATAATGCTTGCAAGTTTAAAGATTTACGATGAGGACTCAAATATTGACGAATAATTCAACATTCACTATTCCTTTTGTTGGAAATATCGAGCCTAACGTTCATATACAATCATGGGAACTAAAAAATGATCTCTTCATTTTATTGGCTCCAAGAGTCAACATATATGTATACTGATGGCTCACATATTTATCTTACATTCTACTATAAGTTTCTTTTACATAGTTAATTTATTTCCCGTTACATCGCACATAGAAATATAGTGATGAGGGGTCCTTTAAATATTTAGGCTGATGAATAAATAATTGTTTTAAGCACCTCACGAATATATATTTGCACAATTTCTGGTAATATTCCACTGCATAATAAGTGCAATCTAACCTCCACTTGCCATGATGATAACTATATTTACTTTTCACATGAAATTTAAGTACAATTAAATAACCTAACAACCACTTCCAAGCACATACTTATGGACCACATACTTCCCTAAAGTAGAATACCAGCTTATACCCATGCGTGCAAGGCAGTCCGTTCGTGTATCAGCTCTAAGACTCTTCTTCTTCCGTGCCTTCAAACTTCTTCTTACACCATCCTTTGAACATACAAATAACCTTGAAGTCAGTTTCCTTTCCAATTGTGGCACCTGATCTCTGGCCTTCCTACTAGGATTGCCCCACTCGCGACGGATACTAAATCCTATATTACCTCCGTAAGCATTGTAGAAGTCATATGCATGCTGCTCGGAATCAAAGCACATTCCGATGAATGGTTTAGCATCCAGAAGATCAACCCCATTTACTTGTTCAACGACATTAACCTGGCTGTTGATTTCTTTATCCATTATCCAACTCTTATCTCCCACAACAATACTCAACTAAATTAGGAGTTGCAAGAATGAAATATATAACCGAATCATATTAGTTACAACTAAAACTGCAATAAATTTTAACCCACTAATGCTGACTAGGTTGCTGATTGGGATGAATGGGCAGTTCCACTCAGAGAGTAACATGAATGAATGTATATTCACTATATGAATGTTAATGTCGAAGAGTATACTAAAGATATGAAATACCTAAAATAAAATAACATTCGTAGGTTAGGTTGTACATAATTCTAACGTCAATAACATTATTTATAAGAATGATTTTTATCCATCTACAACATAATGAGGTATTAGTTTTTTTCACCTTCATGATGTTCTACAATTGAATGAATCCAAGACTATATAAACAAGTAATTAAGCTCACAAACGTAACTTTGTCTTCAAAATTGATAACTTTCACGGAATAGTCAAATTTTCGAGGGTTTTGTATGTGAATAAAACATTTATATATGATATGTATGAGTTAAAAATATTTTCCTAAAAACAAAGCGGATAACAACTTTATATAATTTTTTAGATAAAAGAAACATGTAAATAAAGCCTCGAATTGCTAAAGATAAAATACAATATAACTAAAAACAATCAGCCACTGAGGTTACTATGTGTTTGTTAATGTCGAAGAGTGTACTAAGGGTATAAAATACCTAAAAAAAATAACATTCGCAGGTTAGGTTGTACATAATTCTAACGTCAATAACATTGTTTATAACAATAATTTTTATCCATCTACAACATAATGAGGTATTAATCTTTTTTACCTTCATGATGTTCTACAATTGAATGAATCCAAGACTACATAAACAAGTAACTAAGCTCACAACCGTAACTTCATCTTCAAAATGGATAACTTTCAACCAATACTGAAATTATCGATAGTGTTATATCTAAAAAAAATTCGACATTATTTGTTAGATCACACTAACCAAACAAACCCTAAAGTAACCAAAAAATATAATAACATACAACATTTAACAAATTCAAATCAATACGCAAAGAACATACATATTTCACTATTGAAAAATTAGATTTTGTAAAGTTGTACTAGAAAATTAACAACTTCTGTAAATTATACGGGCAATGTTATCAGAATAATTTTTATCCCTCTGTAATATAATGAGTTATTAGTCTTTTTCACCTTCATGATATTCTACAATTGAATGAATCTAAGATTATATAAATAAGTAACTAAGCTCACAACCGTAATTCCATCTTCAAAATGGATAAGTTTCACGGAAGAGTAAAAAATTCACGCGTTTTATATGACAAAAAATATCGACAGTTTTAGGGGATCACACTAACAAACAAACCCTAAAGTAACCAAAAAACATAAAAACCCACAACATTTAACAAATCCAAATCAAAGAACATAAATATTTCTTTACAACATTTAGATTGTATAAAGTTGTAATATAAAATGAACAACTTCTGTAAATTTTACGTGCAATGCTATAAGGCATCGCTAATATTCATATTCAACACAAACCATAGGCAGAACGACGCCCATCAACAATATTCATATTCAGTATCAATAATATTCTTATTCAACAATTACCATAGACAGAAAAAACAAGAACCCACACTGATCAAACATATCAACGAAACGGACAACAGTACCTGGAACCAATCTGAAAACCACAACTTCAAGTTTTTACACTCTCAATAAAAAATATATAACATCAATCTGAAACGAAGAAGAATATAATTAGGGGTGAAGAGTTCATGAACAAACCAATTAACTAATCTACAAGAAAACCCTAAACTACAATATCAATTAATTGCAATCCAATCTACAAGGAATTAATTGCACTACAAAAACAAATAAACACTAACCAAACTCCATACTCACCTTACCTTGCGACTCGACGAATCTCATCTCTCATCAGGAGCTAGGTCGATACTCCTGCTTTTGCAATATTGTATAGATTCCACTGATATGGACGAATCTCATCTGCAACGTTCATGAAGTTTGGATTGGATTGAATCTGATTCTTCATGTTGTGCCTATATTGGATTTTGGTTGAGAAACTTTTTTCTTTATTTTTCAGACATGTATATATATGATAAGTTCACAAATCACTATTTTAAATGTCAAAAATAAATCTTTAATTCACCATTTTATTGCATAAATGTTCTTATATATATCTTTTTATTTCTTATAGGTTTGAATTAGAAAAGATGAAGAAAATATATTAAAGTGAAGAAAGGAATGCACATGGATGGAAGATGAAGAATATAATGCACATGAAGAAAAGAAGAAAATGACTTGGAAAGCATCAATATTCAAAGAAAAAGAAAATAAAAGTAGATTCAATTTCACTTTACAAGATGTCATTATATTCCAAATTTCTCTATGAATAGGAGAGTAGTTAGATCTTGTAAGGAGTTAGATAGTAGAGAGTGAGAAATTTTAGAGAGAATTTAGTCTTGTATCAAGGTTTTTATTTTGTTGTAATATTTTTCTTAGTTAATGAAAATTTCTTCTATCATCATGTTTTATGTCTATATCATTATGCTAGCTTAAACATCTTCTCAAGGGAGTGATGAAGCCACCTTGGGTAAGATATACATAATTTTATTTTATTTCTTATTGTTTAATTCTCTTCCAGAATTAATTCTTTCAAGTGACAAAACTTACAATAGAGGTTGAAATAGAGGAAGGATTCTCCGTGATTATCAATCAATGGAAATACGGGGAATGCCTACCACTATTTATATTTAATTATTTTTTAACCAAAACATTAGATGAATGATTTTTCGTGATTATCAATTAATGGAAATACGGGGAATGTCTACCAATATCTATGTTTATGTTTAATAGGTTGGAGGATAATTTTGCAATAGAAATATATAATATTATTTATATAGATCCGGGTGGTGGATTCTCTTCCCTTGAGATTTCTTCCACCATTTGATAATTTTATCTAGTTATTTTAGTTTATTAAAAAATTCAAGAATTTTTTTAAGTGATTTCTTTTTATCTCGAAAATTATAGTTTTGGATCCTAGTCTCAAACCGATTTCTAAGTTGAGAGTGGTTCGACCCTACTTATTGCTATATTATTTTAAGTAAAGTATTTGTAGGTATTATAAATTTTGTTGATCGGAGTTTGGTGAAGCAACGACAAATATTATCAATTCATCAACCGTCAAATGGAGCCGTTGCCGCATCAACATTGAGAATTCGGAGTCAACGATCCTCAACTTAAATTTTTCGGGAACCCACCCGAACTTTCTATCCCTCCGTTTATTTTATTTTTTTCTATATTGTGTGATTTTTGTTAATTTTTGAAAAAATAAATAAATTTCATTTTGTAATCTGTTCATTGTATACAACAGTAGGTTCTTGAAGTAAAAAAAAAAAAAAAAAAAAAAAACTGCACTTTCGAAGTTGCAATTTCATTTTTGCAATTGAGAAGTCAAATTTTCAGATTTTTTGTTTGAAAAAAAAAAAAAAAAAAAAAACAAACTGACTGCAGTATTCCATCACTTTACAAATACAAATTTTCTGTTGTAAAATACCAATGAATATGCCCTTTGGTGAATATTGATTCTGATTTGTGAATCAATACAGAACCATTGTTGTCACTCTCCGGAGTATTAAATATTAGAACTATATGGTATAGACTAAATAAAATGTACGGTGACACTAAATAAACTGCAGTACTCCTTAAGATTTCATTAGAAGTTAAAAAAAAAAAAAAACTGCAGTTTGGACATTCTCTATGCTGCAGTATCATTTTTTTTCCAAATTTTGATTTGAGAAGTCAATTTTCCACATTAAAAATAATAATAATAAAAAAACAGATTAGTTTAATTAATTTTATTTTTATTATTCACTCAATTTTGTTTTCATTTTATTTATTTACTTGTTTATTTTTGTTGTTTCTTTTGCAGGAGATACTGTACCGGTTCGTCAGCCAGGTTCCATATCTCTAAACTCTTATTATTATTATTTTTTTCCTAGATTAGGTGAAAATTTTGCATGCGAATTCTAGGATAGAATAACATTAGAAATTCCCCTAAGCTCCCGTTTATTTTTTATTTTTTATTTGTTTTTCTCTTGTTTGTGCATATTTTAATTAGCATTTTGCATAAGATACTTAAGGGCAAAATTCCCACAAGATACGGTCGGGATTTCATCACCCGTTTCTGTGGCCCACAAATCACAAAAATCCTTGCATTTGTTAAACCATGAGCCTAATTTTAAAATTCATTAGCAATAATCCAATTTAGGGTTACGAGCTCATAGGCCCTCTAGGAAGGAAGCAGTTGGTAGTCACACCAGTGAGTCATTATCAAATTGATAAACGGTAGGAAATTCTGTCTAGGACTATGGTTGACGCGCCATTAAGCAGGCCACGTGCCTCGCCACACTTTCCTGGGAACTACTCCGTTGTTAGTTCGATGATCCTTAACTAGTAATCTATCGACTTAATCTGGAATAGAGTAGGAGCTGTCTAATTAGGAGATAATTAATTTGGACACCATCCTATTAATTCTCTACAAGATTAGATTTAAAAATTCACCACCCTTGAATTTAAGCTCAAGATAACAAAGCCAAAAATTTTGTGTGATTTGCCCATTATCTAGCCTTTTTAGGTTTCTTTTTGTTTATGCCCCAATGGTTGCGAGTTAACAAGCGTTTAGTTATGTTTTCTAGTGATCTCTCACTCTTTGATTTAGAAAAAAAATCAACTACCTTGTTAAATCTGTCAACCACCAATAATTCATCAATGGCTGCACCGAGAACTCTTAATGACTATTTTGCCCCAATCACAGCCAATCCACCAAATTGCATTGTTCTACCTGAGAATGATGCACCCCAGTTTGAGATTAGACCCGCCACAATCAATATGTTGCCAAAATTTCATGGACTTCAAAACAAACAACCCTATATCCATTTAGGGAAGTTTTTAACAATATGCAACACATTCAAAAATCAAAATTTGAATGAAGAGGGTGTCAAACTGCGTCTTTTCCCCCTGTCCTTAGAAGATAGAGTTGCATCATGGCTAAACTCCATTCCACCCAACTCCATTCGATCATGGGATGAACTTGCAAGGAAATTCATGAGTAAGTTTTATCCCATGCAAAAGACCGAATCAATGAGAGATGCCATTAGTACTTTTAGAGGGAAAATTGAGGAACAATTCCATCAAACTTGGGACCAATTTCATGATTTGCTACTCAAATGCCCACACCATGGCTTTGATAAAGCACAACTAGTTCATTTATTCTATAAGGGACTTTCACCTATGAACCAAACCATAATTGAGTCAATGCACGAAGGAAAGTTCAAGGCCCAAACCCCTGACCAAACATATATATTTTTGGAGGAACTAGCTGAAAATGCCCAAAATTGGAATTGGAATCAAATTGATAATGAATTTTCTAGGAATGATCAAATGAATAGAACATCTGGTTTTTATGAGATCAAACCTGAAAATGAGTTAAAATCTGTGATGCAAAGTCTTGCTGAGGGAGTGAAAGACTTAGGTAAAAAGTTTGATGCATTTGCCATAATATCTACCCCTGCACAATGCAATGTTTGTTCTGGTTTATCTCATCCAACAGAGGAATGTCCAGTCTCTTGTACATCTGAACCTTCGGATGCGCAAGTTTGTGCTTTCAATACCTTTAGGAGACCATTGCCTAATACATTTAGCTAAAGTTACCATCCTGATACTATAAACCATCCTAATTTTTCATGGAGGCAAAATTTACCTCCACAAAACTTAAGTGGCCAGTCTGGTTTTCAAGGTCACTCCAATAGGCAACCTCCAACTCAAGGACCAATAATTCCTCAAAATCAATTCCCTAGGAATAACCAGTTCAATCCAAGCCGAGATTTAGCAGTTGATCCCATGAACAACTATGTTGCTCCTGTCCCACCGGTCAATAATACTTCCAATTATGAGGACACTTTGAAAATGCTTGCCCTTAATATTGATCAATCCAATAAGCATTCCAATCAGAGATTTCAAAAGTTAGAAAATAACTTTGATCTCTTGACTCAAAATCAACTGCAATTTCAGCAGTCTCTCCAAAATCAGTTGAGTCAACTCACTGCAGCTCTGTCTGGAAGACAAAGGGGTACATTGCCTAGCCAACCTGAAATCAATCCAAAAAGACAAGGAATTAATTTTGTAGGGACTCCTTCCACTTCTGACCAATCAAATGCCAATATAAATTCCATCATTACCCTCAGGTCAGGAAACAAAATTGATAATAAGGTTGAGCCACCCATCAGTGATGAAATTGAACCATCCAAATCTCTTCCACCCAATTCCCAAAAATAAAAAAAGGACCAAGGTCCTAAGCTTGATGAGGTCATTCCAAAGCTGTTTATTCCACGTGCACCTTTTCCCTCTAGACTAGTCAACAATAAGAAGGATTCTCAATACAGTGAAATCTTAGAGATTTTTCAAAATCTCCAGATTAACATTCCATTTCTCACTGCTATTAAGCAAATTCCTTCTTATGCAAAATTCATTAAAGACTTAGTCAAGAGGAAAACCAATATCCCTAAGGAAGCCTTCATAGCCCAACATTGTTCCTCATTCCTACAAAATCAAGATGTGGTTAAACACAAAGACCTTGGTAGTCCCACTATCACTTGTAGGATATGAGAAAATTTTGAAGGTCAAGCTTTATTGGACCTTGGTGCCAGTGTCAATGTGTTACCGTATTCAGTCTACTTGGATTTGGGATTGACTGATTTGAAGAGAACTGATGTTAGAATTCAGTTAGTTGACCGATCCATCAAAATTCCAAGGGGTATCATTGAGGATGTGATAGTAAAAGTTAATTATTTTTATTACCTCGTAGACTTCATTTTGTTAGACACTCAACCAACCCAAGGTAAAAAATTCCAATCATTTTAGGTTGACCATTTTTAGCCACAACCAATGCATTGATCAATTGTAGAAATGGTAGCATGACCTTAACCTTTGGGAACATGAAAGTGGAAGTCAATGTGTTCAATTTGATGAAACAACCCATTGAATCAGAGTCTGTTGAAGATGTTTGTCTCATTGATTCATTGACCAACCACACCTTTAACCACTCATATCCTAAGGATCCACTCCAGCATTGTCTAGCCCATTTTGATGATAATTTGGATGAAGCTAATAACATTAGCCAAGTAAATGATTTGCTAGACTTTGCCCCAACCTTGAAACATCCAAGTATAAATCCAAATTCGAATCATTGTCCTTGCCAGTTAACACTGAATCTGAAAATACAAAGAAACCACCTAATATTGAATTAAAGCCTTTACCCGAGACTTTAAAATATTCGTATCTTGGTGAATCTGAGACTTTTCCAGTGGTAATATCTTCTGAGTTAACTGAGCAACAAGAGTTCCAATTAATTGAGGTTCTTAAGATAAATAGGGAAGTCATAACATGGTCCATTGATGATTTCAAGGGCATTAATCCTCTAGTGGTGCAACATCGCATTTACTTAGAAGATAATGCGAAAACCTGTAGACAACCTCAAAGGAGACTTAACCCCAATATGAAAGAAGTTGTCCGCAGAGAAGTTATCAAACTTCTTAACGCTGATATCATCTACCCGATTTCTGATAGTCAATGGGTGAGTCCAATCCAGGTAGTTCCTAAAAAGTCTGGCATCACTGTTGTGTCCAATGCCCATAATGAGCTTGTTCCTACTCGCATTCAAACTGGATGGCGAGTTTGCATAGACTACAGGAAACTGAATAGCGTGACTAGAAAAGACCATTTTCCACTTCCCTTCATCGACCAAATATTAGAAATATTAGCTGGTCAGGCCTTCTATTGCTTTTTAGATGGTTATTCTGGTTACAATCAAATTCCTGTCCACCCTGATGACCAAGACAAAACTACTTTCACCTGTCCATTCGGTACATTAGCCTATCGTCGCATGCCATTCGGCTTGTGTAATGCACCAGCTACATTTCAGCGATGTATGATGAGTATATTTAGTGACATGGCTGAAAAGTTTCTAGAAATCTTCATGGATGATTTCTTTGTCTTTGGGTCATCATTTGAGCAATGTCTAGACCATCTTTCTCTCGTACTTCAACGTTGTCGTGACAATAACTTGGTACTTAACTGCAAAAAGTGTCATTTCATGGTCCAAAAGGGAATTGTCATAGGTCATAATATCTCCAGTGCAGAAATTGAGGTAGACAAAGCAAAAATTGATCTAATCTCCAATCTACCTATCCCCAAATCTATTCGAGATATTAGAGCATTCCTAGGTCATGCCGGTTTCTACAGGCATTTCATCAAAGATTTCAGTAAGATAACTAGACCTTTGACCCATCTTCTAGCTAAAGATGCACAATTTAAGTTTACTGATGCCTGTAAGTCCGCCTTTGAGTACTTAAAGTCAACACTCACTACTACACCTATCATTCGTTCACCTGATTGGAACTTGCCTTTTGAAATTATGTGTGATGCGTCTGATTATGCAGTAGGTGTTGTTTTAGGCCGAAAAGTGGATAAAGCACGACATGTCATATACTATGCTAGTAAAACCTTAAATGATGCCCAAATCAACTACTCAACCACTGAGAAAGAGTTGCTAGTAGTCGTGTTCTCCTTTGAGAAGTTTAGATCTTATTTGGTTGGATCTAAGGTCATCATCTATACAGATCATGCAACGTTAAGACATCTTTTGTCCAAATCTGATGCAAAACCTAGGTTGATACGCTGGATCTTACTCATTCAAGAGTTTGACCTTGAGATTCGAGATAAGAAAGGTTCCGAGAATGTAGTCGCTGATCATTTGTCCTGTCTTGTTATTGAATCCACTAGTGACTCCATTCCCATCTCTGATTATTTTCCTGATGATCAATTATTTGAAATATCTCATGCACCATGGTATGCAGATATTGTCAATTATATTGTGACTGGTCAAATTCCTTCCAACTGGTCCAAACAAGAGAAAGATAAATTTTTGGCCAAGGCTAAGGAATATTTCTGGGATGACCCCTACTTGTTTAAATATTGTCCAGATCAGATCATTCGTAGGTGTGTTCTTGAGATAGATCAAAAGTCTGTCATTTCCTTCTGTCATGACCAGGCATGTGGTGGCCATTTCAGTTCCAAACGAATTGCTGCAAAAATCTTGCAATCAGGATTCTATTGGCCAACCATTTTCAAAGACACCCACACATACTGTCTAGCTTGTCATAGGTGCCAATTGCTAGGTAAGATTACCAAAAGAAACGAATGGCCTCAACAATCGATTCTCGTCGTTGAAATCTTTGACGTATGGGGTATTGATTTCATGGGACCATTTCCATTCTCGTTTGGCAATCTCTACATCCTTTTAGCAGTTAATTATGTGTCAAAATGGGTAGAAGCTTTAGCCTCCAAAACAGCTGACCATAGAGTTGTGGTGCATTTTTTCAAAGACCAGATTTTGCCTCAGTTTGGAACACCTCGAGCCATAATCAGTGACAATGGTTCACATTTTTGCAACAAAGTCTTTGGAAACCTGTTGTCTAAATATGGAATCAATCACAAAGTGGCCTTATCATATCACCCTCAAACCAATGGTCAAGCTGAGGTATCTAATAGGGAGATTAAACAGATCTTAGAGAAAAGAGTTAACCCCACAAGGAAGGACTGGAGTCTTCGTCTCCAGGATGCTTTATGGGCATACCGTACTGCTTACAAGACCCCTATAGGAATGTCCCCATATCGATTGGTCTATGGCAAAGCCTATCATTTGCCTGTTGAACTCGAACACCGTGCTTATTGGGCCATCAAGGCCATGAACTTTGACTATGATAAAGCCGGTCAACGTAGGACCCTTCAACTTGATGAGTTAGAAGAAATCAGAAATGATGCCTATGAGAGTTCAAGAATTTATAAAGCTAAGACTAAGTTGGAACATGACAAACACATTCTCAAAAAGAAGTTTTTCATAGGACAAAATGTTCTTTTATATAACTCCCGTCTTCAATTATTTCCTGGGAAGTTAAGGTCACGTTGGTCAGGCCCGTACTATGTCCATTACATTTCTAGTCATGGCGCCATTGAGTTACAAGACCCTAAGAATAGACAATTATTTAAAGTTAATGCTCATCGTCTAAAGCCTTTCCTAGAACTTGAAACTTCTGAAAATGAGGAAATTATCCTCATT
The DNA here is from genome assembly GCA_963922005.1 of Cornus suecica. Taxonomy (NCBI): domain Eukaryota; kingdom Viridiplantae; phylum Streptophyta; class Magnoliopsida; order Cornales; family Cornaceae; genus Cornus; species Cornus suecica. The sequence goes on along the minus strand of OY998239.1, from coordinate 19,855,788 downwards.
GATCCGATTTATTCGGACTGATCTATTTAGGGGTAGCACATCTGTTGAGTCTGGCTGAAGACATTAAACTTAGCGCTACTGGGAGGCAGCCCAGTCAGTTGTGTAAATTTTTCTATTAATTTTATTTTTTCACTTTATTTGGATATGTTTAGATTTTGTTTGGGGGTAAAGTCTATCATAATATTTTCAATCACTTGACTTTTCTTTTGCCAAGAATCTTTGCAGGGACTATACTCCAAAAACATCACCTCAATTGCGGTAATTTGTTCCAATTTGTCTCTTAGATGTATTTTTAAACACTAGGGACAGTGTTATTTTTGTTTGGGGGTGGATATCTATTTAATCAAAATAGAATTTCTTTATTAAAAAAAAAAATTTGAAAAATTGATTTCGTTTGGAAAAGTTTTTTGTTTTTATGCATGAGTGTTTTGCATTATAAGTTGATTAAGTTTGTGTTTATGATATATCATTAGTATGCGATGCGATATTCCCGCTCATAAGAGTAATGATTAGATTGAGTTAGTGAAATAATGTGGTTTTACATAGGTAAATAAATTAGTGAAATTGAAACCGAAAATGACAACTTTGACCTATAAGCACATGCACACATTCACTATGGGAAAAACAGTTAATCTTTGACTATGGAGTTGAAAAATTAGCTTTGCCGCTATAAAAGGGGAGAATGGGAGATAGAATGGAAAAAATTTAAAAAAAAATATTTTCAAAGAAATGCAAAAAGTAGTTCTTCGATCTGAGTAACCGGACCTTGGTATCACCAATATCATTGTTCGCGTAAAAAGGGGAGAAAACTAATGAGCATAAATCCCATGGAAGAAGCTCGGGCCCAGTTGGTCGGGACTAAAAATTCTCGCTGGAAAGTCCGGAACTCATAAATACAAAAAGGGATGGAAGTGAAATGATGGAAATAATGAGTTTTTACGAAAAATATGGCAAAATTTGATCAATGAAGTAGAAGAAGAGAGATTAACATACCATAGTAGAATATTCATAAAAACACGGAAGGTTGTCTAGATTGGGAGTAGAAAGTAACAAAATTATTTACTTCAGTGGGGATCATTCATATCATTAGCTTGAGATAGTTATTGTTCGGTAGTGAGGGATAGTATTTGTATTCATATTATCTTATATGTTGTATCATGGCTTGATTAATGAATATGTGAATGCATGAATGTATGAAAATGAAGAATGAAGAAGTTGTGGGTAATATATCCAACCCTCACGAGGCTATTGCTCGTCCACTAGGGTAACCTAGGGGTTTAAGGCCTTATTGCATATGGTAAATGCAATCGAAAGCAGCTTGCGAAAGTGGCACATCTTTAGTTAAATTTAATAAAAGTATAATTTTGTGAACTAATCTTTTTTGCCCTTATTTGCTAGAGGACTAGCAGGAGCTTGTTTGGGGGTAATTTGATAAGATCACAAATCACTATTTTAAATGTCAAAAATAAATCTTTAATTCACCATTTTATTGCATAAATGTTCTTATATATATCTTTTTATTTCTTATAGGTTTCAATTGGAAAAGATGAAGAAAATATATTAAAGTGAAGAAAGGAATGCACATGGATGGAAGATGAAGAATATAATGCACATTGTAACACCCCGTGTTATATTCCTTTTTCCTGAAATTATATTTATATTTAATTTCAGTAATGACGTCACTTGTTCGTGACGTATTATTTATTCTTGGTATTTAATACCTGTAAATTTTTCGCGTTTAGTTTAAAGTCGATTGGATGACTTTACGGTTTTTCTTTGACGACTACGCGAATTCTTATTCTCGACTACACGGTATTAGTACTTTTACTGATCCGGTGTGAAGCGTATTAAATTACCTTCTTGCTGTTCCGGTTGTTGGATTTCTAAACCGGTATAATTCTTTCGGACTAATTTGGTAAATTGGTGTCCCGTGTAATTTCCAGTTACCTAAATTACACTTGGGGGTTGGTCCATAATAAATTGGGATTTATTATATATATATATATATTTAATTATATATATATATATTGAAGTGGGGTTCATTTTGCGATTATAGAGAAGTTGGGGGTTAGTTGTGCAATTAGTACATATATATGTAGATGTGTATACGCAACCACCAATCCATTCTCTGCAACTCCACAGACCTGCTTCTCTTCCTTTCCTCTCCTTCTCTTCTGCAGCAACAGCCACTCCCTCACGCCTCCATCCTCCATGATCGCCGGTCAGGCGAGAGAGAGAGAAAACCGGACGGAGAGGTCACGGCTGGGGTCGCTGGCTTGCTGCGATTGGCGGTAGCGGCTGGAGCCAGGGTCGGCGACCTGGAGCGGGAGCAGTGGCGGCGAGCTGGCGGTGCTGGGTGGTGACGACGAGCTAGTGGCGAAGCTGGTGGTCGCACAAGGGTCGGCGACTGTAGCCGTGGTGCAGTTCGTTCGACAGGACCGGTTCGGCCGGACTTTGAGTGGCCGGTTCGATGACTTCCGGTGATCGGTTTGAGCCGATTTTCGGTGAGTAGCTCCGTATATTCATGGTATTCGTTATATATTAATTTCGTGATTTTAGGATAAATGGTTTGCCCGGAAATCGCATTTATAGGTTATAGATTTCGTTTGGGGTATTTTAGATTTAACCCAATTAATTAACCGATTATTAATGGGCTTCGTATATATCGTATAGGTTGTCAAGACGGACATTTCGATATATTCGAAATAATTATCGGACGATTTTGGTCGGCGGGCTTCGAGTTCGGGCGCCGATACTGTGTTGTTTCGGACTGTTCGGTAACGTATAATTAGGTGGGAAACTTTATTTCTCACTCCACATTATTGAAGTAGTTTTGGGTGTGCAAACCCTTATTTAATTTATTATAGATATATTAAATCGTTAATTTAAATATCTATAATTCGTTTAGAATCGGAATTTGGACTTAGGAATTAATTTAAGAAAATTAATTAAATTATTTCCTACGAGATTAAATATATTCCTAATTGAATTGAATAGGAATAGACGACTTAGAAATTCCTTTGAGAATTAAATGAGCTAGAAGATTTGTAAACGTTGGACGTGATAGACTTAGACGCTATTCTAGGTTCCTTTTTATTACGTGGATTATCTGTTTAAATTATTTTAAAGAAATGATAAGGGAAATTGAAATATTTTCTAAAGAATTAAGAAAATATATTTTTGAAAATATGAGTTATATATGAAATTGTTTTCATATGATTTAAATGCTTTATTGTATTTTAAAGCATGAAAAGAGATTTTAAGATTTATATTACCATGTGGGTATTTTTATAAATATGATGTATTACATATTTATGATTGAGATATGATTTGATTGTACACCATGTCGTGTGAGCACATGGGTGTTGGTGCATGTAGTGCACGGTTTCACCATTGACAGAGAGAGTTCATTTGGTGTGGTCTACTTCCTTTGTGCGTGGGGCACGAGTAGACGTTTGTGTCGGATCATCACAACAACTGGCCAGGAGGTATCACGCCTACGGAACTAAAAAGCCGGCAAATGTGAGTTAGGAGTCCAGGTAGAGGCTCATGTTCTTGACTCAAGGGTAGTCATGGCGTACGGAGTTGCATGTTGGGCTCTCGTACAACCGTCTTCCCTGTTGAAGTGATAGAGAGAAAAATCACTTGGGAAAGGTCGGTGTGGTAACTCTACACTATGATGAGTGGACAGAGTTTGTATCCGTTACCCTTGGGAAGGGTGTGTTGTGTGTGAGTATCACGGGGAGTGTTGAGTCACATTACACTGCCTATTATTTATGTGATCTCGTTTAACATGTATATGTGCTATATTACATGTGTTGTTGGGGCATGCTATTTATGAATATTGTAAATTAAATTCATATTTTATAAATGCTCAGTTGAAAGTAATTAATGTGGAAGAAAATGATAATATGCCATTATATATAAGTATAAATGAAACGAATATATTTATACTTGTTGTTGTATACCTTAGTACCCTTGGGGGAGGTTATGCGTGTTGGCATAGTGATTCATGTGGCTAGCGGAGGCTAGTGGTGGACCGTAGGCTTGACTTGAGTTGAGGCCTTAGAGATTGTGGTTAGTAGCCTTAGAGATTGTGGTTAGCAGCCTTGTGATTGTGGTTAGTAGCCCTGTGATTGTGGTTAGTAGTTTGGTGATCGTGGTTAGTTGTGTGAACTCTTTTGAAGATGTGAGGTTAGGGATGATTTTTGTATCAATTGATAATTGAGGCCTTAGAGAAGGCGAGTGATGAGTTGTATGAGATTTTGATTGATGAGAAGGGGTTATGATTAGGGATTTATTTAGTACTCGAGGTACCGTAGCTTGACAGTCTCGGTTCTTGTGCTTAGTTCATTTCCCTAAGCATTCCTTGTACGGTGTTTTGTACACTAGTACGTGGTCGTTGACTTGTATGTCATTCTTAGATTCCTTGGTTACGGCGTGGTGCCGAACCTCTTCCTCGTGGTATCATTTGATTTGGTGGAGTTGGAAACGGATGGTGGTCTTCCGTGAGTCCAACGTGTTGTTCTTCCTTTATTGTCCTTTTGGGCATTATAGGAATCCGTGGAGTTGTTCATTCTTATGTGGCTGTCATTTCGAAAACGGTGCTTTCTAAGTTTTGAAAGTAAACTTTTGTATTTAAAAGGAAAAACCCGTTTTCGCCTACCCCCGAATAAACGAACAGTTTTAATACTTATAAAATGATCTTGAGATCTTCTTTGAAATGATTTTCAACTTTTAAAAGCCTGTGATGGCGACTGACGGAGACCGGGGGCAAGACGGTCATTTTTACTGTGTGATTTCTAAAAAGAAAACTATTTTATCACTTGTCTAGAGATTTTGAGATTTTGAGACTTCTTTCTCAAAATCTCGACTTGTAGTATTTTGAAAGGTGGTTTCTTGTTTCACCTTTTCTTCGGATCGTTCTAAGTCTCGGTTAGGAGGCTTGGTGTTGTTCAGTGCACACTTATAGTGTTGCCTTTCCTTTTCTTTGGGTTGTTGATGTCACCATCTAGGTGATTGGGGTTTTTCACTTGTTAGGGGCATGGATGCCGAATGAAATGGTTTGAGTTTTAAAAAAAAATTTCTTAAAAACTATGGAAATCCTTGGGATTCCTCTTTTATTTACTTTCATACTCGGCCATTCGCTTTTGGTTCCCTTGTCCACTTGTGGTGTTCCTTTCTGGTTCATTCGTGATGTTCTTTCCTTGTTTGGGTATTCTTAACCTTGACATTGTGTCTCGGTTATCTGTTGGTGTAGCATTGGGACTCCTTTTCCCTTGCTTGGGTTCTTGACTCTTACGTGGTTTTTCATATCCTTAGTGAGAGCGTTGGTGATTAATTGACATTGTTGGAGATAGCAATTGAGATTTGTTATATATATATATATATATATATTGGTGATAGTATTATGAGGTTAATGTGATGATGTGACTTATGGTATCGAGGAATAGATGTGATTGAGGTGATCTAGTTCCTGAGAGGTAGATTCCTCTAGGAGTGGGATGAGATTTGTTATATATATATATTGTATAAATATATATATATATATTGATGATGGTTGTGTTAGTACGCAAGGACGTGGGTGTTTTCCTTCCTGTGTTATCGGGGTGTAGGATTTGAGCCTTCCTTGGTACTATTGGTGGATTTTGTTTCCTGTGGATATTAGAGGTGAGTGTGTTTCCCTCTGTTGGATTTGGTGGTTAGCGTGGTGAGCATTGATGATTGTTAGATTTGACTTGGGTTGTTGTGTACCTAGTGTACATTGGTGAGAGTAGTGTAGCCTACTGGTGTTGGGTACTTGGAGTACGAGTTTTAGAGACTCATGTTGTGTATTTATATATATATACGTGTAGATATATATATATATTCCCTATATACTTATGTATACTCGTTTACGATGGTATATGAGCGTGTTGACTTGGATTTGCGTGGATGGGACTAGTTGGGCTATTTATATCTTATTAGACGGTTTAGCTATACCTAAACTATCAGAGGATGTGGTAGTTAGGATATCTTTTCCCACTGAGCTTATTTGCTCACGGAGGGAATTTCATTTGCCCCCCTGGTATTCCACGCCAGGTTGCAGGAAATATACGGCTATGAGCAGGATGCAGTGCAACGGCAGTTTCCTTTTATTCTTGTTACAGGTTTGGAGTGGTGCAGGGTGATGCGGTTACGGTTGCAGCACGACTGGGTTTGGGGACGATAGGTATCCGCTTTCAGTTTCTCTACCCATTGTTATGGGATTGTTATGTATTCTCTTTTGGGAGCCAGTCTGTTGGCCTATCCCTGTTGATGTATCTTTTATTTCCTGTACTTATTCTTTCAGGATGTATTGTATCTATTCTGTACAGTTAGACGCTTTTCTGTATTCTTATTCGAGCATTTGTGGCTCTGTTGATGTTAGAGGGTTTGGAGGGGTTTTGGTTTCTTTCCATTACCTCGGCCCTAGTAGGATTGATGAATGTGGGGCTTGGAAGCCATTGTGATTATTGAATTGCTTTGGGCAGGTTATTGTGTTGTGGTTGTTGTCCGGATGTTCCATTTACAAACGGAACTCTGCAGGATTTTCGTTAGATTCCGCTGCTTAGTTTTGTTAGTCATTTGGGTATTGAATATACCATTTCTATCATTAACCCATATGTTTTCTTGGTTAATGATGTCTTAGTTGGTCATTCGTATTAAGGATCACATCTTGGATTCCTTGGATGTCCCAGTTCGGGAGTCTTAGGGATTTAGGAGCGTGTCTGTTGGTATCTGAGGATACTCTTGTGTTTTCAGTATTCGTGTTGGCATGGAGTATATTCTTATTGTTATTCCATGTACTTCTTTGTTATTGTTGACTCTAGTAGTCGTTTGGTTTGCGTCACCCTTTAGGGGCGTGACAACATGGTATCTGGGCATTCATTGCAACCCTTTATGGGTGTTTGAAGATTGAATGTCTTTTGGTTCTCGTTTCTTTTTACTTCCGCATTCACTCCCTTAACTCTTAGGCTCGGGTTTCGGAGTCCTAGGAATTCGGGGCGTGACACACATGGATGGAAGATGAAGAATATAATGCACATGAAGAAAAGAAGAAAATGACTTGGAAAACATAAATATTCAAAGAAAAATAAAATAAAAGTAGATTCAATTTCACTTTACAAGATGTCATTATATTCCAAATTTCTCTATAAATAGGAGAGTAGTTAGATCTTGTAAGGAGTTAGATAGTAGAGAGTGAGAAAGTTTAGAGGGAATTTAGTCTTGTATCAAGTTTTTTATTTTGTTGTAATATTTTTCTTAGTTAATGAAAATTTATTCTATCATCATGTTTTATGTCTATATCATTATGCTAGCTTAAACATCTTCTCAAGGGAGTGATGAAGCCACCTTGGGTAAGATATACATAATTTTATTTTATTTCTTATTGTTTAATTCTCTTCCCGAATTAATTCTTTCAAGTGACAAAACTTACAATAGAGGTTGAAAATAGAGGAAGGATTCTCCGTGATTATCAATCAATGGAAATACGGGGAATGCCTACCACTATTTATATTTATTTATTTTTAAACCAAAACATTAGAGGGAGGATTTTTCGTGATTACCAATTAATGGAAATACGGGGAATGCCTACCAATATCTATGTTTATGTTTAATAGGTTGGAGGATAATTTTGCAATATAAATATATAATATTATTTATATAGATCCGGGTGGTGGATTCTCTTCCCTTGAGATTTCTTCTACCATTTGATAATTTTATTTAGTTATTTTAGTTTATTATTCAAAAATTCAAGAATTTTTTTAAGTAATTTCTTTTTATCTCGAAAATTATAGTTTTGGATCCTAGTCTCAAACCGATTTCTAAGTTGAGAGTGGTTCGACCCTACTTATTGTTATACTATTTTAAGTAAAGTATTTGTAGGTATTATAAATTTTGTTAATCGGAGTTTGGTGAAGCAACGACAAATATCATCAATTCATCAACCGTCAATATATTTATTTCCTCCTCTCACTGTTGACCTAAATCTGAAATTGGGTGGATTTTTTAATTTTTTGAAATTTTAAATTCAAAGTGGAAATGGGTTTTGAATGTGCGGGTCTAAGTTGACTTTCACTATTCTAATATACAGATACTGTTCAATTATACGGATGAAGAATACATACAGTACAACCTTTACATGTGGGGCCTACCACTCTGACTGGGCTGAATTGTCCATTCCAGTCATAGAGTAACATGACCGAATGCATATTCCGGTGTTCCTGCACAAAAGGAGTAACACATGGCATGTGCATATATATGTAATTTGTTTCTCATTGTTCACTCATTGAGGATATTGTGACCTTCATCTGATAAAGCCCGTCCTCAACTTGTTAGCTCCCAATCCCAACCCATTTAATTATTAAAATATATTTTTATGTGCATTGAATAATGAATATTATAACCTTATAAGCTACAACAATTGCATTATTTTATTTACCAAAAAAAACAATTGCATTATTTCGAATCCCATACATTAATTTACTTTAGAATCTTTCAGCGAACTACTTTTTGATAAAGTCCATTGGATGCTTGGATGATGTGCACTATGCTCAAACCATCCCTTGAACACTTTGGCCTATTGCCAAAAAAATAAAAAAACACTTTGGCCTAAAGAAACATAACTAAAATTTATATATATATATATATATACACAGTAGTGATCTTTTGCTCCCAGAGAACAAGATAATATTTACTCACTTTTAATATCAACTCTTATATTTAATCTACTGGCCATATTCTAAAATCACTAAATTATTCCAAAACCACTGGATCAATATTTTCTTTCCATATTAAATGCTTTTAATACAATCTATCTAAATTAAAAAAAAAAAAAAAGGAAGAATATGGAGCGAAATTTCACCCAAGATTTACTACAAGGAAGATGAAATTTACACTAGTATCCAAGTTAACAAAAAAAAAAAACTAGTTAACAATTTAATATGAAAGAACATGGAGAGAAATAGTACCTATTGGAAAACATATTAAACAAATCTTCAGACTTGCCATTTTTAGTTCGTGCTTTCATAAGATTGTTTAGCAGGTGTAGGTCTTTATCATGAATATCATTTACAATTTAAGGGAGGAATATTTGATTGCCATTTTTATTCAAGGAATTGTTTTTTTTAATTTTTTTTTTTAATTTAGATGGGTTGTATTAAAAGTATTTAGGGTAATTTGTAGTGACACCCTATGAGGTTTAGGTCAATTCCATCTAACATTCGTTCAATGCACGAGTTTATAATGACACCCCTTGAGCTTTAAAAAGTCTTATAGTGATACTCCTTTGAGCCATGAAAAGTCAGGTTTGCTCTTATTATAAATAAGGTTAATTTCAATAACCCCCCTCTATTATTGAATTTAATCAACTAACCCAACTACTATTGAATTTCACATTGCCCCCCACTTTCAAACAATATATTTATAAAATTCAAAAAATATATATAAAATTTGAAAAATAAAATATAAAATTCGAAACAAATATATAAATTTTAAAAAAAATTATAAATTCGAAAAAAATATATAAAATTCAATAAATATATATAAAGTTCGAAAACAATTATATAAAATTCAAAACAAATATATAACATTCGAAAATATATATAAAATTCGAAAATATCATATAACTTTCGAAAACATCATATAAATTTTGAAAACGTCATATATCTTTCAAAATATATATATATATAATTCAAAAATATATATATATATATTTTGAAAATATATATATATAAAAGACCACTAATTTTTGTTGGATATATTTTTTGAAATTTATACATATTTTCTAAATTTATATTTTTTTGAATTTATATATTTTTCGAATTATATATATATATATATTTTTGAATTATATATATATTCAAAATTTATATTTATTTTCGAATTATATATATTATTTAATTATATATATATTTTTCGAATTTCATATATTTCTTTGGAATTGACCTAAACGTCAGAGGGTGTCACTGCAATTTTTTTTAAATTCAAAAATATCATATGACTTTCGAAAACATCATATAAATTTCGAAAACGACATATAAATTTTGAAAAAAATATATATAATTCAAAAAATATATATATATATATATTGGAAAAATATATATAAAAAAGACCACTAATTGTTGTTGGTGATAAGTAGTTTGATTCACTTCATTAGAAAAGATATGATATTTTACCAATATATATTTTCTAAATTTATTTATTTTTTCACATTTTGTTTTTCGAAATATATAGTTTTTGAAATATATATATATATATTCGAATTTTATATATATTTCTAAATTTATATAAGTTTTTGAATTTATATATATTTTTAGAATTATATAAATATATTTTTGAAGTTTATATATATATTCGAAATTTATTCTAATTTTATATATTTTTTGAATGTTATATATTTGTTTTGAATTTTATATAATGTTTTCGAATTATATATATATTTTAAATTTATATATTTTTTTCGAATTTTATATATTTTTTGAAATTTAATATATTGTTTTCGAATTTATATTTTTTTTTGAAATTTATATGTTTGTTTCAAATTTTATATTTTTTTTTTCGAATTTGATATATATATTTCGAATTTTATGTATATTTTTTGAAATGTATACTACTATATATATAGTTTGAGGGTCGGGGCAATGTAATTGAAATTAAAAAGTATATGAGACAATCCGGATATAGGAGGGGTTAATTGATTAAATTGGAAATCATAGGGGGCAATATAGACAGAAGAGGAGTTAGTTGATTAAATTCAATAGTAGATGAGAGTTTATTGAAATTAACCCTATTTATATTAAGGGCAAACCTCACTTTTCACTGCTTAAAGGAGTGTCACTGCAAGACTTTTTAAAGCTCAGAGGGTGTCATTGTAAATTTGTGTGTTGACCGGAAATTAAGTGTAATTGACTTAAACCTCAGGGGATGTCACTGCAAATTATCCAAACATTTAATATGAAAAGAAAATATTGATCTCATGGTTTGGAATAATTTAGTGATTTTAGAATATGAGCGTTGAAATAAATTTAATGGTTGATATTAAAAGTGACTAACCCATCTCTTGCTCGCTCCCTACAGTGTGTGTATATATATACATATATGTCGTTTTTAACTTACCCAGAGAAGAAAGTCTGGAATAATATATTCAATGCATATATACATCTCTGTTTTTCTATTAATACATTTGGGAATTTGACTTTTGGGAGACAAAGTCATATTTAATTTCTCTAAATTTGAGAAGTCAATATATTCAAAGAGCTAGTGTTTTCCAATTGTCCTAGGCTTATTGTGTGAACACAAACATCAAAACATGTGTGTTTAAGATTTAGGATAATTTATACTTACACCCCCTAAATTTTAGATAAATTGTAGGTGGAAAGTGGTCAATGCTTTTTTGGTCTATCAGCCTCAGAACTTTTACTTCCCTTGCAGTGACAACCCCTAGAGAGTGAAAAGTCCATAATGCCCTTGACTTATCTCACTTATTACATCTGAACTTTATGTTTATAGTGAAGTTACATAAATACCCTCAACCCTAAAATATTTCACCTAACCACCTCACATTTGCCTTTCCATTTTTTTTTTCTCTCTCTAGAAATGGCGATTTCTTCCTCTCTCACCTATAAACACTCAATCTCTCCACTTGATCTCTATCAAACAAAAACCTAGCCCTGATTTCTCGGTCTTTGTCCGTAAAGTCCATGGATTCTAGGGTTTATGTGTGTTCGAATCACTTCAAAAACCAAATCGTTTCGGTTTTCATCTTGTATGTGTTCTGATCTTGTATGAAATGATTTGAATCTGATCTTGAAACTCTCTATTTCGTTGTTATGTTGATGGGTTTTCACGGATTTGAGCTCAATTCTATGATTTGGGGGTGGGTCTGATCTCATCCAAAAAGGTTCTGGGTTCGATCTGATCTCTGAGTGTAAGTACTTGATTATTTCTGTTGATTTCGCTAAAAAGTTTCAAGCTTTGTTTGGTACAAAAGCCTAATATTTCGTTGTTTTTTTATTGGTAGATCTAATCTCGAAGCTTGGATTTTTGGTATCTTTGTGCTTCTGAAGCTTGGAGTTTCGCTGATTTTGGTATGAAACTTCTAACACCTTCAATATTTGTATCACTAGGGTTTGTATATGTGGTTGCATGTGTTGGGTTTCTGAAATTGGGGCTTTCTGGAATTTTTTTTGGGGTTTTCTGGAAAAAAGGAAACATTTAGGGCTTTCTGAAAAAAATAATAATAATTTGTTGGGTTTTGGAAATTGTATGAGTTTTGGGTTTCCCTTTATTAAAATTGTGTTAAATCTGACTTTGCATGTGTTGGTTTCAATTTAGAATAATTTTAGTGTTTTCCCTTTGTTTAAATTGTGTTGAATCTGGCCTTGCATGTATTGGCTTCAATTTAGAATAATTTTAGTCTTTTTCCTTTGTTAAAATTGTGTTGAATCTGGCCTTGCATGTGTTAGTTTAAATTTAGAATAATTTTAGTATTTTTTTTTGTTTAGGAAATTAACTTAATTCCCTAAATTGAAAATAATTTTAGAAATCGTTTTTTAAGATAGTAAGATGTAATTTTTATTTTTTTTTGTTAATTTAGGGAAATTAACTTAATTCCCTAAACCTTAAATTAACCTAATCTCTAAACCCTAAATCCTAAATTACCCTAATTCCTAAACCCTAAATTAACTTAATCCCTAAACCTTAAATTACCCTAATCCCTAAACCCTAAATTACCCTAATCCCTAAATTAACCCTAAACCCTCAATTACCCTAATCCCTAAAACCTAAACCCTAAATTAACCTAATCCCTAAACCCTAAATTATCTTAATCCCTAAACCCTAACCCCTAAATTATCCTAATCCCTAAACCCTAACCCCTAAATTAACCTAAACCCTAAATTGCTTAATAATCATGTACAATTAATGTATGTTTTGCTCACTTAACTGCTTAATAATGCAGGTTGGTGGTGGAGATGGTTCATAACAAAGGTCATCAACCCATGCACTAGCCACTTGCTCCAATGTAAAATTCTAAACCTAAATCCTAATTTTGAATACTTTGGTTTCATACATTTTAGCCAATAATAACAAAATGTTTCTTTTAAATCATTTTGTTTGTAGGTTTCAACTAAAAACGGTGGCTCCAGTTCTCCTTGGTCACAATGGTAGTTGTATTAGTTTCTATTTTTTGAAACTTTTGGACATTGACTGTTTGGATAGTTTTTGGACTCTCTTTTGGACAATTTTTTGACTCTGTTTGGACAGTTTGCATTCATGGACAGTGACTGTGACAGTTTTTTTTTGTTCTTTTTGAATGTCACACATACATAGACTCACACACATGATTGGGCCAAACTTGTTTACATTGGTGATATCTTAGCCAAGTAGTCTAATTAGAAGCCTTGTTTAGGCTTTGTTACATGTAATTTAATCCCCTTGGGTACTACAATAATCAAAACTTGTGTTATTATTATTGCACTACTTTATGATCATTTGTATGTGAACTTCAATTTTATGTTGGAATGTATACATAGCCCTTTTTGCAACAACTATTTTATTACTGTTCATTGCACTATGCTTCAAGAGTACTTGTATTATTATCATTGCACTATTTTATTAATTTATGTAAACAACTATTTTACTACAACAATCAAAACTTGTGTTATTATCATTGCACTATTTTATGTTGGAATGTAAGTTTTACTGTTCATTGCACTATGCTTCAAAAAATAGCGGTTGAAAGAGATGAATTACTATTCAATCACTGTTCAATTTAACTTTACAAACCAACTGTAATATTACTGTTCATTGGCACCAATTGAATAAAAACAAACAAGGGCAGTTTGGTCCTATAAAATGTCCAAAGTCTTGTCTTGTGCCTTTTACAATAAAGAAAGGGTACAAGAGTAATTTTATCTACCAAAAAGCCTTCAGGGGTTGTCACTGCAAGGAAAATGAAAGTTCAGGGGCTGATGGACCAAAAAAGCATTGATCACTTTCCACCTGCAATTGACCTAAAGTTTAAGGGATGTCAGTGCAAATTATCCTAAGATTTATATATATAAAGTGGCATTTGAAAAAATGGTTGCTATGGCGGGTTCATGGATCGAATAGATAAACTGGTATAAGACTTATAAGTTATATAATCACCACCCTTCAAAAACAGTCTCATACTCTACAATCATTTAGGAAATATTCAGTCTCTACATTTAAAACTAAAATGCGAGCTAGTTAGTATAATTAGAATATAAATGGAATAATAGTGTTTTAATATATACTAACTCATATCTTAATCATCTCCGGGCTAGGTTTAACTGTTTAAGGACAGTGTAGGTCAACTCTTCAATACAATACTCAACACTACTTTGTGTTTGGTGTTCGTGCACAAAAGGAGTAACACATGGCATGTGCAAATATATATATATATATATATATATATATATATATATATATATATATATATATATATATGTAAGATGAAAGAAATTTACTTGGGATGGAATAACGTAATTTGTTTCTCATTGTTCACTCATTGAGGATATTGTGACCTTCATCTGATAAAGCCCGTCCTCAACTTGCTAACACCAACTTGTTAGCTCCCAATCCCAACCAATTTAATTATTAAAAAATATTTTTCCATGCGTTGAATAATGAATATTATAACCTTATAAGGCACAACAATTGCATTATTTCGAATCCCATACATTAATTTACTTAAGAATATTTCAGCTAAGTACTTTTTGATCAAGTCCATTGGATGCTTGGATGATGTGCACTATGCTCAAACCATCCCTTGAAAAGAAAGAGGAATAATATATTCATGCATATAATACATATCACTGTTGTTCTATTAATACATTTGGGAATTTTTCCGGTTGGACTTTTGGGAGACATGCAAAGTCATAATTTAATTTCTCTATATTTTGAGAAGTCAATATATTCAAGTGTTCCAATTATCCTAGGCTTATTATGTGAACACAAATTTACATCAACAACTTTGTGTAGATACGATTTATATATACAAAGTGGCATTCGAAATTTTTTTTTCCTACGAAGGGCTCATGGATCGAATAGATAAACTGGCATAAGACTACCAAGTTATGTTCAACTACTCACGTAGGCCTTACGTTGAATTTACATAATAGTGTCACTATATATCAATAAGTCCTGAATAATAACCACATTTTCCGAAGAGATGGAGACACCATATGGATATATCATTAGCTCAAATTGCATGTTAAGGTCAAACACCACATGGATACTGACCTCATAGGTACATTATAGGGTTCTTTTGACTTGGAGATGTATAACCCCATATCCAGAACATAGAAGAAGACATTATCACAGCAAGTTGTGTGAAGTTGTCTAAATCATCAAGGAAATTAGTGTAAAGTGGTTGAGAATAAACATATTGGTCCATCAGTTGTCCGCACGGCATTACCCCCACATACGCGAAATAATCTCAAAGTAGAAATTATATATTATTTGTTATATTAGGGTGACTCATTTGTTAAAAGGATTGAAAATTGTCCCATATCGATTAAGAGACAAAATTACATCTATATTATTCCCTATAAATATAGGGTCTCTCCTATTATTTTCTTTGTACCAAAAAGTGAGAGCCATAACAGGTCGGCACCAGAGAGTCAGTATAGGCCGGTACCGATGTGAGTGAAACACCTAGTGCGAGTGAAGCACATGCGGTGCACAAGAGAGAGAAAAAAAGAAGAGATACAGAGTGATATTTCTTGGTGTGAGTGGAACACCGGTGAGACTCGGGAATAATATAAGCTTATATTATTCTGGTGATACAGACGTGAGTATACTCTGTGTGTGTGCGTGTGTGTATGATTTGCGGATCATCCCCTTGTAATCCTCTCATTGATTATAGTGAAACGGTGCTCTCCGTGGACATAGGCTGATTTGGCCGAACCACGTATATATCTTTGTGTTGGTGTGTGTTTTGTGTGTGTTTTCTGATTTGCAGGTGTGCACGGCTTCGAACAGAGTGTGTGAAAACCCTAACAAGTGATCTTGGACGGGTGTTAAAACCCTAACATTATTGTGTCCCAAATTAGTTGTCCAAGTATAATTTTTTAATATTTTTAAATATTTTTGTGTTTTCAATGTTACCCTCTGAAAATATAGTATGTAAGTTGTCATTTTTCATGGGGCCTATTGCCTTTTGAAGTTTATGAAGAGAGATAATTTAGAAAGAACAATACTTGGGTCGTGCCTCCATGAGAACGAAGTTCGTCCTCCCCGCTATGTGGTTCAATGTAATTTGGACACGTGGCTAAATTTTTATAAAGAGGAAGATGGACATAGAATCCATAAAAAACAATAATTAGTGCCAATTCCTTTTTAAAAATATTTTGGCCACGTATCTAAATTGTACTGGACCACATCAGTGATATGGATGAACTTCGTCCTCATGGGGTAGGACCCAAGTATTGTCCATTTGGAAAAGACTAATGATACTTACACCGAATACTTAGGCAAAATTGTTATACCTACATGATAAGATTCATCTGATGCATGAGTGTGGGACCCAAAGAATTTTATGATTATTAATCTAACAGCTGATAATGATTCGGTATCTCTTTTCTACCAAACTAATCGGTGTAAATTTCATTTTCCTTTGGAAAGAGTAATGATACTTATACCGAATACTTAGGTAGAATTGATATTCCTATATGATAAGATTATAGAGAAGTAGTTTAGGACAAGTAAAATTGAAAAAGTGGACAACAAATATGGAACAGAGTGAGTATATATATCTATATAGTTTAGAGTTTCGCCCATTGATTTATGGGACTTTTAACCAACCATCCTTTTAGTTAGATTTGTAAGAACACTTGTTCGTATTGTTTGTTTTTGGCATGTTTTAGACAATAACCATGTTGAGTGGATTGTAAGGTCGGGTAGGTTTAACAGGCATTGACAAGCTTCGTCAAATTTAAATCAAGCTTAAAGTAGTGAAGATAAATGAAGAGGAAGCAAGTTTGAGCCAAAAATGCATTCCGGATGGCGAAACAGACATTTTACGAGCCGTAAACTATGGGAAACATGTTGTAGGAGTAAAAGGGGTCCAAAAGGAGGGAAAAAAGGGAAAAAGTGGTTTTCATGATTTTTGTTACCAGACAGTAGCTAAAAGTGGCTAGAAAGTTCAATTTGGCGCAGACCTATGCAAACCCTTGGGAAGACGACTACGCATATGCGTAAGAACCTTTACGCATATGCATAGAGGTATGCGCAGGCCATCGACCTGTAATGTGAGTTTTGTTACATATACATTGTTGTAAGAACATTTATAGTGTTATTTGTGTTTAACATGTTCTAGATAATAACCATGTTGAGTGAATTATTATGTTGAGTGAATTGTGAAGTTAGGTAGGTTTTATAAGCATTGTCAAGCTTCGTTAATTCAAGTCAAGTCGAAAGAAGTGAAGAATTCAAGAGGAATCAAGTTTGAGTAGAAAGTGTCTTCAGAAGGGCAAAAATGGCATTTTTCGAAGCCGTCATCTAAAGCAAAAAGTCTCATGGAATCAAGATGGTCATTTTGGCTCAGTTACGAAGAAAAATGGTTTTCATGAAGAATCTACGCTAAAGCCTACACCTACAGAAGCAAAAAGTGGTTATAAAGTGAATTTCTATGCTCAAGCCTATGCTCAAGACATACGCCTAAGGCGTAGGTGCTGCAGAAAAATTATTTCATGTTGCAATGTCGATTCTGCCCCATGTTTTAATTTCATGATGCGTCTACGACTCCCATATCTCGAAGTACGTGCAATACACATTATATTGATCAGAATATAGGTTTTAACTTAGTTTTAGTGTGAAATTATGAGAAAAGGGCAACATTGGGGTTTTCATCATCTTTCTCTATAAATAGGAGGAGTCTCTACAGATTGGGGGGGGGGGGGGGGGTTTGGTGAGATCTCTGCAGTATTTTATCGTTCATATTCTTCTACAGAGATAGAGATAGAGAAAATTATCGAGTGATCATCTTTAGTTCTCTCTTGTGTTAGTGTTTATTCAATTGTGTTTCTAAATCGACGATCTTATACATGATTGAATGATCTAGATTCTGAAAAATCTAGACACCACTGATTGCAACGTGGTTGCTTAGATCCGTTTAAAAAGATGAGCCATCTGAGTGCGGATATCGAAGAGGAGGCTTCGTGGTTCATTGATCCAATGAGAAATGGAGCAGTCAGAGTATGAAGCGGAGCAAGAGCTTTGTGGAGCGCGAGTGATTAAAGTTCATCAGACGTCGAGTGGAGAAAGACAGATATGAAGGGATTTGTAAGTCTAAAACTTCATAGAGTCTATGTAATCCTTGATTCATAGTGCATCGATACCCGAGCGTATCCGTGATTTTTATTTGGAGTCTTTTCAAGGTTTTTCACGTAAAAATATCGTGTGTCTCTATTGCTTTATTTTATGCACTTAGATTATTCATTGCATGATTTATCTTGATAGATAATTGGATTAAAATTGACTTTTCCGCAATTATTATTAATTTGTCAACAAAATCTATAAAAAGCCTATTTACCCCTTTAGGCTATTTCCATTAATCGTCTAGATAATTTCAATTGGTATCAGATCGTGGTTGCCCCGTTTTTAGGTTAACAACCTAGGGTTAGATTCTGAATTTAGACGATGGATTTACCTCGTGAAAAACGTTATGTATCTAGGTCCCCTTAATTTGATGGCTCTAATTACACGTATTGGAAAGTGAGAATGAGAGCGTTTTTTAAATCGTTAGATGAGAGAGCTTGGCTTGCCATAGAGGTAGGATACTCACCTCCCACTATGAAAGATGTTGTTACTAATGAATCTAGGGTAAAACCATCATGTGAGTGGACTACTGCTGAGACAAAAAGTGCTAGTTGGAATTCAAAAGCTTTGAATTCATTGTATAATTCTGTGACTGCGAGTGAGTTTAAAAGAATTGCTACGTGCGAAATTACCAAAGAATCTTGAGATATTCTTCAAGTAACTCATGAAGGAACTTCAAAAGTTAAGCAATCAAAACTCCAAATTCTAAATTCACAATTTAAACAGCTTAGGATGGAGAATGATGAAGTTTTTGGTGACTTTGAGGCTAGATTAACTCACATAGTAACTAGTTGTCACAATCTAGGAGAGCCGATTCCCGAGACTGATAGGTGTCAAATATTAGATATTTTGACCCCTTAACTCACTATTGTTACGTCCTTTCATTTCATTATTTGATATTTTTATGGCATTTGTATGTTAAAGCATGTTTCAGGAGCTTAATGAATAAATGAAGCTAACTTTGATGAATTAACCAAAGTACATGTTCTTTCTATCCAAGAGGAAAGTCAAAGAGGCATTACGAGATTAAATGGCTCCCGGAGGGCAAAAATGACATTTCCAGAAGCCGTCATCTTCAACAAAAATTATTGTCGGTTCAATACGGTTGTTTCGGTGTATTCACGGAGAAAAGTGATTTTCCAAAAATACCTACGCTTGGAGGTACATGTAATGACCGGGTTAATTTAAATAATTTATTTTTCTTCGGTTTATATATATATATATTTTTATCTTGTGCATTACGTGGCATTGCATGTGTTTACGTGCATTAAGGATTCCATGATTTGAGTTTTTGGGTTCATTCCTATGTTTTGTAAAATTTTCATTTTTGTCGTTGACCGGGTAGTTTTGATATTTTAATTAAATGTGGGGGTTACTTTTGAGTTTGATAAAGATGAGGGTAACTTATATTCATTATATGTAAATGTGTGACCGAATTCCACATTTTATTTTTATTTTTTTTATCTTCAACTTTCCAAAAGCATATTCCTTCATCATTTAAAGGTGCAATCATACATCTATTATATTGACACCACTTTATGACATTATTGATGAAAGTTTTCAGCCATTATATTGATGTGTTGAGGTTAGCTTTTGCATATTCTCAACAATCAAGCAAAACCATTTTTTTCATCATTCTCTATTTTTCTCCTATCTTCTTCTCTCTACATTTTGGGCATCTTAGAGTGGGGATTCAATTTTGTGCTCAACTAGGAAGTTGTTCTACGTGTTCCGATCTTCGGTTTAATACCAATTACGGTATGTGATCTATATTATTTAATTTGATTTGATTTTTCAAAAATTCCAGATTGCTAGTTTACATGTTTAGTGAAAATCAAGGCTTTAGATCTCTAATTTATAATATATGTACGGATCAAAATTAGTTTATGAAAAGTTTACAGATCATATATAGGTATGTGATTATATGTTCCTGAAAATTTCAGAATTTATAGATAAGTAGAGAGTTAATTAAAAATCTAGGAATAACATGTTATTCGGATATTGTTGTTGTTGCAGACTGTTTGTTTTTACTCGGTTTGAGCAATTTATAGACCATGTTAAATTATTTATAAATTTTTGAAACTTTTACAGTATGCTTTTGTATATGTCTATTATCATCTCTCAAAATTTCAGATCATTTAGATAAATATTTAATTTTCTAAAAATCACGGAAGTAGGCTGTCCAGTGATATTTTACTGCTTGCTGATCCGATTTCGGTTTCGGTTTAGCCAATTGTTTCATATGGTTTCGTATTCTTATAAATCTTGAAACTTTTATTATAACCTTTTGTATATGTCTAGGACATATGTATTAAAGATCAAGAATTTTAAGTTACTTTATACTGGTAAGAAAAATTGTTGAGTAGTAACTGTTCAGTTTCAATCGTAGTTTAAAACCGGAACTTGTGTTACCAATTTGAGCTATCTATAATTCTAATTTTGTACTTATAATTTTATCACCTGATCTTGAGTATATAAGATGTAAATCTGGAGATTTAGGTAGTCATATAATTCATGGATAGGTTTGTAAAAATCTTGGAGTAAAGGGTGTTCAGTTTTCGGAACTGTTAGGAAAGCTGTCTTTTATAATTATTTTGGACCACTGTCCTTTGATTAAAGCTTATGAAAATTTTACAGTAGATCTACGTAGAAGTTTGAAGTGTATCCTTTAAATTTCATATATTTATCAAACCTGTAGATTTTTCTAAAAATCATAGATTACCTGCTGTCCGTTTTACGGTAGTATTCGAAACCGAACTTTTCGATTCTTAATTAAGTAGCTAAATTTTGTCTATTAATTCCGAATATTTTTGAGTAGATATTTATATATATCAGAATGTTTATTGGAAAATATTATTATAAAAATAATTATGGTTATGTATATAAAAATTATTCAATATGTGTTAATTGATTTCGGGCATAACAGGGTACAAATGAAGGCGTGAAGGGAGAACCGTCCGTTTATTCATTCTCTACACAACCATATTGTTTTGATTGTTGGTATTTTACTGGATATTTTATCAAGTTGAGGTAGGGATTTATTGGGGTATCGTGTGAGTTTAATAATCTTCATTTATGCATTTTAATGTTTATATATAGATTCATCATCTTATTGTGCTATGTTTGACATGAGTTGTGAAATTGCATTAATGTGTTTAAATGCATTGATTCATGCCACGATAGAATTTTATTAGGTGGATCATGGAGTGCGGATATATTTATTACTTATGTGCGCATGTGAATGACATTTATGAATTGTGAATTGTGAATGGTGGATTGGTTGTTGATTTTGGGAAATGGTCGTGTGGTGTGAGCAATGGGGGGACGAAGGAGCTCCCGGGGTGCAAGTCCTCGAATTATCGCGCGATTGGTTGACGTCACCGTAGGGTTAGTAGCCCCAAGACGACTAGGCAGATGAACAGGTAGTTCATGTCCTAGGGTTTGTTTCACGACATAATTTTCCCATTTGATGATTTTGAATTTGATGCTATTTCGGTTGTGATAGTTGGATTTGAGTTCATATTGAGAGTATTGGTTTTAATTTCGTGATTATAGAACTTTTAAATTATTCTACATGAGTTTATATTGTGATTCCTTATGCATTTATATCTTGACATTGGACTAGGGTAGAGACTTGACCCTATACGTATTCATTAATTTACATACTTGCGGAATCTTACGCTTCATGATTTTTCTCTACTGGGCCGTTTGTGCTCACCCCTTAACATTTTTCAGGAAAAGAACCATTGGTGGATGATGCGTGAGCTATTGGAAATTTGTGGAATTTGAACCTATAATAATTACATCTTTATGTAATAATGGAGATTGCGTGCTTATTATGATTTGTATTGTTTTTGGCTTTGGACTAGTGTGTTCGTGTTGTAATTTGATTTGATTTCGGAATTTGTATGTGATTTTATTATTTATATTTCGCTTCCGCGCTAGTGAATTATAAACAATGTCGGTTGACCAGTTTGACCATTTGGTATTTTTATGAATTTTAATTAAATTTAAGTCATTATCCGGATTTTCGGATTCGGGGCGTGACAGTACACTTGAATCGTAGGCCTGCTACGCTTGTAGTGTAGGTGTAGCAACTTTTGGTGGTTTTTCGTTGATTTTTCCTATTGCACCCAAGGCTCAATTGGAAGATGTGTCTGTGACTCCTGACCTCTATATACATGTATATACACTTATATATATGAGAAGTTAGGGTTTCCATGAGTTTTAGAGTGAAAAGATCGAAAATGGCCTCTTTATACCATTGCCTATATATACACGATCATATATCAAATTGGAAGAGAAGTTGGTTTTGTGAGACGTTCGGAGAGGCTGGTTCAGAGGTTCATTCATTCATACTTGCTGCTATTTAGAGTCATATAGAGAGTGTTTCTACATCAACGATGCAGTCACCGTCTTCCATGGCTAATTAACTCAGTATCTAGGGTTTTCTAGCAAAATTCTTGCCAAGTAATGTAGTTCTTTCATTGTTTTTAATTGTAAAGAGGGAAAACTGTTGACCATACTGTGATGATTGTAGTAGTTAAGAGACCGTACTTATTTGCAATATAAAATTTTATGTTTGTCTTAAATTCTTGTCTTAGATGGAATGAATATATTATTTCACATAACTATGATTATTCAATATGAGCAGGAACTCGGATGCTTAATTATGGTTTTCTACGCAATGGTGGTAATGAAACTTGAAATCCTAGGTTGACACAGGTCGTGCTTTGGCAATTTAATATAGACATGCTTTAGTTTATTTTCATGCATTAAGAGTAGATTAGAGTAGCATAATTGGCATGTACTAGTTAGGTCAGTCATGAGATGGGTTGTCGCGATCCGGTTGATGGTACTCCTTTTTGGGATCATATTTAGCTATTTGCGGTACGACCTGATTCACTGTTATGGATCGTCCTCGTACAATTAATACAGTGAGGAACTATATTATGCGGTTAATGGTGGAGTAATGAAAACCCCAGTTTTCTCTCTTATCTGAATCACAACCAATTTAATTTGGTTTTTAGATAATATTAGTTAAAATAGATAATTTGGTCTTTGACCACCCAAACAAACTATTTTCAGAAAATATAATTTAGTGTTTTTGAATTATTAAAATGAACAATCGCGGTCTCTGTGAGATCGATATCTTTTACTCAAGCCGTTTGCTATTCTATAATTAATACGTACGCTTGCGTAGGGTAAAACCTAGAGTCGTTAAGATGTTTTTAACCACATATTTTTATACACCTGACGTCCCATCAGAGACTACCATAGTGAAGAAAATTCTTAGGTCTCTGCCTGAACGTTTTTGGTCTAAGGTTACTGTCATATCTGAAATCATGAGTTTTAAATAAATTAAACTTCAAGAATTGACAGGGAATCTAAAATCTTATGAGATAGAGATGTGTACTCAATCCTTTAAGAAGTCGAGTAGTACAAAAGAGAAGAGCATAGCTTTTAGAACTATTAAGGAGGATCCTAGTGAGTCAGATGACAAGGGTGATAGTAGACCAATACAGATTGATATGATCATGAAGCAGGTTCATAAATTTTTAAAATCGTCTTGTGGTCAAGAATTGATTAAAGGACAAACATTTGGAGATAAATCACATGATTTTAAAAATAAAAAGGTCCAAAATCGGAATGACAAGATTGATTCTAAAAAAAAGAAACCTCAATATTTTGAGTGTCAAGGATTTGGTCACATAGCTACTGAGTGTGCCAATAAGAAGAAAATGACAAAAAGTCTAACTGTTCCTTGGAGTGATTGATCAAATGATGGAACAACTAGTGATTCTGCTTAGTCTGACGTGGCTGATGAGTTTGAGAATTTCACCGTGTTTGCTGCTCAAAGTAAGGAGGTTGGTGAAATTGTTACAAGTTGGGCAATATATGATGATGATGATTATGAGGATAATGAAGATCGTAAGGACTCGTATGAAGATGCATACAACAAAATTTATGAAAAGTCTGTCATATGAGCAAAGTCTTCTCAAAATATATAGCTCAGTTCAAAAATGTTGATAAGGAGAGACAATTCTTAAGAAAAGAGTTGACCAAATATGAACAAGAAAGGACTCAGTCTTTGAAGAGGGTACAAGGTCTCAATGAGGAATTAAACATTCTAAGATTGGAATTGAGTGAGAAATCTACAAGGATTGAAGGTTTGGAAAATGATTTGAAGGATACTAACTCAACTATTCATAGATGGTCTAGTGGAACTCTTAAGCTTGATCACATGTTGAATGTAGGAAAATATGCAGGAAATATAAAGGGGTTGGGGTTCAAAGGAATGAGTGATTCTAACAGTGTTTCCAAAACAACCTTTGTTAAGGCTTCCTAAGTAGCATCCAGTTCTTCTCAAGGTAAGTCTGATAGGAATCTTAATGCTCAATCTTATGTCAAAAAACCTGTTGAGAGTAAGCCTCTCTTTACCTCAAGATTCAATAAGGGTTCGAATAATGGTTTTCAAAGGTTTATCCTAATATGTCATCACTGTGGAGTGAAATGTCGCATTCGACCCGTGTGCTCAAAGTTAAGAGGAGAAACATTGAAATCAGAGCAGAAGCGTAGTACTCAGAAAAGATCCAATGTTGAAAATCAAATTTGGGTGTTGAGCGAAGAGGAGAAAAGGTTATCTAGGCTAGCAAATAGAGCACCGAAAATTAAACAAGTATGGGTTAGGAAAGATGAACTACATTGTTTGGTTGCTCATACTACATACAGAGCGCGTGACTCTAATTATGAGAAAGGTCTTGAGTATATATCTACAGATTCTCAGTTGACAGACATTTCTACAAAACCATTAGATTTTCAAAAGTATGTGCATCTTAGAAAATCTAGTGGTATGTTATCATTAGGATAAATAGCTTTATATGTATCATTCTAGGAATATCTTGTATTATCTTTTATCCTATAATTGATACATTATCATGCATTTTTTATTATTTATTTATGTATTTTTTTTATGCATGTATCATGTTTTGCCACTATTAGGATTATTCATGCATGCATCATTATGAAAAAAATACCATAAAAATTCTTAGCATGTTAAGCTTGGCTAAGGGTACAAATGGTTGTCATATATCACTCTATTCTCATATTTACTTTTCTTATTATGCTTATGAGAATTAGAATTGTTAGTCTAACATGAGGTTATGAGTTATTCACTTGACTTGTTTAAGTATTATTTTTAGAACTCATTAAACTTGGGTGCTTGTTTTACTTCAGAGATGATTGTAATACTTGTTGAAACTTTCAGTATTTTTCATCTAATCTGAAGTGATATGTAAGTTCATGAGCTATGCTAGATTGATCTATATTTTTGAATACTTTTTGCATGCTTATGAATGTTGTGGTG
The DNA here is from genome assembly GCA_963922005.1 of Cornus suecica. NCBI lineage: Eukaryota > Viridiplantae > Streptophyta > Magnoliopsida > Cornales > Cornaceae > Cornus > Cornus suecica. The sequence continues at coordinate 19,830,056 of OY998239.1, read as the reverse complement.
ATGTTGAAGGATGAAAGAATGAGATGATTAAAATATAGAAATGCAAAAGGTAGTTCTTCGATCTGAGTAACCGGGCCTCTTTCCTCAGTAAGCATTGAGTGTTCTCATAAAAATAGGAGAAGACTAATGAGCATAAATCACATGGAAGAAGCTCGTGCCCAGTTGGTCAGGATTGAAAATTCTTGCTGGAAAGTCCGGAGCTTAGAAAGATAAAAAGGGATATGGTGAAAATATTAAATTGTGTTCCCTTAATTAGTAATAAGGTATGAGTTAAAGATTTGACTTCTAGCTTGGGTTTTGAACTGAAGTATCATTACGGTTAGATCCCTCGAGATTATTAGAATTAGTATGTATTGTTTTCATCTTAGTTGTTTGATTGCACCTGAATATTTTTTATATATGCAAATGTTATGTAAAGCTTGTCTTATGACTATTTATGACTACAAGGTATGTGTGCTGATTTTCTTCACTATCATGTGTATAATAGCTAAGTCAAATATGCGAATATTATGTGTTAATGATTAGCTCATTGTCTCTACTGCCCTGCTCACATGTTTCTAAGAACAAAAATATATATTTTTTTAATTGAGCATTTTTGTATTCATACATTATTAAGTTCATGCATTGTAGAGATTTATGTTACTCGAGAATCTGGATTTATTCTTATAGAGTATTTTATCTTATTGACTTAGATTCTCTAAAGTCTCCCTTATGATCTTTTCATATGTTTTCATTTTGAGGTTTTCCCTATGCTTTGATTGTTATATCTTTGTTTGTCATTTCAATGACAAAAAGGGGAAGAAGTATTAAGTAAGGGGGAGATATTATTTGGTTAAGGGGGGGAGAGTTTTTAATTGAAGGGGAGTATATTCTCAAGGGGAGAAGACTATATTGTGTATACGTTGATGATCATTATGCGTGCATTGTTGTTATGACTTTTTTATGATCATTATGTTGGTTTATATATGTTTTTCACACTTGTTTTTCATGGTATGCTCAGTGTTGTGGTTGCAGGATTGGAAGATCGTCATGAGGATAATATGATATTCTATGTCTATATTTATTGGTGTGTGTTCATAGGTATAGATATGATGTTGTTATTCGTGAGGCTTTGTAAAACATAGTTTTGTCTTAGAAATGCCAAGGGGGAGATTGTAAGAACATTTATAGTGTTATTTGTGTTTGACATATTTTAGATAATAACCATTTTGAGTGAATTGTTATGTTGAGTGAATTATGAAATCGGGTAGGTTTTATTAGCATTGTCAAGCTTCATCAAATTCAAGTCTAAAGAAGTGAAGAATACAAGAAAATTCAAGAGAAATCAAGTTTGAGTATAAAGTGTCTCCAGAAAGGCAAAAACGACATGTAACACCCCGCTCTAACACTTGGTATAATATTGTCCGCTCTGGGCCCAGCCCGCACGGTTTTGCTCTTGGGCTCCTCCCAAAAGGCCTCATACCAATTGGAGACAACACTGCACATATAAGCACATCCCCAGACCTCTACCCGGACGATGGGGGACATCACACGACATTTTCCGAAGCATCATCTAAAACAAAAAGTCTCGTGGAATTAAGATGGTCATTTTGGCATAGTTGCGGATAAAAATGATTTTCATGAAGAATCTACGCTCAAGCCTACGCCTATAGAAGCAAAAAGTGGTCAGAAAGTGAGTTTATATGCTCAAGCCTACGCTCCGGACATACGCCTAAGGCGTAGCTTCTCTATGCCTAAGGCGTAGGTGCGGCAAAAAAATTATTTCCTGTTGCAATGTCAATTCTGCCCATATTTTAATTCCATGATGCATCTACGACTCCCACATTTCGAAGTACGTGCAATACACATTATATTCATCAGAATATAGGGTTTAACTTAGTTTGGTGTGAAATTACGAGAAAATGGCAACATTAGGGTTTTCATTATCTTTCTCTATAAATATGAGGAGTCTCTACAGATTTGAGAGGGATTTTTGATGAGATCTCTGTAGTATTCTATCATTCATATTCTTCAATAGAGATAGAGAGAGAGAAAAATAATTATTGAGTGATCATCTTCTAGTTCTCTCTTGTGTTAGTGTTTATTCAATTGTGCTTCTAAATCGACGATCTTATGCACGATTGAATGACCTAGATTCTAAAAAATTTACACACCGCTGATTGCAACATGGTTGCTTAGATTCGTTTGAGAAACGAAGCCATCTGAGTGCGGAGATTGAAGCAGGAGGGTTTGTGGTTCATTGATCCGTTGAGAAGCGGAACCGTCAGAGTACGAAGCGAAGTGAAAGCTTTATGGAAACGTGAGTGATTCAAGTTCCTTAGACGTCGAGTGGAGAAAGGCAGATCTTGATGGATTTGTAAGTCTAAAACTTCATAGAGTCTGTGTAATCCTTGATTCATAGTGCATCGATACCCGAGCGTATCCGTGGTTTTTACTTGGAGTCTTTCCATGGTTTTTCAAGTAAAAATATCGCGTGTCTCTATTATTTTATTTTCTACACTTAGATTATTCTTTGCATGATTTATCTTGATAGATAATTGGATTAAAATTAACTTTTCCGCAATTATTATTAATTTGTCAATAAATTCACAAAAAAACCTATTCACCCCCTCCCTCTAGGCTATTTTCATTAATCGTCTAGGTAATTTCAATTGTTTTAACCTATCATGACTTGGGTTACACTCAAAAATATCCTAGCACGTGTATAAAGGATATTGACACCAAAATTAGGTAGATTCACTCCTAATTACAATAGGATTACACAAGGGAAGAATTCTAGTTCAAGAAGAAAACAAGTCTACTCAAAATATGATTGCTCTCTCTATAAATAAGAGAATTCTCTACAGATTTTTGGGTGTGACTTTTATGAGGTCTCTATGATACTTTTATAGATCAGATCCATTTGTAGAGAGAGAGAAAAAGAGATCGCTTGATCATTTTATATCAAGTGTTTCTCTAGTTTTGGTAATTATTCAATTGTGCTTATACACGTGAGATCTTTATGTACAATTGAATGATCCGATTGTTGTAAAACCACCACAGCACTTTGTGCAACGTGGTTGCATCGATCCGTTGAGAAACAACGCCGTCAGAGTACAGAGAACGGAGCGGGAAGTTTCGTGGTTCTTTGATCCGTTGAGAAGCGGAGCAGTCAGAGTATGGAGATCGGAGCGAGAGCATCGTGGTAATGCGAGTGATTCAAGACTTTCAGACGTCGAGTGAAAATTGGCAAATCAGAATTATTTGTAAGTCCTAACTTCATAGAGTCTGTAAACTTCTTTGATTCATAGTGCATCGATACCAGAGTGTATCCGTGGTTTTTACTTTGAGCATTGTCCAAGGTTTTTCACGTAAAAATATCGTGTGTCGTCTCTTACTTTATCTTTTACATTTAGATTAATCTTTGCATGATTTAGCTTGTTAGACAATTGTATTGAAATTAACTATTTCGCAATTAAAATTTAATTTGTCAATAAATTCATAAAAAAACTATTTACCCAAGGTAATTTCAAGATTTAACAATGTTCAATCTAAGTTCCAGACTAGCTAGTTCTCTCCCTCATATGTGGTGGTAATACATTTCAGTAAGGATATATGCTCCAATATGTACGCTCTTTTCTAAAATATTGTTGGAGTTTTATCTCAACCAAAATAAATAAAGAATAATCCGGAGTGATTCAAACTTCATATCTTTTTTAAAATTATTTATCTCTTTGCATGATTTATCTTGATAGATACTTGGATAAAAATTAACATTCCCGCTCTTATTATTAATTTGTCAATAAATCCACAAAAAAACCTATTCACCCCCTCTAGGCTATTTTCATTAATCGTCTAGGTAATTTCAATTGTTTTAACCTATCATGACTTGGGTTACACTCCAAAATATCATAACACGTGTATAAAGGATATTGACACCAAAATTAGGTAGATTAACTCATAATTACAATATGATTACACAAGGGAAGAATCCTAGTCCAAGAAGAAAATAAGTCTACTCAAAATAGGATTCCTCTTTATATGAATAAGAGAATTCTCTATAGATTTTTGGGTGTGACTTTTATGAGATCTCTATGATACTTTCATAGATTAGATCCGTTTGCAGAGAGAGAGAAAAAGAGATCGCTTAATCATTTTATATCAAGGGTTTCTCTAGTTTTTGGTAATTATTCAATTGTGCTTATACACGTGAGATCTTTATACATAATTGAATGATCCGGTTGCTGTAAAACCACCACAGCACTCTGTGCAATGTGGTTGCATCGATTCGTTGAGAAACGGAGCCGTCAGAGTACGGAGAACGGAGCCGGAGCTTCGTGGTAACGCGAGTGATTCAAGACTTTCAGACGTTGAATGAAAAATGACAAATCAGAATTATTTGTAAGTCCTAACTTCATAGAGTTTGTAAACTTCTTTGATTCATAGTGCATCGATACCAGAGTGTATCCGTGGTTTTTACTTGGAGTATTGTCCAAGGTTTTTCACGTAAAAATATCGTGTGTCGTCTCTTACTTTATCTTTTGTATTTAGATTAATCTTTGCATTATTTAACTTGTTAGACAATTGCATTAAAATTAACTATTCCGCAATTAAATTTTAATTTGTCAATAAATTCATAAAAAAACTATTCACCCAAGATAATTTCAAGATTTAACAATGTTCAATCTAGGTTCCAAACTAGCTAGTTCTCTCCCTCATATGTGGTGGTAATACATTTCAGTAAGGGCAGATGCTCCAATATGTACGCTCTGTTCTAAAATATTGTTGGAGTTTTATCTCAACCAAAATAAATAAATAATTATCCGAAGTGATTCAACTTCATCTCTTTTTTAATAATTCAAACATGATATATAATAGAATTATTAAGTTTTGACTCCAAATATTAATTTGATTTCAAAGAATTCTAAAAAAACACATAAATTTATTTATTTATCTCTTTTTAATCCAAAGGAGACTTCCCCATCCCAAAAAGGTAATAATCCAAATAAAAAAATAAGGACATATGCAGTGGATTCATGCATCATCTAAGTGACTTAAGCACGTGATTAATGTCAAGCTCTTAGATAACCCATACTAAAGACTCAAGTTGTCAAGCCGTGTATACGTGCCGGACAAGTCATAACAATATTATGGGTTAATTTCACTAAACTCCTCTATACTATTGAATTTAATGAGTCAACTCCTCTTATGTCCAGATTGTCCCTATACTTTCCAATTTCATTACATTGCTCCTTCACTTTTTTATCAAAATACCTAAACAACCCTCAATGTATATATTTATGGAAAAAAATATATATATTTCGGGAAAAATATATTTTTAGAAAAAATATATATATTTCAGAAAAATGTATATATCAATTTCGAAATATATATATATTTCGGAAAAGAATATATATTTCGTAAAAACATATATATTTCCGAAAAAATATATATATTTTTTGAAATAGGTATTTTTTTTCATAAATATATATTTTTTCCGAAATACATATATATATATTCCGAAATATATATTTTTTTTCAAAATATATATTCTTTTCCGAAATATATATATTGATGGTAGTTTAAGTATTTTGATTGAAATATGAGGGTAAGGGGGCAATATAATAAAATTAAAAAATATATGGAATAATCATAGAAGAGATTAATTTATTAAATTTAATAGTATAAGGGGTTTACTCAAATTAATCAAAATATTATTTTATACCAACTGCCTGTTTCACTAACACCAAAATTAACTACATTATTATATCATCGCTCACGCATACTAAAATTTCGCGTTGATTCCAACCACCTTCATAGACTTCATCTCCACTCGTCTAATCATTGCATATATAATATGTAGTTATACCTCCAAAAAAGTATATATTTACTATAGTTTTCCATCTTTCTCTCCCGCTATATATATACACACATATAATATATAATATGTAGTTATACCTCCAAAAAAGTATATATTTACTATAGTTTTCCATCTCTCTCCCGCTATATATATATACACATATGTATAAACACACGTTTATGGAACACCACGTTTTGAGTATTTTAATCGCGAGGTCGTCAAATTAATTGCAAGAACCAGAATGTAGTAAAGTTTTTCACAATAAAGTTGTAATGAAAAAAAATTATCTATATGTCAAATGTATCTCCTAAATCTCTCCTAAATCCTAAACGGTTTCGTGAAAGTATTCGTGATGGATCTATTTGGATGACATGCATGATTTTTTATTTATTTTTGATGATTTGTCCATTTATGAATCAAGAAATGAAATAGAGAGATTAAGTTAGAGAAGATCCTTGTCCTCATTATAGAGTTATGTTGTCACTTCTCATGCACTCTCATGGTGTATAATAAATTCATAATAGTTCGTGTCTACATATATAAATAAAATAAAAAAATAGTGAGGATTAATGCTTTAATAATAGACCCGGCCTACATAAAAGTGTAAAAAACTTATTTTTAAAGTGATTTTTTTTCACGAGTTCGATTCAGTGAATGTGAGTCATCATTAAGGTTATTCACCGTATCAAATAAATAAAATCCTTAAACTATACACACCAGCTTAAAATTGGTTCAAACAAAAAATTTTAACTTGTGAGATAATGACAATGAAAAAAAAAAATCACTACAAAATAGTATTTATAATTAATAGAGCTCAATAGAACTTCACAAGCTCGATTATCTTTCTAAAACATCAACTACGCGGCCCCCACTTAATATGACAAATAAAATGACTTTAAAACCTATAAAAAGAAAAAAAAATTCAAAACAAAATCTTTAATTAATAACTTCCAATCCAATTTAAAAAGGTACTCCACTTCAATAAAATTTGCCAAACAACATAAATCTCACTTGTAGGTTGTAATAGAGACTCCAAAACCCCACCACAATTTTAAACAAGTTCAAAAAAAGAAAAACAAAGAACAAGAAAAATATGTCCTATACATAAATTATATAATATCAGCAAAGTATTAATTTATGATTGGGCTGTTTGTCCAACCTCACCAAAAAAGCGTTGAATTTAGACGAAGTGGCACGCTCTCTTTTTGTCCACTCACTATAATTAACAAATCAATTATTTTCATTCAACCATATCTGCCGTTGACAATTACTATATATATTCATTATTACCAGTATAGTATATATCCATATGCGTATGACACTGTATAACTCTCCCTCCTCCTCTTGGCCTATCCATAGATTTGCCTCCCCCGTTAGTTACCCATTTCTCAACTCTATCTCTCTCCAGGTTGTATCTTCTCTATATATTCATCCCCTTTAACATCGCCCTTAATTTACTTCAAAGTTATATCATTTGATATCATTCTAAAGTGCTGCTAGCTCGTGCTAATTACTTAGCTGCGACTTTGCTTTTTCCGAAAATGGATGTTGTAAAGGATAGAGTAAAGAATAACTTGATATTCAAGGCGTGGCAGCGGTGTCGATCGTTCCATGGTGGCCCAAGGAAGTCCAAGTCTTCCGCTAACTCTCTAACAAAGAGCAAGTCATGGCACATCACCAGCACGAATGCAAAGTCTCGAGTTGCGCCGGAGGGTTGCTTCTCGGTGTATGTGGGACCGGACAAGCAACGGTTCGTGATCAAAACGAAGTACGCGAACCATCCACTTTTCAAGATGCTGCTTGAGGATGCTGAGGTGGAGTATGGGTACAACAGTGAAGGCCCTATTTTGCTTCCATGTGATGTTCATTTATTTTATAGTGTGTTAGCGGAGATGGATGCCAAAGATGATCATCAGATGAGTACTCCAGGTTGTGGATTGTCATATGCGTCGCCTTTCAATCGGAGTCGTAGGCTGGGTAAGAGTGACATGGCTAAGGGTTGTGGTTCGTATGGGATACTCACTCCTTCGCGGTTGCTTAAGATGAATTAGAATCAAGTCTATGTACGTGTATGGGGTTAGTGTCATTTTGTATATATATTATATGATATACAAATTTTCACTAGTTCTGCTCAAGAAGGGAGACTCGGTCGATTTTCTCTCTCTCATTATTGCATGCGATTGCTTATGATGATGAATGAATACAGAGAACTCGAGATTTTTTCTTTTTAATCTATTTTTGGGAAAAATGAGCAATGCACTTAATTATACCTTCCATATGATAAAGTTGTCTCTAATTATCGGGGACTAAATGCTTTATTTGATTCAGTTGAAGGGAAAAGGGTAAATAGTAGTATAGAAATATATGAGGCTTTATAAAATTGTGAGTTTGTGATTGTGGTATCCCTAGTCTAGGCTATATATAACTTGCACAATTTGAGCTGCATAACTTGTATATATCCCAGCCTAGCTATAGCTACTACTACCAAGGACTTGAAATAGTTTTTCTAAAAATACAAATGGAGAAGCTGATTTTGATTATAGTGAAATTTGGTTTCTAAACCCAAGTCTTCATTGCCTTCTTTTTCATTTTCTTTGCTTCCGTTTGTACCGTGAGAAAATGAGTCAATCTGATTCACAGCTGTTCAAGTTCAACTTGTATATATTATGAATGCTATAGTCTGGGCAGAAAAACATATTGATTTCATTATACTTGTTTGAATATATAGATGAATACAATAGGATCTCGATCCACAATTGCAATTATAGGCTAGATTACATAAATCAAATATAGAACATAAATGTACATATATAAATTTAGTAAATTAAGGCATAGACAGTGGCTTGGATTGTGGTGTCCTAATATGCCCTCGTGATCGGTTCAAGTCGTGTGAAAATAAAAGTGTTTAATATGAAGAATATTAACACGATCTAGTTTTACCTCTTAATCGCAAATACGCGAGTAGTATATAGTATAGTTGGGTAGAAATGGTTATCGAACCACATAGATCAAAGTCGTATTTCAAATAATTGTAAATTAGTAAGTTGAATTATATTTAAAAGTTGTTTGATTGGTTTGTTGTTTATAATCTACTAAACATAAAATAAATAATCAGATAGTTGTTTTGTTTGAATTCAAGATAAACAAGTCTAGGGTTTTGTTCCAACTCCACCACTGTGGGTGAAAAGCTAAAAAAACAAGAGAAAAATGGAGATAAGGCTCCACTAGCAAGTCAGAACAAAGATGTCACAATCCATGGTCGAAAATCTCAAGCAAAGAGAATGAAAGGAGAGAAAAGAGATGGTAGAGAAGAGCAAAGAGTGTAGCCTCATCACAGCTAAAGAATGGGTAGTGAGCATTGATAGATCTAAACCAAAAACCCCAAGAATGAAATACCCCAAAGTAGCTAAAGACCAAGAGATGAAGGGAAGGAGAGCAAGTAGAGGAGAAGGGTCAGACGTGAAGAAGACTAAATCAAAGCTCCTTGCCCGAAGCACAGAGGAAGCAAAAAGGCAACCGTCCTTGAAGGAGTAGCCTCCAAGCAAAGAGAGAATAAAAGGAAAGGGAATGTTGTGTGATAGTGAGTCAGCCGAAAGAGAGGAAAGGATCCCTAGGCAATGCACTATTGCCCTCTATTTATAGGTGACTTGGCTCAAAATGTTGCCCTAATTGTAGTGGTCCCCAAGTCCTACCAATGCTCCACATTTCTCTAATAAGTGATGAAGGCCATAATGTGGGTCTATAAGGAGAATTTTTTCCACATTATGAATAATTGGTAGAATTCACATTATGAGCCTTTATTATGACTAGACTACACTCCAAGCCTCCATGTCACATGCTCTTTCCAATCCTTTCAAAATGTGAGGATGGTGTCGCGCTGTCCACGTGTCACGGCTACGCAGTATCTATGGCCACAACCTGATCAGTCGTGCAACGGATCACTCCCCAATAGCCTTCGCAGTACATGTATATATTGCTAGAGCTGTGCAGAAATGGTGGTAAATGCCCTTGAGAGACTGCTACGTTATCAGGACCCGTAAACCATAGAGGTACTACTCTCGTGTACGCTCTTCAGCTCCACAGGTGCGCTGCCACAATAGGACCACCTTTGGAAAGATTTTTGAGTTGCCACGAGTAATCCGCCTTGACGTCGGACACATTGGGTCAACCCGTATACCAACTTCAGTCGGCGGGTCCGAGGCTCTACCGAGTAGCCCAGTACCCTAAATGAGACCCCTCTACGAGTCGAGTGCACCCTAAAATAATACATATGCCTACAACCATTAACCTAATAATATAGTTCTTTAATCATAATATTGCAAGAGGGGGATACAACTTATATGAATTAGATTAGTAACGCTACAAACAGTTGTCTAATACTCAAAGAGATGCAATCGGTCCGATTCCCAACAACCCATCTTCGAATAAAGTATGATTAGTGCATGCATCTATTAATCTACAACTACTCCTAAAACATTAAATAAAAAACATATCTATATCATCTTCTCTTAGCATGACATGTGTAAACCTAAGACTTTATCATGCCAATTAAGAACCATTATGTACAAACCATTATTAAACCTTCGAGGTTCCAGCCCCAAGTGATAAAACATATTTGTTCAAGATTAATTATTAATTCAATATAAGACAAGAAGAGAAACAACAAAGAATCTTATTTATGTAATATGTTTGTTCTCTCACTACATAATCATCATATAAGTGTTCTTTAGCTTCCCCTATTTGCAATAAAAATAATTAAAGTTCTATATTACTCGGCTAGGGTTTCGTTGGAAATCCTAGATACCGACTTAGCCGCTCATGGAAGGAGAAGACTGCATCATGATTTGTTGGTTGGTTCTTGAGTTCTTCAAAAGAGTATTCTCTTTTAGAGAGAGAATTTTTATATTGTCAAGATGACTTGAATATTTTGAATGATCAAACTCCCTTTTTTCATGAATTATTCACATATTTATAGACAAAAGTTTGTGTAATTATGGCATGTCTTTGCTTTCACTCCAAGATGACTTGGTGTGAGGGCCAAGGTAGTGTTGAATTGACCAATCTGTCATTCATTGTACTTACATAAGGAGCCATAGAAATATAGCAGACTGCTTCGCAGAGATCTCGATGTCGGCGCGACTGATCGATCAGGAAGCTCAATTCAGACTACTCTGAATTGAGTGTTTTTATTCTTCTAAGTATCATTTCGGATCAAATATGTTTGCTAAAATCCCGAAATTAACTCATATTTGCATTAGACCCCCTGTAACGTACTTGAACACACAACTTGGATAAAAATATCAAATTAATAAAATAAAGAGACTAACAATATGTTAATTAATGCCCAGAATAATGAATATTCTGGTCTCATCACCCTGTAAGATGGAGGTTCCATCGGAGACACCAATCTTGGAACGGAGATGAAGAAACTGATGACGAGACAACGGTTTTGTTAGCGCATCAGCGAGCTGGTCAGCAGAGGCAGCATGTGATATTTAGAGTTGATGACGTTGAACTTTGTCATGAAGAAAGTGAAAGTTAATCTCAATATGTTTCTTGCGGGAGTGGAAAACAGGATTGACACACAAATAGGTGGTGCCGATATTATCAGAGTACACAACAGGCTGCTGAGAAAATGTTGTAAGAAGTTATTGAATGAGAGATTGTAACCAACAAAGTTTTGCGGATGTGGAAACGACGACTTGATATTCAGTTTCGATAGAGGATCTAGCAACTGACCTTTGCTTTTTTGAGCTCCAGGATATTGGATTATGGTAAAGGAAGATAACGTAGGCACTTATAGAGGTTCGATCATCCTTGTTGCAGCCCAGTCGGCATTGGAAAAGGCATGAAGGGATAAAGGAGAGTGACGGAGTAGAAAAATTCCATGGCTGACAATGCCTTTTAAATAACGAAGCAAACATTTGATGGCAGTACAATGATTGATGGTGGTTTGGTGCATGAGTTGTGATAGGTGGTTAACTGCATAGACAATGTCTGGATGAGTGAAGGATAAATACTGGAGACTCCTAACTAATTGACGGTACGAGGTCACATCACTAAGATGAGAGCTATCATTTAAAGATAAAGTGGTATTGGTGGATAATGGTGTTGCAACAGTACTGTTGTCGCCATTCATATTGTTGCGGGTGAGAAGATCAGTGATGTACTTCTGTTGAGAGAGAAATAGCCCAGTGGAGGTATGAACAAATTCAACGCCAAGAAAATAGTGCAGATTACCCAGATCTTTAATAGAGAACTTGTCACCTAACTGTTGAATAAATTGATTAATCATATCTGAATTATTTTCGATGATAATTAAGTCATCCACATACACAAGTAGATACATGAGAACATTATGGTGAGAAAGAATAAATAGTGAATGATCAGATTGAGAGTTGATAAAACCAAGAGATAAAAGATATGCCTGAAGATCATTATACCAGGCGCGAGGGGCTTGTTTAAAACTATATAATGCCTTGCGGAGTTTGCACACATGATCTGGAAGGTTGGTATTGAGGAAGCCAGAAGGTTTTACCATAAAGACATCTTCAGAGCAGGACATAATACAACCCGAACGGTCGTTGGTTTGACTATAGGACTAATATCATGATAGTCGAGGCCGGAACATTAGTGAAAGCCCTTGGCCACAAGATGGGCTTTGTATTTATTGATCGAACCGTCAGGATTTCACTTAACACGAAAGACCCATTTGCAACCCACTAGGTTTTGTTTTAGATGAGAAGGGACAAGGGTCCATGTACCATTTATTATCAAAGCATTGTTCTCCTCAGACATCGTCGCTCGCCATTCCAGTATTTTAAGAGCTTGAATAATGGTGGAAGGTTCGGAGATGATGGGTGACTCTGGTTGAGAGGTAAGGGTAGAAGGAGATGGTTTCTTTATTGTGTAAAGGGTGAGTCATTGGATGGGTTTAAAGACATTATTTTTTGAACGCGTGACCATTCAATGAGTTGGTTTAGGTATGTGTGATTGTTGAGGCAATGGAAGGTTGTTGGCTTGGGTCAAACTTGGAGATTGCTTATGTGGCATGTGTTGAATCTCTTCAGTTGATGATGAGGTGTAAGTGTGGAAAATATCTTAGCCCACTAGAGCCTTCCCAGGTCAAGCCCATCAGGCTACTGACCCAATAAAATTTCTGTAAGCCCAATAATTAGGCCCATTGTATTTGTGTATTTCTTTTGTAAATGAAAAGATGATGTAATAAAGGAAAAGTTGTCTCAATGGGCTTCAAGCCCATTAAGAAAATGTATAAAAGGAAAATCAAATTTTTAATAAAGTATTTTCTTGTGTTGTGTAAATTTGAGCATCTACACATTGGCGCCGTCTGTGGTAAGCACACAACGAGGAGTTCCAGACTTTTCAAATCTGCCCTTCGGGATCTGAAAAATCGCCTACTTCTTCCCATCTTAAAAAGTTGAGTCTGTTTGTCAAACAGAAAATCAACCCACTGCAGAGATGCCAATCACTCGTTCGCAGGCAGATGTTCAACCCACTGCAGATAATCATGCAGAGGGTTCCATGGAGCAAATTCTTCAACGCTTGGTAGCTGCTGAGGAACGTAGCATGGCCTTGGAAAGGCAGAATGCGGAGCTTATGGCGAGGTTGACTCCACAACCTGTTGTCCTACCGGTAGTTGCAGATGACCCTCCGATGGCGGCAGTCGACCATTCTCTAAACCAGCAGGGCAACGACAGACCTGAGGAGCATGCCGAGTCTTCTCAGCGCTCAGAAAAGGCTCTAACAGCCGACGAGTCCATAACCCCACAGAAACTTCAAGCGATGAAGGATGAATTCCAAAGAAAATTTCTCGAGGACTTGAGGTCCCGATCTACTGATGACATGGCTATCCAGGCGTCCACCGAATTGATACAGTCACCCTTCGTTCATGAAATAACCCAAGAGCCTTTCCCAAAGAAGTTCGTTATGCCCTAATTAACCCCTTACGATGGCACAAGGGACCCCGAGGAACACATATACCAGATCCATCAAAAGATGACCATGTACGCTGAGAACGAGTCCCTGCTTTGCAAAGTATTCTCCACAAGCCTTGCTGATGCCGCTCTATTGTGGTTTAGGAAGCAGTCACCCCGATCCATTGGCAGCTAGCAGCAGTTGACCAGGCTCTTCATTGCCCAGTATTATGGAAACAAGAGACAGAAGAAGACCATATCCTGCATCTTCACCATGATCCAGGAGAAATGGGAGTCATTGAAAAGTTTTCTATCCCGATTCAACATCGAATCCTCTTCTGTGGATAATTGTGACCAGCACTCTGTGGTTGAGGCATTCAGGATGGCCCTCATTCCAGGAACCAAGTTCCATCAGTCTTTGGTAAAGCACCCTCCATCGGGCATTGGGGAGCTAAACTCCAGGGCCCAGGGGTACTTGAGAATTGAAGAAGAAGAGACTATCAGGCAAAGGAGGTCAGCCTTTGTTAGTCTTGAGATTCAGTCCAAGGATCGATTGACCGATCGAAAGTGAGCAACTCCACCGGGATCCTCAGCCCCACCGGGATCATCAGTCCCAAAACTGTTCAAACGCCCCAGGTTCGAAGAAAGGTTGACACCCCTGAAGGTTAGCCTTGCAAAACTCTACCAAGAGAACAAAGCCAAAAGAATCTTCCAGCAACCCCCGACCATGAGACAACCACTCGACCAAAGGGACAAGTCAAAACATTGTGTTTTCCATGGTGATTTCGGGCACATCACGAATGAATGCCGCAATCTAAGGCAACAGGTGGAGATGTTACTGCTTCACGGGGAACTCCGAGATTATGTCCAACGAGATAGACCAAGGACCGATGATCAACGTGCCCTCAGTGCCCCTCGGAAACCCTCAGATGCACAGCCAGTCAGGGTCATTAATATGATTCATGGTGGCCCCCCATCCAAAGCAACCGAAGGATCACGCCGGAGCCATCTGCGGAGAGCTCCCAAGATGAGAAGAGTCAACGAGATCAGTGACGCCCACCACAAAGCAGGGGAAACACAGATCACATTCTCGGTGTCAGACCTTCGGGGTGTCCAAACCCCGTATGAAGACCCTCTGGTCGTGACCTTAATGGTGGCCAACTGTCTTGTGAAAAGAGTCATGATCGATCCTGGGAGCAGTGCCAACATCATCACCAAATGGGCTTTTGAAAAGCTCGAAATTGATCCATCTGAAGTTGTGGCATCCCGGTGCCCCATCGCAGGTTTTGACGGAAGGCAAATCGAGCCGATCGGAGAAGTTCAGTTACCAGTATCTGCCGCTCAGAGGACCTTAAACGAGACATTCGTCATGGTGGATGCCAAACCTTCGTATAATTTGCTCATGGGAAGGGGATGGATTCACCGAATGCAAGGTGTGCCTTCGACTCTTCACCAGGTCATGAGATGTTTAAGCCCCGACGGTACAGGTACAATTGATGTCAAAGGTGACCAGGTGGCCGCCAAGGAATGCTATGCGGTCACCCTGAAAGAGATCCAGAAGGTGAAGGCCCCAGTGGCACCCCGCTTCAAGGAGCAAAGCTCAGGCTCCAAATAACAATTAAAGGAAGGGGACCCGGGCACCCCAATTGTGGTTGAACCGTTGCAGTCGGTCTGTGCTGTGCCTGACAGCCCAGAAAAAGTTACCTTTGCAGGTACAAACCTCACCGATCTTGAATTTAAGGAACTAACACAATTACTGCAGGACAACTTTGATGTCTTCGCATGGGAGCATACGGACATGCCAGGGATCGATCCCGATGTTTCGCAACACTCATTGCGTGTTGACCCGAATGTCAGACCTATCAGGCAAAAGCAAAGGTGCATGGGGGCACATCGAAACCAAATTATAGCAGATGAGGTATCCAGATTGCTCCAGGCAGGCTTCATCAGAGAGGTCAGATATCCCGAATGGCTTGCCAACGTAGTGGTAGTGCAGAAGAAGAACGACAAATGGAGGGTTTGTGTTGACTTTACCGACCTGAACAAGGCATGCCCGAAGGACAGCTTTCCACTGCCAAAGATTGACCAGATGGTTGATGCTACCGCTGGATACGATCGTATTACAACCAAATAAAAATGAACTCGATGATGAGGAAAAGACCTCCAACATTACTGAAACAGGTACATACTGCTTTAAAGTTATGCCTTTCGGACTGAAAAATGCAGGTGCCACTTTCCAGATGTTGGTCAACAGGATCTTTAAAGGTATGATGGGTACAGTAATCGAGGCCTACATCGATGACACATTGGTCAAGAGTAGGAAGAAGGAGGACCATCTCACCCACCTACGCCAAGTGTTTACCACCCTCAGGTCACACAGCATGAAGCTTAATCCAGCAAAATGCTCTTTTTGTGTATCATCTGGGCAGTTCCTGGGGCACATCGTGGACCGGACCGGGATTCAGGCCAGCCCAACACAAGTCAAGGCCCTGATAGAAATGAAGGAGCCCCGTACACATAAAGACGTTCAAGTCTTGACGGGAAGAGTGGTTGCACTTAACAGATTCATTTCACGACTGACTGATCGATGCCGACCATTCTTTCAGGCAATAAAGGCGAAGAAGGGAGAGATCTGGGGTCCAGAGTAATCGGAGGCCCTGGCGAGGTTAAAAGAGTACTTGACCATGCCCCCGATCCTGTCCACACCAACTCCCGATGAAATCTTATACATGTATTTAGCAGTATCCTCTGCGTCAACCAGCGCCGCCCTCATTAGAGAGGACGGAAACCTTCAAATGCCAGTATTCTACACCAGCAAATCATTAGCTGAGGTAGAAACAAGATACAACAGGCAAGATAAATTGGTTATGTCACTAGTGAATGCCAAGAGAAGGCTAAGGCATTACTTTGAAGCCCACCCGATCGTCGTCCCGACGGTAACACCCCTACGGGTTATTATGTCAAAGCCTGACCTCTCAGGGCGAATCTCTAAATGAGCCATCGAATTGGGCATATACGATTTGACATACATACCCTGGGTTTCCATCAAAGGACAAGCAGTAGCAGACTTTTTACTTGAAAGCGAAACTGAAGAGCCAGAACAGAAAAGCGAACCGAACACCTGGAAGATTTTTGTGGATGGATCATCCTTCTTTTTCGGATCAGGGATTGGTTTGGAGATCTTGACACCTGATGGGACACGCCTTCATATGTCAATACAACTGCAGTTCCCCGCCACGAACAATGAGGCGGAGTATGAGGCTGTCGTATCCGGATTAAGGATAGCCCGGAGCCTCCAGATTCAGTCCTTAGCAGTACACAATGATTCTCAGCTGGTTGTCTGTCAGATCAACGGAGAGTATGAAACAAAGGATCCGAAAATGGAGTTGTATCGGGTACTCGTTTTGAAAGAAACAGAAGGTTTTCAAAAAATAACCTTCACCCAAATCCCTAGGAACGAAAATTCTGAAGCTGACCACCTGGCCAATCAGGCGTCCTCAGCCGGAGAGGACCTAACTCGGGTTGCACTGGTGGATTTTATTCAGAGGCCCAGTATCCAGGAGGCCGAACAAGTAATGCTTAACCCATGGGAACCCAACTGGATGGATCCCCTGATGGATTACCTGCGAAATGGAACTTTTCCCGAAAACAAAGCTGAAGCTTACAAGATCAAGAGGAATTCCGCCCGATACTCAATCATAAAAGGGAAACTCTACCGAAAATCCTTTTCAGGTCCTTACCTGAGATGTGTTACACCGTCAGAATCTAGAGCAGTGATGCAGAAAATTCACAGTGGGGCTTGTGGAAACCACTCCGACGGCAAATCCCTTACCCATAAGATTCTATCTCAAGGGTACTTCTGGCCCTACATGTCGCGGGATGCCGAGGAGTACATCCGAAGGTGCAAGCCCTGTCAAATTCATGGGGATGCTATCCATCAGCCACCTAAGTTCTTATATCCCACTATAGTACCACACCCATTTGCCCGATGGGGAGTGGATATAATGGGACCCCTCCCGAAAGCAATCCGG
This sequence comes from Cornus suecica, assembly GCA_963922005.1. Classification (NCBI taxonomy): domain Eukaryota; kingdom Viridiplantae; phylum Streptophyta; class Magnoliopsida; order Cornales; family Cornaceae; genus Cornus; species Cornus suecica. Next base: position 19,812,252 of record OY998239.1, on the reverse strand, counting down.
TCGAATGCATACGTCCTTCTAGTCACTGACTATTTCACCAAGTGGGTGGAAGAGGAAGCCTATCCCACCGTCAAAGGTAGCCACGTCATCAAATTCATATGGACCCACAAAATATGCAGATTCGGGTTACCAAGGACGATCATGATGGATAACGGAACAAATCTGGACAAGAAGGGGGTTAGAGAATTCTTTGCCGAGCATGGTATAAACCAGAACACGTCGTCCATCGGCTACCCGCAAGGGAACGGGCAGGCGGAAAGGAAAAATTGAACTATATTCAACACCTTGGCCAAAAGCTTGAAAAAGCCAAAGGGGCCTGGCTAGAGAAATTGCCCGAAGTTCTCTGGTCATACAGAACGACCCCCAGACAACCCATTGGTGAAACCCCCTTTGCCATGGCGTACGGCGCTGAGGCTGTGATTCCTACAAAAATAAGGGTTCCAACTCTCCAGAGTGCGGCCTAGGTTAAAGGACCAAATAACCAGCACTTGGCTCAGAATCTTGATCTTCTGGATGAAAGAAGAGAGGCTGCCGGGATCAGGCTGGCCGCCTGCCAATAACACGTCCGGAACCATTTCAATCAAAGAGTCAAAAGAAGAGAGTTCCAGGTCAGAGATATGGTCCTTAGGCAAAAAATAGGGCTCGTAGGCAAGCTCTGGGAGCCTTGGGAGGGCCCATATACCATTACCGAGGTCATCGGTCGCCGAGCATACCGAGTCCGAAGGAATAGTGATGGCGGAATGGAACCAAACTCCCAGAACGCCTCTCGCCTGAAGAGGTATTACCCTTAATGGGCCAAGTCCTGTTTTTACTTTGATCTTTTTTTGTAAAAAGGCTATAGTACTTGATCAGTAAAAATCATTATTATGGAAAATTAAATCATAAAAATCTACTGAAATGAAGAGATCAAAGTTCCAAAAACAAACTAAGTGTTGCATTGTCTTTTGTATGGCCTGAAGCGCCCGAAGACACAACACAGATCCTGAAGAGATCAAAGTTCCAAAAACAAACCAAGTGTTGCATTGTGTTTCGCATGGCCAGAAGCGCCCGAAGACACAACACAGATCCTGAAGAGATCAAAGTTCCAAAAACAAACTAAGTGTTGCATTGTCTTTCGCATGGCCTGAAGCGCCCGAAGAACACAACACAGATCCTGAAGAGATCAAAGTTCCAAAAACAAACTAAGTGTTGCATTGTCTTTCGCATGGCCTGAAGCGCCCGAAGACACAACACAGATCCTGAAGAGATCACAAATTTGAAAAAAACAAACTAAGTGTTGCATTGTCTTTCACAAGGCCTGAAGTGCCCGAAGACACAACACAGATCCTGAAGAGATCAAAGTTCCAAAAACAAACTAAGTGTTGCATTGTCTTTCGCATGGCCTAAAGTGCCCGAAGACACAACACTAAGTGTTGCATTGTCTTTCGCATGGCCCGAAGTGCCCAAGACACAACACAGATCTTGAAGAGATCAAAGTTCCAAAAACAAGCTAAGTGTTGCATTGTCTTTCGCATGGCATGAAATGCCCAAAGACACAACCAGATCCTAAAGAGATCAGAGTTCCAAAAACAAATCAAGTATTGCATTGTCTACCGTATGGCCTGAAGTGCCCGAAGACAAACACTGATCCTGAATTTATCACAAAATTTGCAAAAATAAACTAAGTGGACAAAAACTGTGATCCTTTATTCAAAATGGGCCCCAGTGGCCAAAGCTTACAATATGTTTTATAAATGCAAAAATCCTAAGGGCCAACATCGGTGCCCGACTCAGGGGGATTCACTAAAGCGACGGTCCCATCAGGAACGGGAGGATCAGAGGGGGCGGTGATGCTCATCCCTGGTAGAGGCTTGGTCAGGAACTCGCAGAAACGAACGTCATCTGGACCACCGACCGGATCATCGTACGGAGAAGCGATGCCCAAACTCTAGTCCAGTTCCTCCACCGAGGCGAAAGTCCTTTCTTCAACGGGTTTCTGCATGTCATTGTAGCATGACCTCCAACCGAACCCGATTTAGTACTAGGAAGTCTCACAGAAACGCTTGTACATTTCGTTCCCGCCCCGGTGGCACATCTCCACCACCGACCTCTCCATTGCAAGGAGGTTCTCAATCTCTACCCTTTCCTCTAGGAGCTTCGAATTGGAGGCCGTCATGCTCTCATTGTTAGCTTTCAGGCTCTCATTCTCAGCTTTTAAGGACTCCGTTTCAGCAAAAAGGGCTCGCCGGACTGCCTTCATTTCTTTAATCTGATCCTGAGCGGCCCAAAGCTGCTGCTCTGCAGCGATAGCCCTCTGGGTCTGGACATCCAACTTTTCATTGGATATGGACAGCTGGTTGGCGACCTTCATACAGGAGTCCTCCTTAAGCCTCAGAAGCTCATTGGACTTCTGGAGCAACTTGGTGTCTTCTTCCATCTTTGCATTATAGGCCTGGGTCAGGTAAAACATCTGCCAAAAGAACAAGTGTTAGCCTGATAAAGAAATAAATCAAATATAAAGTAAGATTGAGGAAGCTGATGATTGAAGCAGTACCTTCATTGCTATCTCTGGACCTGTCAGGGCCAATTCCTCCCGGTCAATCGTCATCAGCCTCTTTCGGTCAATTGGTGTCCAGATTTGAGAACCCATTGCCCGAAGGGCAACATCATTGTCTATGGTTGCGTGACCTGCAACCAAAAATTCACCGCCCGGGAGTGTGATCTTCGGCGCCCATGGAACGGGTCGCTCCACCTCAGTTGCAACCCCACTGTTATCTAGTACGATGGGAGACGACGGCGTGGTCGTACGGAGCCTGACAGACTGTTCGGGTAGATTCTCCTCTGATCGGGGATGTCTTGTCCCCGTCAAGCTCGTCTCCCCTTCAACCAGCCAAATTTCAGGAGTAGGGACGTCCCCTGAAGGTCGAACAACCTCCTCTGATCTTGGGGAAGGAGTCTGACCGACTTGAACATTTCCCATCGGTGCAGGTGGAATTACCGAAGTATTCTCCACCGGTGGCAGAAGAATGGGCCCAGATGGTGGATTTGGAACACTGTGTGACCCCGACCCGCTTTGATTCTCACTCGATGCTGGAATTACCGCTTGAGGGCGATTGCCCGCCTGGTCTTCTTTTTTAACACTGCCTACGGGATTCTCAGCATCTCTGTTGACAGGGCCTGCAAATTAGAACCCGTCAGGAAACTATTACACATCCTCAAGGGTTATCCCCAAATTTTTTATTTTAGCAGTTCAAAACGGGTTCTGATATAATTTGAAGTTTTAAATTCATCAGGTGCCCCCAGAAACTCAAGCACATGAAGGCCTAACTTATCATTGCACTGATCGCAGTAGCATGACCCCCTATGGAATGGCTTGAAGGAAGGGAATATGGGACGGTCAAACTCGCTAGGGACTTTGAACCTCGATGAGCTTTGGAGTCTCCAGTTCCCGTTTACCAAGATCATTCTCTCCTTCCACCCTTTGTTAGACTTTTCGGTGCCATCACAAATCTTCCTCCCACTAAGAGGAAAAAGAGTGTACCGGCCTCTGTAGTCCTTCTGAGCCTATATTTTGTAACAGAACAGAGGTTCCGCCAGTCCAAGGTTTAAGCCCAGATCCCGGTTAATCATCAGGATCATAGCCAAGACCCTGAAGAAGTTAGGCCCCACCTGAAGCGGGGCCAGACCCAGGGTAGCTAAGGTATAAAGGAAAAAAGGTTGGATCGAGAATCTAAGGACCTGAAGGTGAAAGGCCGACAACAGAATCTGGTGGTCGAAAACCCCCTCACCCTTCCTGAAATCATATTTTTTAGGGTAGTTTTTAATAATTACCCCATCGGGTACCCCACATTTGACTCTCAACCTTTTTAATACCGTCTCTACCCTATTCATAGGAGGAAAGGGGTCGGCATAAAATTGATCTCCCGATCCCCCTGCAGCCGGGTCCCCTGCTGCTGTGGTGTTCTGGTTAATCTCCGGAGGACTAGACACGACTGTCCTAATCACCTCCACTGAGGGTGAACTAAGGGAGGCATCCGGGTCTACAGAGGAAGGTAAACGGTCGCTACCCGACTGGGTATCATCGCTATCAGACATTTTGAAAAGAAAGACGCGAAGATGAAAAGAAATAACTTACTCTAAGATGAATCCCGAAAAGATCTCAAACGTTTTCCGGGGAAAGGAGATAGACTCTGGCAATGATAAGTGAAAAGCTCAGGTGCAGAGAGTTTGCTGAAATTTTCAAGTTGTGAAGAGGAATGAATCTTCAACATGTACAACCGATGTTTATAGGAGTTTCAAAGACGCCTGAAAAGTCGTGCGCTCGGGAAGCGAAGCGTCACCTCATTTCACATGCGCCTCCTCGGCCTCCCTTCTCGCTAATCGAGGCCATCCGGACCACTGGTTTCAAATATCGTAATGATTACTCAGCCATCACATTAATTGGATGAGCCACGTCACCCCGACAGGGGTGATGTATTCATTGTTTTCACCCTTCTTTTTCCCTTATGGGCCTGGTTGCCCTACAACCCATCAAGAAGAAGTGGGCCTGTGTAAGTGTGAAAAATATCTTAGCCCACCAGAGCCTTCCCAGGTCAAGCCCATCAGGCTACTGACCCAATAAAATTTTTGTAAACCCAATAATTAGGCCCATTGTATTTGTGTATGTCTTTAGTAAATGAAAAGATGATGTAATAAAGGAAAAGTTGTCTCAATGGGCTTCAAGCCCATTGAGAAAATGTATAAAAGGAAAATCAAATTTTTAATAAAGTATTCTCTTGTGTTGTGCAAATTTGAGCATCTACATGAGGAGACTATGTTGGAGAGATCCGCAGCAGAGGGAAAGAATATTGATTGCGTGATTGAAGGCCCATTTTCAGTGTTGATTGAAAAAGACTTGCCAGATTTTATGAATTCTGGGGAAGTAGATGGGAAAACATTTGGAGAGTTATTTGTGGAAAGATTGTGACCTACCATTTGAGGAAGGGAAGAATTAATTTGACCAATGGAAGTAGAGAGTGATGGACGATAATTTGAATTCAAATTGGTAGGAGAAAAATATGGGGAATCATATATGGTTGGAGTCCGCAAGGAAAGAGAATCGAAAGTGATACAGGCAGAGTGATAGTCAATAGATTTATAAGAAAATATATTTTCCTCAAAATCTACGTGACGAGAAAGGAAAATACGCTTAGAATGGGGGTCAAAATATTTAAAAGCGTTTTGATTGGAAGAGTAGCCAAGAAAAACACAAGGACGAGAACGCGCCTCTAATTTATTTTGGGTGTAAGGTTTTAACCACGGATAACAAAGGCACCCAAACACATGTAATTTACCATAATTAGGTGTGTTGCCAAATAATTTTTGAAATGGAGATTCCATATTAAAAATTTGAGTTGGCATGTGATTAATAAGGTAAACGGCTGTCAGAAACGCATATGACCAAAATTTGAGTGGTAAGTGTGCTTGAATGAGTAATGTAAGACCCGTTTGGACAATATGATGATGATGCTGCTCTATTGTCCCATTGTGTTCAGGAGTATGAGGGGAAGTAAGAAAGTGAGAAATGCTTTATTTTCAAAGAAAGAACGAAGTTTTAGAAATTCACCACCATTGTCGAAATAAAAAGAAATAATGGGACGCTGGAAATATTTTTTGATAATTAATTTAAATTTTAGAAAAATAGTAAAGACATCGGATTTTTGCTTCATTGGAAATAACCACATATACTTAGTATAATGATCGACAAAAAGTAGATAGTAGTTAAAGCCATCATGAGATTGAATTGAGAAAGGACCCCAAACATCCGAGCAAATAAGTTCAAGAGGAGAATTGCTTGTAAGAGATGAGGTAGAGAATGCCAATTTGTGCCTTTTATTACATTTGCAAGAATTACAAAAGTGACGAAGACAAGGGAAATTTAAAGGAGTTAAGAATATGACTTAAAATTTTTAAAGATGGGTGACCAAAGCGGTTGTGCCATTCTTGAAATGGGGCTTTAATTGTGACAAGAACAAGAAGAGGAGACGGGGACTGAGAGTGAGACACTGAAGTAGGTGTTGTCCATTCATACACGCCATATTTATTCTGCCCCTCCGCGAGTCGTGCCCCCGTACGAAGATCCTTCACAACAAAAGAAGAAAGTAAAAATTCAATCGACACATTATTTGATGAGCAAAATTTGAAGACAAAAATTAAATTATTTTTCATGCTAGGGACACAAAGTACATTAGAAATAATAAAAGGCTTATATGAAGAGGAAAGACTAGTAGAGCTAGTATGAGTAATTTGAAGGCTTTTACCATCACCTATCACGATTTCGTCGGAGCCATCATGTTTCGAATGGAGAGACAAATTATTTAGGTCAGACGTCACATGATGAGATGCACCAGAGTTAACTAGTCAATTGGGTGAGGAATTGGATAATTGAGTGGCAAAATGAACTCTTGGTTGTGATAGAGAATACCGAGGGGACGGGGCATTAGGCCTAAGATCAAACGGCGAGAAAGATGATTGAAGCATCCAGGGAATTGCAGTTTAAAGCTTACGACACTTTTTGGCAACATATCCCGGAATTTCGCAAAATTGACAAACAACCTTAGAATTAGATTGTTGGCTTGATTTGTTGCCATTTCTGCTATTCTGATATAGTCCTTGTCGCTGCTGTGAATTTCCACCAAGATTGTTGTTATTCTTACCTCTATTGGTGTTGTTGAAGTTTGATTTGTTTACATAATTAGCAGTGATAGGTGTCGAGTTTGTTTGAGTTTCTCGTTCCAGAGATGACTTATAATGTACAAGTTTATCATGCAGATCTTCAAAATAAATTGGATTGTCTCGTGCACCGATGGCAACTCCGATTTCTTTGAAGTTTGGCCCAAGACCATTAAACACGTGAAACACTACCTCATCGTCGAACAGAGGTGCACCAGCTGTTGCAAGGGAATCAATGAGTTGCTTGATAGTTTGTATGTAGAAGGAGATGTCGTTGGTTATTTTGGTTGCTTTGCTTAATGTGTCTCTGATGCCCATGATTCGACCACGGGTTGATTTAGCATATGTGGTTGCAAGTTTCATCCATACATCTTTAGATGTCTTTGTTGAAGTCACAAAAGGAATGACCTCAGGGGAAAGAGATGGAATGAAAGCACTTCGTAGAAGTTGGTCTTGGTGAACCCAAAAAATAAAATTGTTGTTGACGACATTAGTGGAGTCTCGGCTTACGGTGTTAGGAAGACACACGTTGGTACCATCGACATAACCAAGAAGGTTATAGCCAATTAGAAGAGTGTCATTATGTGTGCCATGTGTAATCACCCTAATTTGTGCAATTTAGAATTGTAATGTGTAATTTAGAAATTTTGGTGTGTAAATTTATAATTTTGTTATGTGTAATTATATGTGTAGATGTATATATATATATTTATATATATTGGTTAATGTTAAGAAAATTAAAGAATGATATTTTTATATTATTAAGAGAAAGGAAAAAGAGTGAATTAATGATGAAAGAGAAATGAAGGTTGAAAATGAAGTGTAAAGGTGTAGAAAGTTAGGGAAAGGTGGAGACAAAAGTAAATGGGAGATGGCCACATGTTTTTAAAATAAAAATAAAATAATAATTAGAATTATTAGAGGAAGTCTTGAATTTCGGATGAAGACTTGCATTTCATTTTTCTCTACACTTTCAGAGAGAATGGAGAGAAAAGATAGAGTTCTTGGAGAGAAGAAGTTTCTCTCAGAAGGATTTGGGCTTGAAGATTTTAAATTAAAACCTAATAATTTAAGGCAAGTTACAACTCTATTCTACCCCTTTGGATTTATAAATCCAAAACCTTTGTGAAATAATATGTATAAATAGATATATATATATATATATATATATATATATCTATTTATACATAGTTAAATTTCTATAAAAAATAAATATAGAAGTGTTATCATGTATATAAATGCATATATATATATGGATAGATGAATGTTTAATGATTATTATCATATATTTCATATTATCATTAAACTGTATTTTAATTATAAAATACATCTATGATTATGGAAATATCATCAATTACTAGTTATGAAGCTTTAAAATATTTATAATTATTTAAATAAGCTTCTTCAATTTTCTATAAATATTTAGAAATTTTTAGGGAATTTTAATGGCATTTTTCGGAAATTATATAATTCTGGAAATCTAGTATGGTTGTTTGTATGTTATTATGGTACACTTGTTTTTCTAACCATAGGATTATATGAACTTTCAATTCAAGTCTTTGATTTAATTGTATGTGTATGCTGAAATTTAGTGTGAATGGATGTATATTGCTACGGTGCTCTCATCTTCTTGAACCGTAGGATTATTAGAACTTTTAATCCTAGCCCTTGATTTAATTATATATGTTTACTGGAATCAAGGGTGGACGGTTGTATATTACTATGGTGTACACACTTTTGTAACCATAGAACGAGATTAACCTTTAATCCAAACCTTTGAAATAGAATATAGTTATTGAGTATAATCTGGTGTATATGAGCACATAGTAAGCATAAATTTGACCAATCAGAAACATCCACATATATTAGAAATTATTCGGTATAGTGACATGCACCGTAAGCATGTGTAATTTACTAAAATTATATTAAAACCCTTGAATATTGCTAAAACTATGTATTTACCCCTAAATGTTACTTTAATTACCGTTTAACCCCTACCTATATTACGGTTTGACCCCTGATGTTTGTACTAATTATAGTATGACCCCTAAAATTTATGAAAATTACAAATTAGTCCCCAGAACGTTTCTGAAGTTACAGTAGGATCCCTGTACTGCACTGTAACTATAGTTTGACCCCAAATATTTCTTAAACTGATATTTTGGATCCCTAAACTTTAAATAAATAATATTGTGATTTCGGATCCTATTATTAACCTATCATAAATTATGTGAAGGTTATAATGGTGTTAAATATATTCATTAGAATGATGTATCAATGATTATATTATGGAAGTTGGTATTTGTTGATTATTGGATATAATGGTTTAATATGTTGTTATAAATCATTATTTGTGATTGTGTACACATGTGAAACATGGGATGCGCAGTGATGTATGGGATGTTTACTTTTATTATGCTAATAAACATATATGTGTGAAGTGAGGTATATAATACTCACTTATTATATGTTAAGTGATGCATATGATACACTTTTAAATCATAATATTTAATTTAAATAATTATGGAATGAGGATTCCTAAGGAACCACAAGGAGACTGACTAATAAACGCAGTCTCATAAGTACCACAGGACATGGTTGAGTTCTCACGACATGATTGAATTATCGGGTACGTAGTTAAAATAGAATTAATAAATTCGTAAATCTTATTATTTAATTAAATAATTTTGGATGAGGTTTTTAAAGGAACTACAGGGAGACTGATTATTAACGCAACCTCATGAGTACCACGGGACATGATTGAGTTGTCACGACATGATTGAATTGTCGAGTTCGTGGTAAATATATGGTTTGGAAGGGTTGTCTATTGGCATAAAGAAATGATAATGAATATTAATAGATTCATTTATATGATTTTGATGATACATCCTTGGTTATTTATTTTAAAGGTATAATTATATATCTTTTATTCAATTATGTGATACATATTATAAAATATGTTTGTGCATGTGATGCGTTGTTATTTATTTTAAAGGTATAAGTATATATCTTTTATTCGATTATGGGATACATATTATAAAATATGTTTATACATGGATTGCATTGGTTATTTATTTTAAAAGGTATAATAATATATATTTTATTTGATTATGGGAAAAATATTATAAAATATGTTTATGTATAGGATACATTGATTATTTATTCTAAAAAGGTATATTTATATATATTTTTTATTTTGTTATGTAAAAAAGGAACTTTCTAAAGAATTTATGAAAAGCGAAAGATAAATCTTATTACATAAGGTCTATCTATCCATGTTGTTTCATTCAAAGATGTTGCTTTTATCGGTCATTTGTTGGATTGTAGTAGTAGTTGACTTACTCGTGGGTTTAACCCACCTTGTTGATACACCGGGTTAAAGATTTAAGTCATCTCGATTTGTTCGTGATACCATTCTTACTTCCTATGTACAGTGTATATTAGTTATACAGCTATTGTAATTTAGGCACGGTAGTTAAAAATTTATTTTTATTTAGGGGTCCTTCTTTAACAGGATTCCCAAGTTGTAACTTAAAATATTTTGTAGGATTTGACGTTAGTATTGCTTCCGCTATGATTTTTTTTTTTTTGAAAAATTTCTATTGTATTCTGTGTTTTTGTATATCAATTCCATAGTACTTCCCGATCTTCGTGTGTGAGCCTGTCCAACTCACATGTGAAAATTTGGGATATCACCATGAGAGATAATTTTCAGGTGTGAGTTTTAGAGGAACTTGTGTTGCAGAATTGATTGAAACAAGATTATTCTCAGGAGTGAATGTATTAGAGACTGTAAAGGTAGGTTGTCTGGTTGAGGAATTTGAAGAATTTTCTTCAGCCATGATTTGGGTTGTGGACGAGAGAAAGAAGAAAGTAAGTAAAAAGAGAGATAATATGCATCTAAGCAAGATGGCTCTGATACCATATGGGGAGAAAAGCATACTGATTTCATTATACTTGTTTGAATATGTTGATGAATTACAATAGGATCTCGATCCACAATTATAGGCTAGATTACATAAATGTACATATATGAATTTAATAAATTAAGGCATGGACAGTGGCTTGGATTGTGGTGTCCTAATATATATTACATCAATTCACAAACCAAACACAGAGATGAATAACAAAGGAAGATATTTGTATTACAACTTCGCTTTAGGTACAAATACACATTTTGATCTTGCATCATTGAAATTAGAGGACATGAAGTGCATCTATGCTTCAATGGAAGTTTTTTACATATACCACATAAATTTTCACAATTTCTTGGATGAAGAAAGTCCATGAAATAGCTGTCATAATAACCAACACATATAAATTCTGTTTCTAGATCTGCATAAGTTTTTGGAAGATCTTCATTGAAGAAGCTGGCAATCCCAGAAGGACATTGATGCTCTTCCTCTCTTCTCCATGAGATAGGAACAAAGTCACTTCTTTCTCGGGCAACGTCACTGGCCCTGATAGAAAAGGCTCTCCCCACCCAAAGTCTGTGGTGTGAAAAGCCAGCCTAGACCAAGTGGTGATCAAAAGTGTTGCAGCCAGAGAAGGCCTAGCTCTTGTTACCTCAAAATAGTCTATCGCCGATCTCATATAACTATCTGTCACCATTTTAACTGCCTCCTGAACTAGCCCCACAGCGAACGACAAGGGACTCTCCACTAGCTCCCCTGCCCTACATATAGCATTCGTCAACACAATCCCATTTCCGAAGTATCCATTTGGCATCGGAGGGTCAAATCGTGAACGCCCATCGACAGCAAAGAGGAGTTTTGTCTGTTGATCGGGCTGCAGCTTCAGTGCCTGAGTTCTAGCCCTCCAGACGAAGGCCGAGAGGGCTTCAAATGTAGTGCACTTGGCTAGAGCCCCATTTTCCGTGGCTTTCATTTTGAGTTGTTGAAGCTTCTCAGGGTCGAAGCAGAATGATCTGTAGAGGATTTCTTCTTTGTAAAGTTCACCGGTGTTTGATATGTCTTCGATTTCAGCAAATTCGTGGTGATTGAATTGGGGCTTAGGCAGTTGCCTTGCTTTTAGTATGCTTCTGTCTAGAAAAGGAGGGACTTTTAGAGGCAGGCCTCGCGCTGTTTCGCCCCATGAGTTCACAAATTCCATAGCACCAAGTCCATCAAACATGCAGTGATTCATGCATAGCCCAAGAACAAATCCTCCACATTTGAATTTTGTCACCTAGAATACAAAATTATCACTTTTCTAATGTGTGACACAATTGAGAGAAAAAATGAAAAGAAAAAAAAAACTAGGCAAAGCAAGTAGTTCTGTGATTTATCTTTGTTCATATTTAGATATTTGTCACCTCCCTAATAAAATTGATTTACAAGTGTTTTGCAACAATGGTCCTAATATTTGAGAAAAGGGTGTGATAATCAGACATGAGACATCCAAATTGTAAATTGTGAAACAGAAGTTTAGTTAATGCACTCTATAATAACCAACAAAACATAAGACCTGTAGAATTCTTTATCCACTATCAAATCCAAACATTAAATAAACTTGGAAGAAATTAATTCATTGCTTTCAATTCCTGTTATTGGAGTTATCAAAATCATATACTATTACCTCCTAAAATGCACTATACCTAAAACAATCATAAAAGAGAGAGTGAGAATTTTGTAATCTAGGTGACTAACCTGAGCTACAAGAGGAGGCATCTCCAGAATGTTTTTAGCATTAGGAATGTCATAAACCAGCTTCCCAAGTGTCACAGGGTCAGGCTTTGTGTTGTCACCCATCTCTTCTATGCTAATGTTGGCTTCTGCCTCGACAAAGAGAGCACCTTCGCCTTTGCAATCCACAATCAGCTTCCCCTCAGAGCTAATTACGAGCCGCCCTGCAAGAGGGTAGTAGTGTACAAGAACCTTTGACAAAGCATCCTTAATTACTTCCACAACTTTCTCATTTTCTTCCGCATTTGATCTGAAACAGTAGATTGTACGAACTATCACCGCGATGTTCTGGTCAAGGTTTGAGAGGAAGTAAGAACCCTTCTCTGTTTGATCTGCAGGAGGAACCAGAGTTGGCTCTCTTTGCTTCACAGTGAGCTCAAACTTTTGGCCATTGGCTTCCCCCATTAGAAGATACCCTTTAACACTGCGAAAACCAAGTGATATGGACAAGCAAAGCCCTTTTCAGAAGATGGACGTTTTTCCAAGCTCTTTCAAAAAATTAGCCAAACAAACACCATTCAATACAGGTTTTCAATTCAAATGCTCAAAACAGCATTCAAAAAGTCGATTCAAACATTGCCTTACTAGTACAATCTTTCATGACTTATAGATGATACATGTGACAGTACAACCATTCATGAGTTATAGATGATACATGTGATTTTCCTGAGAAACTAGAGAGAAAATATCTGAAGTAATTAGAAAATACCTGTAGTGCAGGGGTGTTGTTTGGATGTCTGGTTGTCTTGAAGCTAAGAAAAGTATGTTCTTGAGAATGCGGCAAGAGGTGCTATATTTATGTCGGAGGTGGGCTAGAAAATAAATGCCAATCATTATGTTTTGGTTAAAAAAAGATGAACAAACTTACCAAAAAATAAAACAAGATGTACAAGCAAAAGGTATAGCAGCTTGGAATACATTAATTTAGGTCTTAAAATATATTATACATTAATTAAGGTCTTAAAATATATTAATTAAGGTATAGAAAAGAGACTTGTATTGAGGATTTTGTTTTTCTATTTGGAGTGTTTTGGTATTGTTATGTAAATTCCTGGCGCCAAAACACAGAGTTGAGAGACTGTTGTATGCGGGGGCTGTTTGGTATGGTTGGTGTCCAAATTATGGTTACTTGATCCACTCTAAAATACAGCTTTGAATAATTGTTCCATTTTTCATTTGATAAATTTATTCCTATTGATTAACACCCTGATTTTGTTGCATTCACATAAAATCCATTACCAAATTAAAAATTAATCATCCTTCTTCTTCATCTGCGACAATTAACATATTAGTTATCATTTAAACCTGTCTTTTTATCCAAAAACAAAATAAATACTCCATCCGTCCTAGTTTAAGTGTTCATTTTGGGGAATCAACTTTTTGAGATGATGACTTTTGATAGTTAATGAAAAATCAATTTTACCCTTGGTCCCACCAAGTGATGTGATATTTATAGTTTAAATATTTTATAATTTTAATGATTTAAAGGTAAATTGGTAAATTGATCAAATAAAGTGACATTGATTTTTCTTATTTTGGAATGGGTTGAATAGTGAATGTGAACACTTAAATTGAGACGGGATAAATAATAAATAAAGACGAAAACAAAAATCTAGAAGGAGATCATCGAAATATCCCCCCACACACATCCATTTAATTTGATTTACCATGCATAAAGATACTGTAAAAGTACATAATTTAACTGTTAGACTAACTTTCAAAAAAAAAAAAAAAACTGTTAGACTAACGAGGTGTTAAATTAATCAAGGTTCCTAAGTTGAATAAATTGACAAGGGTAATTTGCAATGACAACTTCTCATGTTTGGGTTAATTCTATCTAAAGATCGGTTAAAATAATTTTTAACGGAGATACTTTTTGAGGTTTGAAAAATATTGCAATGACATTTCTTGGAGGCTGAAAATGACTTAATTACCCTTAATTATGTTAATTTGCATATAAAATGTCTAAATTACCGGATTACTTAAACCCTAAACTCCACTCATTACACCAACCACCTTTATCACCAAACTATTATTATCTATATTTATAAAATTAAAAAAGTACAAGCAATTTTTTTCTCATACGTTTTAAATCTTTTATTTATTTAAATCATTAAAAAAGTACAAGCAATTTACTTATACAGCAAATATTACAATACTCTTTTAATCTTACAATAAAATATATTAATCATTACTAAATCTCACTAAACTATATATTACTCATAAAAGTCAAAACAATATTTTTTTAATATAATTGTTTTTTGTTGACTCTTGTTATTTATATTTTAAGTAAAAAAATTTATACAATATTTTATTTCTATTTATTAAAATAATTACATTTTTTCATCTACTTAACATTTACACTTAATGATTTTTTTTGAAATATTACTAAATTCAATTAAATTATATTTACACCAATTAATACAAAATTCTATACAACTACCCACAAATTATAGTAATTATTACTAAATTTCACTAAACTATATACTACTTAAAATATCAAAGCCATATTTAGTTTTTCAATAGACTTTTTCTTTTCTTTTCAATTTACTCTTGTTATTTGTTTAAATATTTATATCTATTTATTTATTTTATATTTATATTTAAATGTTACAAACCTATTTTGACATTCAACTAAAATTAACGATTATTATTAAATCATATTTATAATATATATAATTATATTGTCAAATCCCACTAAAATTGTTGATTGGCTATAGTATAGAAATATATAAAAAAAAAATTCTCTACTTTCATAAAAATTAATATATATTTATTATGTAGGTAATACTTATAATAGTTATTAGTTATATCACTTTTTTTTTTTGTGAAATATTATGTAGTAATATATTTGGAATTAAAATATAAACTAAATAAGGTGATGTTTTTATTATCAATTTATATATTTTATTATTGATGAAATATTTTTAGTGGTAAAAATTACTTTTAAATATATTTTTAGTATATTTTAGTTCTTGAATATTCGTATTTAAAGTAAAATTAAATATATATTTTTTTAATAATAAAAATACGATGATAAAGGTGATTGGTCTACGGTGTGATTGCAAATTACCCGATTAACAAATATAAACACACATATAGACAATGCCAAAAGTATCATTAATTATTGACCAGGATACAAATATAATATTCATAATGGTCGGTAAAAAGTAAAAGGTACGGATGAGTTCATTCTTCTGGGCCCATACTGTAATAAAGTGAGACCACAATAACTAATCATCCCAATGATTACAGAAGAATTTCCTAATAAATAAACCTACATAATTGTAGTGATTACCTCAAGTAATATTATAAAATCATTTCATTAAACCTTCATCTTATAAGAATGAAGAGAGGTTATGGGGTCCTTTGAGGTTTTGGTCTAACAACTTTAGTACATTATTGATTTATCATTATTAGTTTAATTATAGAATTTCAAAATATAAAAATTGGTGCATTATTGCTAGTTCAGTTACGCAAACCACGTCTGAATAACTTTCTACTGCTGCATTATTTTATGTTATTGAGACCAACTAATAACTCCAGATCACCTTCTCCAGAAAAATTTCTGATTGTTTCAATTGGGGGAAAAAATTCAACTAGGTACAACTACCGAAAGAAAATTTGAAAAAAATAGCTAGTAGAGTTAGCTTCTACTATACAACCGTACAAACACAAGTGCCAACTTCCCTAGCTTTCATCTAGGTCAATAGGCCATAAGCGCTGGTATAACTTGTAGTTGTACAACGTGTAGTTGTACATCTTAATTGCTTACCTTTTATATATATATATATATATATATATATATATAAAAGGGTTAAATGCATTAACCTGAACTATTTTCTCTCTCCACATTAACCCCATCTATAGTTTACCCTCCTAAATTATTTAAGTGTTGCGTTTAACTCATTTATGTCATAACATCGTTAATGAAAATTACTTCAACAATACTACCCTTCCTGAAACAAGACTCTGTTTGACAAAATAGCTTTCCAAAAAACAAATTCAGCTTTGGACTTTGGTGACATGGCAATGCAATCTCCCACAACCAATGCACATGACAACACACATGCAATTTTAAATCTCCGCCGCCCTAGAACTCTTATTTTTTATAATTTCATCATGATCAACAAGAATTACTTGTAATTTTGAAAGAAATAGAAAAGGCTTAAAATATACTTTCAATTTTTAAGTATCTACCTTTTGTACTATTAAATTGATAAAACCGTGTCTTTAATTTGTTAAAGCAGGTTATCTGTCACCTATTGCACTTGAAATTTAATAATATCTTTGTTCAAATGAAATTCATTTTATTTAAATGAAATTGTTAATAATTTCATTTCTAAACTAATTGTCCACAGCTTGTTTTTCAAATAAATTGGGCTGACTAAGCCTAGAATAAATATCTTTCTGGCACAACTTTAATGGAAATGCATCATGAAACACTTTTTAACCAACGCAAGGCTGCAAATATTTTTTTTAACTAACGCAAGTCTGCAAACACTTTTTAACCAACGCAAGTCTGCAAATATTTTTTTTAACTAACGCAAGTCTGCAAACACTTTTTAACCAACGCAAGTCTGCAAATATTTTTTTTAACTAACGCAAGTCTGCAAACACTTTCTAACCGGCACAACTTTTCTGGGTTGCAAGTTGGCCTGAAATAGCAGCTGTTAGAGACTTGTGGGGGCTCGAGTTGCAACGCAATTCCAAGCACCCAACTTGGTCCATAGCCCGACTAATAGAATCTGATTTGTCGGCCCAGGGTTTCTCTCAGGTTCCTCCTCAGTGTAGGAGTTCTCTGTCTGTATCAGAGGTTTGAAGTTTCTATACTTCCTTTCTAGTTTTACTTTATTTCATCTGCTTGTCATACCGTTCTTTTTCTAATTTTACCCTCTCTACCCTCTCTACCTTTTGTTACTTGTAAAGAGGGGTGATTCGCGAAATAGCATAACAGCAAAATGACTCGTTGGGATAATGACCCAAAGATTAAATTATCTGGGATATGGCACAGGTTTGGTATATTTGGGGAAACCGGCCCAAGTAAAAGATTATTTGGGAGATTGACCCAAATAATTGATTACTTGGGGAACTAGCCCAAATATGGTTTTTACGCGAGAGCTTGCATTACACAGAGGGAAGTATGAGGGACTGGTGTGTTTTATAGCTCGCATCAGTAACTCATAAACCTATATGCTGCTCGGAATCTAAGGGAAATGCTTGGGATGAGTAAGTAGTGGGTCGCGACCTTATTTACAACATCCTAAGTAAAAGTACCTTAGAGAGGCCGCTAGTATTCAGGGACATGACCAAGGCATGCATGATTGGTCATGACCCAGCAAAGCTATAACGACATCCTTGGCTAAGGATAAATCAGGTATGCGATGCAACAGGCGCGGATCAGAGGGCATGGTGCAAATTATGATTCGCGAATTCGTCTCGCGGATGATATGGTGCAAGGTATTTATGGCGCGCAGTATTAGTTACGCATAAGGGTACGCGAATCCGTTTTGCGTAGTCAAGGGCGTCGAATAATACTGTGCAAAATATTTATATCGCGGATTAAGTACGCAGGAACCAAGTCGCGAAACAGGTGCTGACGTGGCAATAGAATCCGCGAGGACGAAAGAACCAAGTCGCGAGACATATGCTGACGTGGCAATACAAACCACGAGGATTACTGAGCGGTCGCGTCTATAAATAGAGGTGCGAGGGCTCACTTGGGAGGGGATATATTTTTCGGAGGACCAGGAGAGAGAAAATCCTAGAAAGAGAAAGTACTTCACAATTATTTGTACTTGTTATCTTTTCCTCCATTTCTCTTTCATTTTTCTGTAAGGCAAATCAAAAGTAATAAATACATCAATATTGTTATTTTGGCCGACGAACTTGTGCAGAAACTATCTTCATATCACCTAAATCTTGCGAACCCCTACATAAAAGGCGACTCTACTGGGGAGAAGATATCTTCTGTACAAGTAGAGCCTCGTCAACCTCGGCAGAGAGGTCGACCATCGACCCGGCGTACTGAACAAGTGGAAGAGGAAACAGAAGTACAAACACAAGGAGAGGAACCAGTCCAACCAGGACGAAGACAACGTCGCGTGTTCCAGTACAGAATTCGGCAAAATTGCCAACATTTCTACTGCAAACTCTTCTCAACATTCAAGAAACGCAAAATGCCATACTTCACTTCATGGAGGCCTCGCGTGTTCCACCACCAAATATTGAATCACCAAGGATGGACAATCAGACTTTTCCAGAGGACTCAGCACAAGAGCTTTTTCGCGAGTCAGTAAGAACTGAGCCCCTGGAGAAAGAGTCATACATCACTAAGGAACAACTGCGGGCTATCCTGAACGAAAAATCTGAAACAGAGGAAGAGGAAATTGCCCCGCCATACCATCCTAGCATTATGGCCTTGCCATATGCGGAAAACTATGGGGCACCGATTTTTCATCAATTTGACGGCAAAAAGGGAAATGCGAAAGAGCATATAGCCAGATTCGCGGATGCTCTGGAACCTCACAGAAACAATGAATATCTAAAGCTTAGAGAATTTTACAAGTCTTTAACCGGAACAACATATACATGGTAAACTGGTCTCGCTCCAGCTTCAGTGACCAGTTGGATGGATATGGTGCTCAGATTCTACACTAAATTCTTCCAAGCTGATGAGGAGGTCTCAATGATTTCGCTCACAAGGCAAAGACAACGCTTTGGGGAAGAGGCGGCAGCTTATGTTCGGAGATTTCGCGAGACTGCTTTGCAATGTCATGAACCAATTTCCGAACTGCAATTGATCAAAATTTGTATAGAAGGAATGTTGCGGGAATACAGAGTGCATCTGGTCAATCATGAAGTCAAAACTTTCTCTGCACTTGTTGATAATGCCCGAAGATTGGGAGAAGTTTTGGCTCCCCCGACGCGACCGAATATCAGTACTAGGCGGATACCGATGGTAGCAGCTACAGAGAATGGAAAACCCAGGGAAGAGCGCGCTGGGAGATCTAAACCACCCCCTTTACCTTTCAGTGAAAAAGAGGCAATTGCTTTGCTAAATCAATGGGTCGCAGATCATGTCATAACGCTACCTCCAGTGCAAAGGGTGCCACCGAGAGAGGAAAGGATGAAGAGTAACTACTGTCCCTATAACATGAGCATTCGGCATTCGTTGATGGGCTGCTGAGCGTTTCGAGGCTTAGTACATCGAAAAATAGCATCAGGAGACTTGGAAGTAGCAAAGAATGTAGTTCATGAGCCTTTCCCTACACATGTGGTTGTGGTGACCGCCAGAGACAATACTGAAGATATGGCCAATGCCGCCAAGTGTGATTGTCCGCCAGTACGTGAAGCCAGTGAGAATGCTAAGATAGACGTCTTCTTCAATGAACTCCCAATATAGGAACACGTGAAGGAATTCTTGAAAAAGCAAATAGTTGCCGCACTCAATCATACCATTGTGATTCCGCAGCATGAGAGGGCCTCCAGTAAGATCACATTTTCTAAAGAAGACAGACAAGTACCTTTTCCCAACAATCGGCCTCTGTATGTACCAGCCATTGTAAACGGTCGAGAAATGAAACGAGCTTTCTTGGATGGGGGAGCGTCAGTCAATTTGATCCCACTAGCTACTTTGCGAATGATCAATTTTCCCGAAGGCAAAAGCGTGAATCATACTATTGCAGATACTGATTTTAATGGAGATCAGCAGGCCACTATGGGATTCGCGACATTGGACCTCAAAATTGGGAAGATCAGGGGGCCCACCAAATTTCATGTCATCAAAGGGGAACCCTCATATCAATTATTGTTGGGCAGACCGTGGTTGCATGCATATGGCGTAGTGCCGTCATCCTATCATCAAGTAATGAAGGCCAATTGAGGAGAAGGAGTAATGACTGTAAAGGCATCTAAAAGTCCTTTCTGCACATCAGAAGCCCATTTTACAGATGCAGTCTACTTCTCATAATACAGTGAGGAAAATGGGCCCGGCGTTTTTTCTACACCGTTACCAGAATGGAATGAACTGGAAAATACTAGTGCAGTTAAACGAAAGCTTAAAGAGGTGAGCTGGTCACGGGTCAAAAAGCCCGATGGACGAGTAGTGTATAAATTATGACGGGATTGGGGGTCAGAGGCTTGCGATGTTGGCACTGACCCCGGGAAAGATAAGACCATACAAAGAAAATCTGAAGCTGACCCTAAGGTGCTAAAAGTGGATCCACGACCAGAGCATGGGTTGTGCGAAGTGGACATAGGCGACGGTACGGATCCGCGACCTACCTTCATAAGCAGTATGCTGCATAAAGATACTAAGATTACTCTGATAGAATTGCTCAAAGAATTTCGAGATGTCTTTGCTTGGGACTATAATCAAATGTCGGGACTCAATGTTGGATTGGTAAGCCACCGTCTTCATGTGAATCCTGCATCAGAACCAAAGAAGCAAAAGCAACGAGTATTTCATCCCGATTTAGAGGTACAAATTAAAGCAGAAGTAGAGAAACTGCTGAAAGCAAGGTTCATCAAGCCAACTCAGCATCCGACATGGCTCGCGAACATTGTGCATGTAAAGAAGAAAATTGGGCAGATACGCGTATGTGTAGATTATCGCGATCTCAATAAGGCTTGCCCAAAAGATGACTTCCCTCTTCCTAACATTGACACCATGGTGGATGCAACCTCAGGATACGAGATTTTCTCATTAATGGACGGATTCAGTGGATACAATCAAATTAAGATGGCACCGGAAGATGGTGAGAAAACTGTTTTTCGTACCCCAATGGGGAATTTTCACTATACGGTCATGCCATTTGGGCTTAAAAATGTCGGGGCCATATATCAGAGCGCCATGACAGCCATATTCCATGACCTAATGCATAAAACTATGGAGGACTATGTCAATGATTTGGTGGTGAAATCCAGAACCATACAAGATCATGTGGGAGATTTGCGATTGCGAAAGGTACTGCAACGATGTCGCGAGTATATTTTGAAGATGAATCCCCTCAAATGTGCCTTTGGAGTACCAGAAGGAAAATTCTTGGGGTGTGTTGTACATCGGCATGACATTGATATGGACCCGACAAAGGCTAATGCAGTATTAGAAATGGCTCCACCTGCAACTCGCAAAATGTTGAAAACTTTTATGGGAAAGATATCTTATCTGAGGAGATTTATCCCAGCACTGGCAGAGGTAACTCACCCACTCATGCCGTTGTTGAAAGAAAAATCTGTATATAGCTGGGGAGAAGAACAGCATGAGGCTTTTGAGAAAATCAAAAAGATTTTGGCATCACCAAAAACAATGGTAGCGCCCGAGTCAGGAAAACCATTGATAATGTATCTCACTTCCACCAATAAATTTGTGGGAGCTCTGTTGGCCCAAGAGCATGAAGGGGAAGAAAAGCCTGTTTATTATATCATTCGAGTACTCAAAGGACCAGAGTCGCGGTACTCATCATTGGAAAAGCACTGTCTCGCTTTAGTATTCGCAGCCCAGAAGTTTAGACACTATTTGCTGGCACATCCATTAGAGTTAATCACAAAAAGTGACCCCATACGGTATCTGCTCACAAAGCCCATACTCAGTGGAAGAACTGCTCGGTGGTTATTAGCACTATCTGAATATGAGATCACATGCTCTAGACCGAAAGCAGTAAAAAGTCAAGCCTTGTCAGATTTGCTAGCTTTATTTCCTGGAGAAGCTGAACCCAAGGTGGAGGAGATAGGAATGGCAAGCATGGCACAGAGCGCGGAATTCACTTTAGAGTTCGATGGTTCATCCACTGAAAAAGGAGGGGGAGCTGGTTTCGTACTGAGGAATGAAGAAACAAAAGAGGAATTAGTCATGGCCTACAAGCTTGACTTTCCTTGTACCAATAACATTGCCGAGTATGAAGGATTGGCGCTAGGGTTGATAATGGCTCAAAGGTTGGGGGCAAGAATACTTCATGTTAAAGGAGATTCCAAGTTGGTCATTAAGCAGATCAGAGGGGAGTATGCCGTCAAGGAACCTCATCTGGTGTCCTACAGAACCCTTATTCGTCAGATGATAGAAGACTTTGGGACTGTGAGTTTTACGCACGAGCCGCGAGAAAGCAACCGACGATCCGATGCACTAGCGACATTGGGTTCGCGAATAAATTTCCAAGGAATGAAGTCTTCTGTACAGGTAGTACGAAGAACTGACTCAGTGGTCAGTAACGCAAAGGAATCAGAGGTGTATAAAGAACATGATTGGGGAGCACAGATAGTATATGCTCTACTAAAGAACGATAACAATGACTTGTGACGGGAATACCAACTCATAAAAAGTGTGTTATATTACAGGGCCACCAGAGGAATTTTGGCTAGATGCGTAGCAATAGACGAGATAAAAGAACTGCTACAGAAAGCTCACAAAAAAATATGCGGTCAAACGGATGCCAGTCTCTATCGAGTTTTGCAGCGAGAAGGCTTCTTTTGGCCAAGTATGAAGGATGAGGCAGTAAAGTTACAAAGTAGCTGTCAAAACTGTAATGCATATCCATCCGCGAGTGAAGGTAATATAGCAGACTTGATAGACTGGCGGGACAGATATGTGCACTATTTGAAAGATGGGATTTTGCCGGAAAAAGATCAAACGCGGTTCAGAAAATTGGCCTCGCGATTTGTCTTAAAAGAGGGAAAATTGTTCCGCAAAAGCTTTGAGGGAAAATTGATGAAGTGTGTAAGCGAAGAAGAAGCGGGGGAAATATTGAAACAGGTTCATGTGTTTGGTCACCAAGGCCCTAGAAAAATGTTTCAACAGCTCCTATCATCTGGGTATTACTGGCCAACAATGGAAAGGTACTGCAGTGATTTTGTCAGAAAATGTCATGTATGTCAGGTACACGGGGATCTTATTCATGCTCCGGGAACTGAATTACACAGCTTAGCAACCCCCTGGCCTTTCCATACTTGGGCGCTGGATATAATTGGACCAATCACGCCGCATGCTCAGGGACATGTGTGGGTTTTAGTAGCAACTGAATTATTCACAAAATGGGTAAAAGCTATCCCATTACGAAAAACGACAGCAGACAATGTGGTGCGATTCATAAAGGAAAACATCATCTGTCGATTTGGGATACCAAAGGTGATACTATCGGATAACGGGACTTCTTTTGTCAATAGTAAGGTCGCGGATTTGTTGGGGAGATACTCAGTCATTCATCACAAGTCCACGCCATACTATCCAAAAGGAAATGGACAGGCTGAAGCCTCTAATAAAGCGTTAATTCGAATCCTGTCCAGAATGGTGCATGATAATCAGAAGAAATGGGCAGAAGAACTTCTAATAGCACTATGGGCACATCGAACCGCATACCGAAGTGCGACAAACATGACCCCTTATGCACTGGTATACGGAGCAGAGGCTGTACTACCTGCAGAATTGGAGCTGGCTGCTAAAAGGTTGGTATGCAACAGCAGTTTGGAAGACAGGTTATTGGAGATAGAAGGATTGGATGAAAGTAGGGCTGAGACATTTACAAATAAAAAAGAGTACAATCAGAAACAAGTAAAGAACTATAACAAAAAGGTACGATACAGATGGTTTAAGGTGGGGGACAGAGTGCTGAAAGTAGTACCAGCAATCATGAGAGGACAAAAGGTAAGAAAATTTGAAGCCAAGTGGGAGGGTCCGTATGTGATTGTAAGTGAAGGAAGTAGTGGGTACTACAGAATGGAGCATGAAGTTACCCGCGAGAGTGCTGGACCTCTTAATGTAAAATGGATCAAGTTGTACCAATATTAAATACAAGAAGCGAATGATAAAATATCAGCACAATGTATGTAAAATTGCATATATGAATGTGTATTGAGTACATCAAAAATAATTAGTACAAATCGCGGCTAACAGGAGAGGAGATATGGAAATTTTCATGTTCCTCCTGTAACTCGCGGGAACGCATAGAATGTTCCGCAGAATCCTTAAGCCTCAACGCATCTTGCTCTGCAGCAGCTAATAAAGCACGGGCCTCTTCCACTTTTGACATACTGGCTTGATAATCAGAAAAAGCTTTGACCTCAGCACAGTATTTTGTATATAGGCCCTCAATCTTTTCAAGATGAATCTCCCACCAGGTCACGTTCATTTTCATATTCTTCCAATCCTTGATACGGGCGCGACAAAGTGGTAAAGTGGTAGAAGAAAGGTCGCGGATGCAAGTAGTCGTCAGAGAAGCAAAAGTATCCGCGATAATATGCAAAAATGTAGGCTAGATAAGGGGATCATAGAGCTCCATGGTAGCAAAAGTCTCGGGATGACTACTGAAAACGCGATCCAAAATGGCCATGTCGCCTGAATAACATAAAAAGTTGCGCCGGTAGACTTGATCCTGCTGAGTGTTTAAAGTCAAAGGCGCGGGAATGGCTTGGGGAGGGGGTTGAGGTGGTTGCGTTTGTGGCACGGAATAGGCAGTAGGATTGGATGTATGAGTATGTAAAGGCTGATGGGTTTGTGTATATGGCATGGATGTGGTACCAGGAATGGAAGTATGTGTTTGTGAAGGATGAGGTTGGATTTGTTGCACTGATAAGGAAGTTTGGTTATGTGTTTGATCAGGGTGAATAGGAAGGAAAAAGGAATCAGAGTTAGGAAAGGTGAGGTTTTGTAAAGTGTTTGGAGGTGAGGGGAATTCATTGAGAAGACTTTCAGGATCCTCAAATGCAGAATCGGGAAATAAGGATTCAGGACTCTTATTGGACTTACCTGCAGAAAAAGATGGAAATATCAATAAGTCAATATTACATGGAGAATTGTATTCGCGGATGAAAACTGTATAAAAATTACCATCATTCGCGGTCTCAGTTTGATTTACGCCAAGGGAAGATTCAGTAATAGTCTCCATATCAGCTTCAGGACCCCCGAAAAGGGACTTTTGAATTTGGGAACCATCCTGCAAAGTGGCAGCAAGCTCAACAGCAATATCACAAATAATAGGTTCCATATGCCGAGCATCTGTATTAGAACTGGAGGTTTCTGGGTCAATCGCTACTGCAACATCTACTTCTGAAACAGGAATGGTATCATTTGTTTTAGGTATCTCCTGAATATTTGCAGTTTCGCTTTGAGTCGTGGCATCAAGATTTGCAAGGACCGCGGATTGATCATGAGGGGATGAATTCGCGTTTGAAGGATGAGCATCCTTACAGATAATGGAAGAAATGGGAAGATCATCCCTATCATCTGAATCAGAAAGCAGAATCTTTCTCGCGACTTTAGATATCGGCGGTATCTTCTCTTTTTCTTGATCCGGAAAGTCGGAGAGTATATCGGCCACCTCGCGGTCAGAATCATCAACTTCCTGATTTGCATCCGTTCCGAGCCTGCGAGCTGTACAAGGGTAAATAAAACAATAAGTATAATGAAAGCACAAGAGTATGAAAGATAAAGGAAGATTTAAACAAGTCAGGCAGTACATGAAAATAAAGGATCAGAAGCATGAATGTCCTCCATGACCCTTGCAACTGTATCCAATAGGGAGTTTGCTTTTTAAGGTAATTCTTCAATCCGCGAAGATGATTCAGCCTGATCGTGAGTAAAATCTGCAATTTTGACCTCGGCTTGATGTGACTGAAAAGCAATAGGTTCAACTCCAAATCTGTTAGGAGAGATCAAGGAAGAAGGATTCGACCTTCTGCGAATTAAGGGAATAGTATCTACCTCATCATCCTCGGAGGTATGATTAGCGGCAACTTCTAAAATCTGGGCTTTGTGCTCTCTTCTCCGCAGAGACAAAGGAATATAGTCAAGGGGGTCATCCGTAGAGTTAACTGTTGTTGGGGGATCTGTTGGTGAAGGGGTCGCGATAGTGATGTGACAACCGATCTCGCGGATCTCTGAAAAACAAACAAAGTGGTTAAAAAAAAGGGCAGTTGATAATAGTGACTGAGAGTAAGAATAAAGTATTAAGTTATAACTTCATTTCCAAGCGTTTAGAAATAGGTTACTCGCGAACCGGAATAGAAGTGGTGACTTCGACACGCTCGGAACGCTTTCGTTTAGGCGCAGAAGGAACTTTGGATTTACCTTTTCTCTCTTTCAAAATTTTCTATTTCTTGGTGACCAGATTTGAAGTGTTTGGGCCCTCATGATTGCCAGGAACTGGAAGGGAAAGCCTGCTATAAAATCTGCGGGAGCCATGCGGCTTGTGCAATTTCAAAGATGAATCTCCCATGAATATTTTTACAGGGGAAATTGGTCTAGGAGGACCCATCATAAAAGTTTGAAAATCTGTTGTCACTTGAAACCAAAAGTCAATATATGTCGCGGTTCGGCAACCTGCTCGAGATCTCGCGGGAATAAAAATGGCGAAGGAGAACTCTTCGTATTTTTTCTCATACTCCTTGCGGTACCTCACCAGGGCCGCGTCATAGCTGTCAGGAGAATCGCCTGAGGGAGGAGCAACATAGACTGGAATTGTCTGCTCAAAACCCAGTTGACAGGCCACCCGCGAAGGATTATAAGGTGTGGTCCGCGAGAAGAAATCATCAAAAACAGGCAAGCAACAACCAAAGGAAAACACAACAAATATAAGCTCTTCATGGTGTTGATAACCATAAGTGGTCTGCTCCTCCATGGGATAGAAAGAGGGAAAATAAATACCATCTAAAGGCATTATGTAAGGTCTCCAAGAGAAGTTACGACTGAAATCAATGAAATCTTCAAGACGCTTGGTGGAAAGAAGGCCGGACCAGCGAGAAGCTCGCGATCTGGGAATAAGGGTATCAGGGTTTGAAGATGAAAAACTAAGGGGTTTGGGGGCATATTTTGGGAATCTTTCAAAGATAAAGAGCATAAGGAAAAGGCAGGGGACGTGGGTGCTTATGTCATATCTACCAACTGACCTCAGAAAATCGTTGGATAAAGTGTCCAACTGGGAATAAAGGGTACCCAAGAAGAGGGGGGCTAAGGGAAGCCTGATGCCCCGCGAGGCTATAGAAGCCATCAAAAATACCAGTTTATTGGGCCCATCTTCAGGACGCCCCTGGAAGATATAGCGGTCCAACCAATAAGCTAAAAATCCAGTTAGCTCAAAGTCACCATTGAATTCTGGACCGGGCACCGATTCGCGGTCTTGACCGCGGAGAAGAGGTAGCTTTAGTTCATACTCCCTGAAGAAGTGATGACACCAACTTGAGTACTTTAACTTAGCACTTTTTATAAAAGGTGTCTCGTCAAGTATGGCACCATCCTTGAAACGGCTACCTCTTTTCGCGGCATAAGCTGCGCATGACTGGAGGTGAGAATGAATCACTTGGTCTGCCTCACTGAAGGCTGGGGTATCTAGGGATCGCGAGTCAAAAACAGGGAGCCGAAACAGCACGTACACGTCTTCTAGGGTTGGGGTAAACTCCCCCCAAGAGGTTACAAAGGTGTACGAGAAAGAGCTCCATCGTGACACCAACAGATTGAGTGCATCCGCGTCTCGACGAACAGGCAGGTCCGAAAAGAGTTCTATGGATTCAAGTAAACCTGTTTGTCTAATAGTTTCGCGGTGCCTGTCCTGGCTGAGTATGTGGCTGGACCACATCCTCCAGTGGGTAATGGGTGACACGTGTCTTTCATATTCTATAAAAGAATATGGGACATCACCTCTTTCAATAAGGAGGTGAGGAAGGTGGGATATTGGCTAAGGGAGTTTCACCGTCAGAATGAATAAGCATGGGTTTATCCGCAATATCTCCCGCGGGAGGAAGGTTCTCAATAGAACTCCAGAAATGATCATGGGAAATCTCAAAAAATGGAGCCTTTCTCCATTCTGTTGGTTGGGGAACAGAAGGGATAGACCCAGATGGAGGAACTAAAAGTTTGGGGGTTGAGGATTTGGCCATTGAAAATAGGGGAGTAAGGGTTTAAGAAAATAGACCGCGAAGGAAATGGGGGATTGAGAATAACACAAGAGGTCTTGAAGCAGTAAAACAGAAAAAAAATTAAGGCAAGAGGAAAAAGTGAAATGAAATAGACTAAGGCAACTTTTATAGGGAAAGGGGCCGGAAACCTAGGGGATGCCATTAATGACCGCAGAAGCCGAACCGACGCCAAGGTTGCCGCAGATTCAAATATCACGGATCAGAGGATAAAAAGAATTTGTGAAAAATAAGAAAGATATGGGGGAAAACAAAATGAGCACATGCACGAAAGTCATGAAAAACAAAATAAGAAATGTTCGCGGATCAATAGAAGCGAAACAGGGGAAATAAAGTTCATTCACAGGAGAAAGGCCAAAGTGGCACGGAGAAAAGCAGCTTTGAAGCAAGAATTTGATTCACGAGGTTATAAGTTATTGCACTTTAATACTTGGCCAAGTATCAAAAGTGCAATGGGGAAAAATGTAAAGAGGGGTGATTTGCGAAATAGCATAACAGCAAAATGACTCGTTGGGATAATGGCCCAAAGATTAAATTATCTGGGATATGGCCCAACCTTTATTTATCTGGGATATGGCCCAGGTTTGGTATATTTGGGGAAACCGGCCCAAGTAAAAGATTATTTGGGAGATTGGCCCAAATAATTGATTACTTGGGGAACTAGCCCAAATATGATTTTTACGCGAGAGCTTGCATTACAGAGGGAAGTATGAGGGACTGATGTGTTT
The DNA here is from genome assembly GCA_963922005.1 of Cornus suecica. NCBI lineage: Eukaryota > Viridiplantae > Streptophyta > Magnoliopsida > Cornales > Cornaceae > Cornus > Cornus suecica. The sequence continues at coordinate 19,783,250 of OY998239.1, read as the reverse complement.
TATAGCTCGCATCAGTAACTCATAACCCTATATGCTACTCGCGTGGCGAGTACTACGCGGAATCTAAGGGAAATGCTTGGGATGAGTAAGTAATGGGTCGCGACCTTATTTACACCGTCCTAAGTAAAAGTACCTTAGAGAGGCCGCTAGTATTCAGGGACATGACCAAGGCATGCATGATTGGTCATGACCCAACAAAGCTATAACGGCATCCTTGGCTAAGGATAAATCAGATCCGCGATGCAACAGGCGCGGATCAGAGGGCATGGTGCAAATTATGATTCGCGAATTCGTTTCACGGATGATATGATGCAAGGTATTTATGGCGCGCAGTATTTTTTACGCATAAGGGTACGCGAATTCATTTTGCGTAGTCAAGGGCGTCGAATAATACTGTGCAAAATATTTATATCGCGGATTAAGTACACAGGAACCAAGTTGCGAGACAGGAGCTGACGTGGCAATAGAATCCGCGGGACGAAAGAACCAAGTCGCGAGACATGTGCTGACATGGCAATACAAACCGCAAGGATTACTGAGCGATCGCGTCTATAAATAAAGGTGCGAGGGCTCACTTGGGAGGGGATATATTTTTCGGAGGACCAAGAGAGAGAAAATCCTATAGAGATAAAGTACTTCACAATTATTTGTACTTGTTATCTTTTCCTCCATTTCTCTTTCATTTCTCTGTAAGGCAAATCAAAAGTAATAAATACATCAATATTGTTATTTTAGTCGACGAACTTGTGTAGAAACTATCTTCATATCACCTAAATCTTGCGAACCCCTACATTCGTTATTGCTACAAGTGTTCCCTAAAAAACTATTTGGCTAAGCTTTGAGAGACTGGGGTTTAGTCAATTTCGTTCCTATTGGTCCTCTGTCTTTGTGATCTTTTTCCTTGTTTTTGATCTTTGTTTTCTTTCTCTTCTTATATCATACCAGTGATCTTCTTGTGTTTTGGGGGTGTGGTTCTTGTAGTATCTATGGAAGGCCAAATTGTTTCAATGCTCCAAAATATCTCTCTTACAGCTAAGGAAATCAATGTGATCTCCATCTTTGAGGAAGATACCCGTTCAGGCCTTCAATTGTGTGAATTCAGTGTTTTTGGTAAGATCTGGACTGATAAACAGATCAAGGTTTCTGGGGTTCAACAACTTATGGGAAAGATTTGGGATTTAGAAGATTCTCTGGTGGTGTCTCTTGTTGGACCTAATCTATTTCAGTTTGTCATCCACGATGAACGTGTTTGCAACAGAATTACACAACTTCAATCATGGAGCTTTGATAATCATCTTCTGGTCATCAGACCATGGCAGGAGGGGCTTCTCCTTAGAGATGAGTCCTTCATTCGCACAGCCTTCTGGGTCCAGGTTTTAGATTTACCTCTTCCTTTTATTACAGAGGCGGTGGGAGAAAAAATTTCTAAAAATGTGGGTGACTGTTTAAAAGTTGAAATTCGAGATAAAGGATTAGAGGGTGGCCGTTTTATTCAGATTCGAGTGGAGATTGATATTACCCAACCATTACAGAGAGGTATCCATTTCCAAGCAAGCAAAGGTGACACTGTTTGGGTTGCATTTTGCTATGAAAAATTACCAAATTATTGTTATGATTGTGGTCGGATAATGTATGTACAACGATCTTGTACTTTCAAGGAGGGGAATAATCCAATGAGTTCTAATCAGTATGGCCCTTGGTTACGAGCATCAAGCAATATTGGTAAGATCACACGAAATTTGCCCGGTGTAAGAAGTGGCAATGGCTTGATTGAGCGAAAATGGCTATATGCGGATTCACCATCGCCGGCGGCAACCACTCAGACAAATTCCGCCTCTACTCATGGCGGGCAGTAGAAATGAGAGGCAGCATCGAGAACCTCGTCATGCTTCGGGGCTAGCGAAAGTGGGGTTCTATTGATTCTTTAGCCTGCTTTGGAAATTCAAAATAATACTACATTGTCGGTAGCTTCCAGACCATCTGAGGATATTCTTGTTGCAAACATGGGTTGTTCCAAAGGGGTAGTATGGGCTGAGAAGTACAACCCAAATAATGAGGACAATGAAGCTCAGGCCCAATGTAAGAGATTTTATAATCCAACCCAAGACAAAGACCAAGCCCACGGTATGCATACTTCTAACCAAGTAAAGTGTCATGTTAATTTCAAGGACCAAATAGTAGATCATAGTCAATCATCAGGCCAGGCTTTACAAAGGAATGAGTGTTTTCATGTGGGGTCTACACGAGTCTTACCTGTGGATAGATGGGCAACATATGCGAAAACGAGGAACAGTTCTGGGTTAGCTTATACTCCTTCAAGAAAGGTTAAGGTGGGTGCAAAGCGTTATTCTGCATCTTCTAGTTATCTTGCTGATGGAAAAACCAAAAGTAAAAGGATGAAAGAAGCCCTGAAAGATGTTGCTCTTGATGGTCAAAATCAGTTGCAAAGTGTTTCGGTTGTTCAAGTCTATGATTCAAATCAGTGTGGGGAAGACATTCAGTTGCAATCCCAAAAATCCAAGGAAGCGGTGGAGGAAGCCAGCCGAAAATGGCCCCAAGTGGATCAATGAGGCTTATTGTGTGGAACTGTCAGGGTGTGGGGAATCCCTTGACAGTCCAAAAATTAAAGAGACTAAAAAAGCTTAATTCCCCAAATGGTATCGCTCTTATTGAAACTAAAAATGCTAGTCAAAAGCTGCAAAATATTCAACATGAAATTGGTTTTACTAAGTGTTGTGTGGTAGATCCATTGGGTTGTGCAGGTGGAATTTCCTTATGGTGGATGGAAGACCTCTCTTTTAGTGTTTTGGAGGAAAATAATTTTCATATTACTATTATGGTTAAGCCTCAATTTGGGGAGTCCTGGGTGCTTTCGATTGTATATGCAAACTCGGTGGATGCAATTAGAGCTAATCAGTGGCGATACCTGGAGCAAAAATTCAAATTATGGGGAGACAAATGGTTGATTTTGGGAGATTTTAATGACTTACTCCACTCTTCTGAGAAGCATGGTGGGGTGGTTAAATCGGTATGGGGCTTGAGGAGCTTTCGAAATTTTACAGAAAATTACAACTTATGGGACTTGGGGTTTCATGGATATCCTTTTACTTGGAATAATCAGCGAGATGGGCCCGCCAATATTCAAGAACGTCTGGATAGAGCTATGGCTATAGAGGCTTGGCAGTTGATGTTTCCCCAAGCAAAGATCACCCATTTAATAGTGGTTGGTTCTGATCACTGTGCCCTTTTTCTTGAACTCTTCCCACACATATAAAAAAGCTCATCAATTCCACTTTGATGCTCGTTGGACGCTTGATGATCAATGTCATGCGGTTATTTCCCAAGCTTGGAAAATGCCAGTTCGAGGCTCGCACCAATTTTGCTGGGTACCAAAATTGAAAGCTTGTAAAAAAGCCCTGATAAATTGGGCGAAAACTAACAATTGTAATTCGAGGGTGAAGATTCAATCAGCAGAGCAATATCTTCAATCTGTAAAGGAGAAATCATCAAGTTACTGTCATGATCAAGTGTTACAAGCTGAGCAAAATCTGAAAAAATCATGGTTCGAAGAGGAGCTCTATTGGAAGCAGAAATCGCGTAATCAATGGCTTCAATCTAGAGACCGAAATACTAAATTTTTCCATGCCTCTACAATCTGAAGACAAGCGAGAAATCATATTTCTGGTGTTTTTGATGATGCAGGGTCTTGGCATAAAGAGGAATCAGCAGTTCAAGATATATTTTTGGAGTATTTTAAAAAGTTCTTTCAGTCTCAGCACCCTACAGGCGTTGAACAATTTTTAAAATACATTCCCTGTAAAATTACTTCAGAAATGAGTCAAGCTCTCTTGATGCCCCCTTCAGAGATGGAAATTAAAGAAGTTGTTTTTGATATGTCTCATCTCAAGGCTCCTGGACCAGATGGAATGATCCCCCTCTGTTATAAAAAATATTGGAATGCTATCAAGGGAGAGGTAATTACTTCAGTTTCTAGCTTTTTTCACTCTGGGTTTATGCTTTCTTGCTTAAATCACACAAACATCACTCTTATTCCTAAGACTACTGCACCTACTTATGTTTCTCATTACCGCCCCATTTCTCTATGTAATGTATCGTATAAGATAATTGCAAAGGTTATGGCTAACCGTTTGAAAAGGGTTATTAATTCTCTTGTTAGCGAAACCCAAAGTGCTTTTGTTGCAGGCCGACATATCACGGAAAACATCCTTATTGCTCATGAAGTCTTGCATTATTTGAAGAACAAGCGGAAGGGGAAGAAAACTTTTATGGCGCTAAAGATTGATATGAGTAAAGCTTATGACCGTGTAGAGTGGCCTTTCTTGCTCCGGATGCTTGAGAAATTGGGGCTGAATTCGCATTGGGTGACATTGATATCTGCATGTATTTCATCCGTTACTTACTCCATCCTCAATAATGGTAACTCATTGGGCTTTTTTCATCCAACTCGGGGATTCAGGCAAGGCGATCCGTTATCACCCTATCTTTTTATTATTTGTGCAGAAGCGTTGTCCTCAGCCTTACATAGAACTCAATAAGCAAAAGTGCTTACTGGAGTTAAACTTGGCAAAAGTGCTCCTCCTATTTCTCACTTATTTTTTGCTGATGACTCAATTATTTTTTGTCAAGCATCAATGGATGAAGTGCGAACTCTGAGGAGAATTCTATTTGAATATGAGAAAGCTTCGGGACAACAGATAAATTTTGCGAAGTCCACTGTGTTTTTCTCTAAGAATGCTAAGAGGCCAATGCGAATTTTTCTAAGCAAATTGCTAAGCTTATCAGAGGAGGGTATGCATTCAAAATATTTGGGTGTTCCAGCACTTATTAGGCAATCAAAGGTGGATGTTTTTAAGTTTGTCCTTCAAAAAGTACGGGATAAATTAGCCTCCTGGAAACAATGTACACTCTCTGCAGGGGGGGAGGAAATTCTCTTGAAAGCTGTTTTGAGTGCTCTTCCTACTTATGTAATGTCCTCATTCAAGCTTCCTCGCACTTTATGCTTGGAATTAATGAAGAAATTTAGAGCTTTCTGGTGGGGCAAAAAAGAACAGAAAATTCTGTTCATTGGCTTCGGTGGGAGACCCTCTGTGAGTCCAAGAAGAATGGCGGACTAGGCTTTAGGGATCTTGAAGTTTTTAATTTCGCTATTTTGGCAAAACATTGTTGGAATTTCCAAGTATCAAAGAAAGGTTTGGCATATAAGCTTCTGAAAGCTAAATATTTCCCAGACTGTTCTTTCTTGAAGGCTCGGCTTGGGTCGAACCCTTCTCAAGGATGGAGAAGCATATGGTCTACCCAAGCGATTATACGAAAAGGTTTGAGATGGGCGTTTGGCAACGAAAAAAACATTAGCATATGGAATGATTATTGGGTGTCGGGGTTGCCCGATAAATTGAATTTTCAATAGATTACTCCTTATCTTTCAAAAGTAGTTGATCTCATCGATTCTTCAAATGGAACTTGGAAATTGGATGTGTTGCATCAACTGTTTTCTCCACACGAAATAGCTGCGATAAAGAAGATTCCATTTAGTTTTCGAGATAAAGAGGATTCCATTTATTGGTCGCCAGAATCCACTGGAAAATTTTCTGTTAAATCAGTCTATCGCTTAGCCAAACAAATTGGAAATCAGGGTGTTCTTTCAGAAGGTTCCAGAGTGCTGAATGAAAGAGGCGATAACACGCGAGTTTGGTCCCTTGTTTGGAGATGCAACACTCTTCCCAAAGTGCAACATTTCCTATGGAAGTGTTGTCATAATGTTCTGACAGCTGGATTGAATCTCTAAAAGCGCGGGATGTAAGTTGATACAATCTGTGGGCGATGTGGGCTGGAGGAGAAAGATTTGGTTCATAATTTTTTCAAGTGCCCTCATTCAGTACAGGTTTGGAAACTTTGTCCACTACGTCTTGATTTTATGCAAGTTAAAGTATCTTCTTTTGTTCAGTGATGGTCAAGTTTGCAAAATATTTTTGGGGTTTCGGATGATAGAGGTCGTCAACTTACTTTGGCTTCCTTCTGTTGTTGGATTATTTGGAAGGCCCAAAATAAGAAGGTGTTTGATGGCGATTTAATGTCGCCAATGTTGGTGGTTAATATTGCTCTCTCTCGTTTCTGGGAATTTATAGATATGCAAAGGAGTAGAGACAAAATTTTTGTGAGCCCCCAAAAATGCATGACCCGATGTTTTTGGTCTCCTCCTAAAGAGAGAACTATCAAGTGTAATGTGGATGCTTCTTTTTTCAAAACTTCTTTCATGGGAGGTGGGGGAGCTGTTTTCAGAAATCATTATGGGGATATAGTGTGCGCAGTTGTGTTCAAGCCATTTTTTGCCTCTTCGGCTTTGTCAGCGGAAGCTATTAGCATGAGAAAAGCTGTGGATTGGGCTTCGAAGCTTCATTTCAATTCTTTGTGGTTTGAGACTTATGCAAAAATAGTGGCAGAGGTTTTGAATAGTAAGTACAATTGCCCGGTGGAGATTTCGTCTATTATTTTTTATATCAAAGGGGCGTTGGAAAGCTTTTCATGGAGGTCGGTCACCCATATTAGGCGTCAAGGGAATGGAGTTGCGCATGCTCTGGTTTCTCTGTCTTATCCTTCCCTAGAGTCGGATGTTGTTCTAAATCCTATTCCAAAAGATGTCATTGATTTGGCGCAGAGAGATTGTAATTCAGATCTGTAAGGGTCTTTGGTTTGTTTTCTCTTTGTAAGGTTTTGATGTTTGTTTGCCAGGAAAAAAAAAAGTTGGCCTGAAATACAATTCGGGTTGAACCAAACCTGACTCTTTCGGGTCGGGCAGGTTAACCGGAATTTTTTATTTTTTTAAAAGGAAATAGGAAAAGTGGGAGGTAAGTTGTAATCTTTGATCTAAAAAACATATATATGAAAGAAAAAAATTAATCTAGTTTATCATATTATATTACATTATATATATATATTCAATAATCTTTATGTAGTATATTTTCGATTCTTTATACAAGAAAAATAAACATGAAGAAAAAAAATGGTGCATAAAAATTAACGTGCATGTATTAAATTATCCTTTCATATTATATTATATACTATATATATACCAGAACTGGTTTTTGTCTCTCTTCCTATATCATATTCTATATATATATATATATATATATATATATAGAAATACCGAACCAGATTCGGTCTCTCTCTCTTAATCACATATACATATATACACTATAAAGATCTATACAGATTCGGTCTCTCTCTCTTAATCACATATACATATATATCACATATCTCTCTCTGTATCATATATATATGTGTGTATATGAAGTTATGACAGATCTGGTCTCTCTCTATTTCTCTCTCTCTCTCACACACACACACACACATATATATATATAGAAATATGACATGTATGTATCACATATATATGAACCATCACCAGATCTGGTGGAGTCCGGCGGCGGCACGGCAAGAGCGATTTGGCCACTGGGAGGAAGTTTTTTGCCTTTGATTTATCTCCATTATTGTGTATATGAATGGGGATTAGGGTTTGAGAGATTGGGTTTGAGAGATGAATTGATTGGGGAGGGTTTGACGAATTGGGGATTAGGGTTTGAGAGACGAATTGACTGGGGAGGGTTTGAGAGTTAGGGTTTAAGTTTGTGTAATTTTGAGTTTGAGATAGACGAATTGAGTAGTGGGAGGGAGTGAATTGAGTTGTGTCTAACGGTCACACAAGGGTAATTCTGCCACAAAGTACATCACGTGACTTGCACACCACCATTGTCTAGCGGAAGTCAATCGGTGCACTAACGGGAGGGAATGAATTGCAAAAGTCACGATAGTTTGGGGGGTTTAGAGTCTAAAACATAGTTCAGGGTTGTGTAACCATATATATATATATATATACATATTAAATAGTTAATTTCACAAAACTCTCCTATACTATCCAATTTAATCAATTAACCTTCATTGTGTCCACTTTATCTCATATACTATTCAATTTCATCATAATGCCACCTCCCCTCGCATTTTGAGTCATAATACCTAAACTACCATCAATAATATAGGGGGTTTGGTGAAATCAAGCCTTTAAAAAAATTAATTTTCGAAAATCAATTATATTTTTTGTAAAAACTATTAATTTCAAATATATATATATTTCGGGAAAAAAATATTTTTCGAAAACAATATATATTTTGGAAAAATATATATATTTCGGACAAAATACATATATTTTGGAATATATATTGGAAAATTATATATATTTGGGAATATATATATATAATTCGTCAAAAATATATATTTTCCAAATTGTTTTAAAAAATATGATTTTGTTTGTGAAAAATATACATTATTTTCCAAAATATAAAAATTATATATTTCGAAAACAAATAATATTATTTTCGAAAATATATATATATATTTCGCAAAAAAAAAAATCGGAAACAATTCATATTTTGGAAAATAATATATATTTTCTGAAAAAAATTATTTTTCGGAAAAAATCATATTTTGGAACATAATATATATATTTCCTAAAATATATATATATTCCGAAATATATACATATTTTCCAAAATATATATTGTTTTTGAAAAAAAAATTCAAAATATATATATATTTTTGAAATTTATAGTTTTTACTAAAAATACAATTTATTTTTGAAAAATAATTTTTTTTAAAGGCTTGATTCCCCCCCCCCCCCCCTCGCGCATACTATTGAGTGTAGTTTAGGTATTATGACTCAAAATGTGAGGGAAGGGGACATAGTGATTAAATTGAATAATATAGGGGGCAAAGTGGACACAGTAGGGGTTAGTTAATTAAATTGGATAGTATATGGGGGTTTTGTGAAATTAACCCTATATTAAAATGCATTTACATATTAAATTGGATGTGCACATTTAATCCGCTCATTGTAGAGCTTGTATTTGTAAGTAAATAAATCATAGTTGTCAAAATTCCGATTCTAATTGGTAAAATCTTACGATTCTATACGATTTTATCATGATTCTACTATATTAAAATAATGGTTGGACGGTTAAGTCCTGCATAACAGCATATGAAATGCCCAAAAGCTTAATGATTTAGTTTAATATCCTCATATGACCTAAATTTATGATAAAACATTTAAAGGCCCAATGTATTAGAAAATTTTGAAAATTATAATATTATTTAGACTTTTAAATAAAATATGTAATATTTAATATTTTTTTAAAAAAATAAAACGTTTAGGTAAAATCTTACGATTCTACAATTCCGATTTTATGGACCCCAAAACGATTCTATCTAAACTCTCAATTCTGAAAATCTTGAAATAAATAAAGAGTTAATGTTTGATGGGGGCTCTAATATTATTTATTAAAAACAAAGAGTTGTAATTAAAAGTGTACTTGTTCGTCTATTATTGGTCCATATTAGGATAAATTATTGGGTAGACCAAGTGCACCACATCATTTTGCTAATGTGGTGGACTCAACCAATTAATTGATGTCATTTGTATAAAATTGATACATCATTATTGTCACATCATAATCTTCAACCCCAATTAATTCATCCAAACCCTAGCCGCTGCCACCACCGCCACCTTCAACCTCACACACCATCTTCAACCTATTACCGCCGCCTCCACCGCCACCACCTTCAATCTCACCACTGCCACCACCACCATAGCAAAACACAAAAGCAAATTACATAAAGAGAAAGAGTGTGTGAGAATTTTTTTATTGGAACTCAAAAGGAAGAGAAAAGGCTGGACGAAGATCAGTATATGTTCTTTGGCTAAATGGGTCATCTAATTTCAAACCAAGTCCACACCTTTCAAATCTGAAAATTTCATACACACACACACTAAACAAGAAAAAAAAAACCCATTGATGTATATGCTCTTTGAATTTTTTTTTCTTTGGTGAGGTTGAAGATGATGGTGGCGGCAGCGGTGGTGAGGTTGAAGATGGTGGAGACGGGTGGTGGTGGTGGTGGCAGCGGTAGGTGGGGGCAGCTACGGAGAGGTAGGTGGTGGTGGAGGCTGGGGTTTGAATAAATTAATTGGGGTTGAAGATGATGATTTGGAGATAATTATATGTCAATTTTAGGCAAATGGCATCAATTAATTAGTTGAGTCCACCACATCAGCAAAATGATGTGGTGCACCATGACCACCCAATAATTTCTCCCATATCAGTGATCAAAGAAGAATAAATATTGAAAATTTTTGTTTTTCTGTGTTCGACTTAAAAATTAAAATATCAAAATTTTACCTTACAACATTATTTGCTCATTTGAATTCACAAGTCAACATGTCCATGAAGGACACCAAAATGAATGATCCATCCAAGATCCAATTCCGAATGATGTTGGATGATAATATGAAAGAGGGGGTAAAATGGCGAGACCACAAGACCGGAATGGAAAAAATTCCCTTCTCCTTACTGAAGTTGTGCTAAGATAACCTAGCATTTCGGCCCTTTAGATGGCGTCTTATTCAGTTGGTCCAGCTATATATATTTAATTAAGTTTTCATGATAAGTGGTATCAGAACCGACCTAAATCTTGATCTGATATCACATCAAACGCGAGGTGTTTGAATAGATACGAGTCCCCGTCATTAGGATTGATGGGTAGGTAGGGTAGGCTAATTACAATGAAAGCGTAGCAGGTTTGGACCAAAGATTCATCAATAATAGTTGTTTTATTGGATTACACAATAATTATATTTGTAAAATTAAGTAGAAAACTATGAGCTGGAAGTTTTCAATGAAGTACTTTTCTTTGATACCGTTGAACAGAGCAGGTTGCACAACAAAAAGGAAAGAATTGAGTTTGATTAACAACAAGGTGAAAAATAAAATTACTATAAGAAAAAGAGCATAAGTGGTATGTTTGCAAAGTAAAATTAATGAGAATAATATGCCATTAAGTGATTAGGAGTTTAAGAGAGAATTGGTTAGGTGAGAATCTAAAGCTGGTACAAGGGACTCCCTCATCAAGAGATGAGAAACAGAAGGTCCATGGCTTGATGTATGCGTTTTGAGAGACTGATGTCTAAGGTCTGTCGGCTCTATATGGTTGGTGTGTCTTAAATGAGGCTCATACACCTCTATTTATACTAGTTCTAGGGGCGTGTAATACCCCAAGGACAAATAGTTTCTAGCTCTTTCGTCTGAAGGGTCCTCCATTTGGGTTAGGATCGTCTGCCCTTAGTGCAGCTGCGATCAAAAAAATGCAGCAAAATTATAACCAGTTGCAGCATCCTTCGTAGGAAAATCAGAAAACATCCTTGCTGCATTTAATTAAATGCAGCAAACGAAAAATGTAGCAAAAATGTTTTGCTGATTTTCTTACGAAGGATGCTGCAACTGGTTATAATTTTGCTGCATTTTTTGATCGCTGCAGCACTCAGGGCAGATGATCCAAACCCCCTCCATTTACCCAGAGTGGGATAAAGGCTTGGACCCAAGGCTATGAAGCCGCCACGGGCGGATTTTAGTCCGAAAATCTGCCCTGCATTTCATGCAAGTCCCATCAGTTGTGTCACCTAATTAATGTAGTCGTTTAAGCGTTCATGACCAAGCCGTGTCTTTCCCACTTGCACCAGGTCTGAGGATCATGTCCCTTTCGACTCCCACTCCAGACCCCTAACCACCTTATCACTTATCTCCAAAGCTCACGTCTGAACATTCCGACACACAAAGGGAGCACGTTAGGTCATGTGTTTTTTACCTCCCGTACCAGTCCCCCTCCCCTTTCCTTCACCAACTCCGCATACCCCCGCGAGGTGGCATCTACCAGATTTTATGCATATCTAGTGAATATTGGTAGCAAACCAGCCCCTTCGTGAGTGCGCCCATCCAAATGGAGCATGGCTTACTTCAGAAGCAGATGGGAGTCTCTCGAAATAAACCCATGATCCCCCCCTCAAGTCTCCAACAAACATGGGCTTACCTAAGTGCACGTGACTTAAGATGCCACTAAAATACGACATCAAGAAAGAGTATAATGATCATATTAATTACAATCACGATAAATTACTAATCATTCATCAATCAAATTAATAGTGATCAAATATCATATTTAGTAGACTAAGTTGCTCAATAGTTTTTCATTCATCAGTCAAATTGGGCCTGTTTGGAAAGCGGTTTGGTCTGATCTGATCTGGTTTGGTCTGATCGATAATCTAAAACTCTGTTTGGTAAACGATTTGGTCTGGTTTCAAATTTTATTGAATATATATATATATATATATATATTCAATTAAATTGTATATATACATATATTCAATTAAATTGTATATATACACACACATATATACCGTTACATTAAAATTAATGTGGCGCCGGTGATGGTGGCGGCGCGGCTCCAATACATCAAAATTAGATTATAAATATGTTTGTGTATAAATAACATAACGTAAGTAGTTTATGTTTTTATAATTTGTTTATTATTTTTTTTCGGATTATAAAATCGAGGGGTGCAAAATAATCAACACCATCTAATTTCATAATTTGTTTACTTATTTTTTTGGATTATATGTTAATTTGCACAATAATCAAAATCATCTAAACCATCTAATTTCAACAATATAGGGCCAATATAAAATCATGTATATATATATATAATCATGTAAAATCAGTCAGAAATTGAAAAGAATGTGGAAAACGATAACGCGTCAACTACAACCCTATTTCAACACCACATATATATATACATATATATATACAGTTATACACACATATATAAGTCGTAGTATATCTCTTCCTATTGCTAAGACGACCACACACAGCACACCTTACCAATTGTTAAAATTGAAATAGTAAAAAATGACTCTGACCAGACACAAATCCATCAAAAATCATCATCGTCTTATTTTTTGCTATTTTGGGTTTGTTACTTTTATGTAGTCTGGTTTCAATAATAGAAACCAAACCCACCAAACATAATCTAAACAAATAGGCCCTAAGTTGCCCACTGTTAAAAAAAAAACTACCGTAACTGACTTGTTCACCCTTTCATTATTTATTTACGTTTTTTTTCGAAGAAGTATTTTCTCAATAGAGGAAAACATGAAGAGTTTTTTCTTCCTTCAATTTCGCCAAATTAGTAAAGTAGATAACTTTTGTCAATGTGCTCATTTAAAGGAGAGAAAATTTCCAATAAAGAGTAAATGGATCAATATATAACATCAATTTCAACATACATTTCACACTAAAATTGAACCTAATTAAAGATATAAAAGGTTACAATGGTGACCAAACCAGCCCATGACAACACACCACCAAAGGTCCAAAAGTGAAAAAGCAAAAGGCAATCTGAAAAAAAAAAAGCCTAGCCAGCTCAACATCTTTGCCTTGCAATGCTTCCTTCTTTCCTTAAGAATCCTCATGCTCTCCCTGTACATCAACATTCATCACAAACATTCACTAAAATGTAACTAAGTTTAGTTTGTATTTCTGAAAATAATTTTTTATTTTTTTAAAAATTAAAAATAACAAACTCTATAAAAAGCGAAAATAATTTTCAAGAAACTCAGGAATAATAATGTCATGAGATAACTCATTTTTATTATTCTCATAAAACTGATTTATATTCCTAAAATTTTCAAGAATAATTTTCAGACTTGTACAACCTTATGTGCCCATGCTTCTGATTTTCATATTTTAAAGAAATAAAAATAAAAATAGTGAGGTTAATAATTAACTTACTTTTTTAGGGGTAATGAAATCTACAAACTTATTCTTGAGCTTTCCATTGGGAGAAGACTTGTGATGAGGATGATGACCTATATATCCTCCTCCATATTTCCTGATTTTGTCTCTCACAAACCTTTCATATATGAAAGCTGCCCCTCTGAACTGAGGCAGAACCAGCCATGCCACTATTGCTAGCTTCACATCATACCATATTGGTATCCTATATACATAACCCATATATAGACATAGATATAGAACACAAAACATTAATTAATTTACATATAACTTAAAAAACTTTATATATACTACAATTTATTCTATGCAAAATTATATTTTTGGTTACCATTCTAAAATGGGTTGGAATAGCATCTCCATGAGAGTGAGAAATGAATATAAGATCCAATAAGCAAGCCACTGCTCATCATCCACTTTTGATGTGCTCTCTATTGCTAATATTGACGCATACCTAAAATCATTTATATGGATCAATGATTAACAAAAACAACAAACAACAACAAAAATAAATAAAAAATAACACATAGATATATCTATATATATATATATATATATTCACTTACAATGGGTAAAGTAGCATAATCAAAGGCCTGCATATATTGAAAACAAAGAAATAAAATTAGAAAAATAACCCTCTATCCCAAATTGAAAAAAGAGCAGTAATGAAGTTTTGAACAAGAAATTACCCAGCTAGTGAGTGAAGAAAACTCATAAAAGTCCAGAAGCGATCCATTTTTGTCTTCTTAATTTCTTCTTGTGTGTGTTGTGAGCAGTGAACAAGACTACAAAAAAAAAAAAAAAAGTAAAGTGAGAGTGAAGAAGATTTGAGTGAGTGAGATTCAGATTTAGGATGGCTACAAATTGATTGTGACCATGTATTTTTATAGAGATATATATGGGACACGTGGCGAAATGGGCGACCGTTAGCACCGTCCAGAATCACAAGTAATTAATAAGTAGAATATATTTATTTAGGTTATTATAATTGTTTATTAACGAGTATTTTTATAAGCAGAATCAAAATTTATGAAATGCACCACCGTCTTTTTGTTATTAAAAGGGCTATTATCATAAAGAAAAAAAAAAAAAAAAACCTATGATTTTTACATTGTTCAAAAAATCTTACGTGATTTCAAAAATCCCATATGATTTTCAATTTAATTAAGTATCCACCGCTCTCTATAAGATTACAAAAATACATTTCAAATTCTAATTTAAATAATAATTAAACTCTAATTCTTTTTCATTTATTCCAAATAAACTGTAATTCATTTCATTTATCATTAACCCACTTTCTCTCACTCATTTACTCCAAAACTCTAATTCCTTCCATTTATCACAAACTCACTTTCAATTTAAATCTCAAATTTAACTCAATCCAATTCTAATTCCTTTTATTTATCACAAACTCACTTTCAGTTTCAATTTCAACTCAATTTCAATTTATAATTATATATCTCTCTCTATATCACTATATATATAATAATATATACATACATATTTATACATATATAATTATTTATGCGTACATATATATATACACAATGATATATACCTACATATATCATTATAAATTAAATATAAGTTATAAGTATGTATATATAATTATAAATTAAATTGGGTTTAAATTGGAATTTAAAGTGAAATTGGATTTATGATAAATTAAAGGAATTAGAGTTTTGGAATAAATGGGTGAGAGAAGTGGATTTGTAATAAATGGAAGGAATTAGAGTTGAATTGGGTTGAAAGTGGGATTTAAATTGAAAGTGGGTTTGTGATAAATAGAAGGAATTATAGTTGAATTGGGTTGAAATTGAAATTTATATTGAAAGTGAGTTTTGTAATAAATGGAAGGAATTAGAGTTTTGTAGTAAATAGGTGAGAGAAATTGAGTTTGTGATAATTGGAAAGAATTAAAGTTTAATTGAGATTTAAATTGAAATTGAAATTTAAGTGTTTGTTTGGTAGACGATGTGGTGTTGGTTTTTGGTTTTGGTTTGGTTGGAGTTGGGTTGGTTGGAGTTGGTGTGGTTTTATTCTAAATTGAAACCATGTTTGGTACAGATGATTTTGGTATGAGAAAAAGTGAAACTGAAAAACCAAACCATGTTTGGTAGAATTGGTATGAGCTGAAATTTTGAAACCAATCATATTTGGTAACTTGGAATAGTTTGACATTTTATTTATTTAAAATAACATTTTGTAAATATATATGTTTTAAAAAATAAAATATAAAAATATTTAATTTTTCATAAATATTTAATTTTTTCAAAATATTTATAGATAAAATATTTTATATAAGATATTTCAAAAAAATAAAATATTTTGAAAAAATAAAAGATTTCAGTAAAAATACATATAATTTGTATATTTTCTAAAAAATAATAAATATATTTTTATTATATTTTATTTTTTCTAGAAATATTTGTTTTCCCGAAATATTTTATTTTTTATGAAATATATTTTTTCGTTTGATTTTTTTGAAATATTTTATTTTTCAAATTTATATATATATATATATATATATATATATAATATTATAAATGAATTGGTTTGAGTTAAACAATGGTATACCAAATTGAATTAGTTTGGGTTAAAGAATAGTTTTGATGTGAGAAAACCAACTCAACTCCAACCAAACCATCTATTGAGTTGGTGTGAAAAATGATGGATTTGGGTCCAATGGTTTGACACTATTCAAACAATATTGCTCCAACACCATGTTTGCCAAACATGGAGTGGTGCACAATTTTCAAACCAAACCCAAAAAAAAAGCATTACTCCCTCTACCAAACAAGCAATAAATGAAATAAATTAGAGTTTTGGAGAGTATTTTTGTAATATTATAGATGGCAGAGGGAATTTGATTAAATTATAAATCATAGGGGAATTTTTGAAACTATAAGGAATTTTTTGAATAATTTGAAAATCGTAGGGTTTTCTGATAATAGTTCTTATTAAAATTTGTTTTGTGTTCTTTCACAATTCGCAAAGCACAAGTCACGTGTTGATCTCTTTTTCATGTGCGGTCGGTACTGAAACTGAATCCAATCACTTCGTTGGAGTTCCAAATAGATCATACATAGTGTGTGTATTACTCTGTCCCAATTTATAAGGTCATTTTGGGGAATTCAACTTTTTAAGATGTTGTATTGGTAATAAATGAAATATCAACTTTATCATTGGTCTCACCATAGTGATGTGATGGTTTATTGTGTAAATAATTTAAAATTTTAATACATGAAAGGTAAATTAGTAAAGTGACATGATAAAGTGCTTTGACTTTTTAATTGGGACGCTTATTTTGAGACAAAAAAAAAAAAAAAAAAAAAGTAAAAGTGAACACTTATTTTAGGACGAAAAGAGTATTTCTCAATAAGTATTTAATGTTCCGTAAGTAAGCAACTTCTAATCTGGCAACTTTGGCTTGTATACGACAATTTTCCAATGCTCTTATAATCCTTTATAAGGACCGAGAGAGTTTGTTAAGAGTTAAAATTGTCGAACTCCTCTATGTTGCTCGGGTTTATGCTTATGAAATGTGTTAATGATATTACACAGTATGTAGTATCAATAGTTTGATACTCATTTAATAATTAATTTTAGAATTACTAGTGTCAATTGATATTGTCCCAATCACTTGTACTAACAAACAGTTTTCAAAATGAGCAAAACTGATTCTCTAGTTGTTAGTTATCAGAATTCCGGTTTTAACCAGTAAAATTTTACAATTCTGTACATGATAGGGAATATTTAATATGTAACGAATTTCACGAGTCAAAGGGATTTTCATGACTTATCAGGATAGGGGATATACACTATCAAAGAAACCTAGTCCTAATGGGATATTACTAAGACTCCAGAGGTAAATCGACTCATTCAGGTACAATACAAATTTTGATAAAAAATATTCTCTTTTTCTTGATCGATCAAGTACTAATTTGATCGTCAGTGTGCACCCGGCCGGCAACCGCTTGTCATCACTTCTTTTATTTTACAGGAATGTATCCGGCTCTGGATCATGCAAATTTTTGCATCAATAATTGGCGCCGTCTGTGAAAAACGTGTAGAATCCCCAAAACAGAAATATATATACGTATAATAGTTTGATGATCCAGAGAGTTGATCGTTGAAGATGGCTTCCAAATGATTGAAGGGGCTTTATAATGGGTCTTTCATTTATATCCCAAACTCCTTGCCGAAATCAAGACATAAGGTAATTGAAAGTGTTGATGCCACATGTGAAGCTGCAGGTAATGACATGTTTGTATGTGATATATATACATATTAATATATATACATATTAATATATATATATATATGTGATCAAATTATATATGTGAGTAAAAAAGACGCATCATTTATTGTTTGTTCTTAATCTTGATGATATATCATTAATTAAATGTCAATTGCACCAAAAATTGTCCGATGCATCTTATTGGCTAATTACTACTCTACCTGTATTGGCTCATCTTGTACGGCCTGATTTCACAGATTCCATGTTGAGATCGATTGCTCAAAAATCATTATTTTCTACGGTCAAACCTGATGAGCTAGAAGTCCTAGTGTTACTAGACTTCTTTGATTTCATGACTTTCCTGATTTAAATACCACCCATCTTTGATTCAAATTTTTCTTACATGATTTGGTATTAGTTTTATTAATTTTAGTTAAAACACATACCCAAATACTGCTATGCCCGAACCAATTCCAAACACACACACACCAAATATAGACACCAAAATTTATAGTGGTTCAGTCCAATTAGTACCTACATCCACTTTGAAAGAATTTACTTTCTTTCGGTTGAAGAAAAATAAGATGAGGAGGATACAAATAATCACACTCTACTCTACCTCTCACACTCTCTGTCTCACTCACAGAATACTCTCTAAGTATCTTGTTTTATTCTTACACTTGTGTGTTTTACAATCGACACGACCCATATAGCCGAAGTAGAGAAAACGAACAAAACTCCAACTTGCGCATGGGCATGCAAATCTTTGCATGTGGGCTGAGATTCTGAAGCGTGATCCAGAAGCTGCCAAAACTCTCTAAGCGTGATTCATCTCGGCCGCTATTCTTGACTTTGCTCAAAGCATACGTGAGCTTTGATGATGTTAATGGTGAAGAGTAAACTAGGTAAGGAACTTACAATTCTCCCCCTTCTATACCAATCAGAGGAGAACGTCTTCTGCTGCACTTTAGTTGATGTTCATCCTGGCTATGTCTCTGCATAGCTCTAACTTATCTCGAGTAACCACTTTTGTCAACATATCTGCTGAGTTCTTGTCTATGTGGATCTTCACAATCTTCAATAATTGTTGCTCCATTACTTCGCATATTCAGTAATAGCGAATGTCGATATGCTTCGTGCGAGAATGGTACATTGAATTCTTGCTCAAGTCCAGAGCACTCTGACTGTCACAATGAACTTTGTATTCTTTCTGACTAACACCCAGTTCTTGGAGAAATCGTTTTACCCATAACATTTCCTTTCCAGCTTCCGTTGCGGCAATGTATTCTGCTTCAGTTGTAGATAAAGCGACACACTTCTGTAATTTGGATTGCCATGATACAGCTCCCCCTGCAAAAGTAAATATAAATCCTGACGTAGATTTCCTGTTGTCAATGTCACTGGCCATATCTGAATTTGTATAGCCTTCCAAGACTGGTTATGTTCCCCCATAGCACAAGCATAGTTTATATGTACTCTTCAGGTACCTAAGAATCCACTTGACTACTTCCCAATGGTCTTTGCCTAGATTTGAAAGAAATCTGCTGACAACGCCTACAGCGCGAGCTATATCTGGTCTGCTGCAAACCATTGCATACATCAAGCTACCAACAACTGAAGAGTAAGGGATTGTTTCCATCTCTTCCTTTTCTTTCGTCGAAGAGGGACACGATCGCTTGCTTAGGTTGAAGTGATTAGTCAGTGGAGTACTGACTAGCTTGGCATTTCCCATATTGAACTTTGCAATCACCCGTTCAACGTACTTCTCTTGTGACAACCACAATTTCTTGGCTTTCCTGTCACGAATAATCTCCATACCCAATATCTGTTGAGCTGGGCCTAGGTCCTTCATGTCAAAGGACTTGGACAGTTCTTGTTTCAGCTTGCTGATCATACTAGCATCCTATCCAACTATCAACATGTCGTCAACATACAATAATAGAATAACAAAGTTACCATCCGGGAATTTCTGAATATAGACGCATTGATCTGCAACAGTTCTCTTGTAACCATGACCCACCATGAATGAGTCGAACTTTATGTACCATTGCTTCGGTGCTTGCTTGAGGCTGTAGAGACTCTTCTTCAGTTTGCAGACCATACGCTCTTTCCCTGTAACTTTAAAACCTTCTGGTTGGTCCATGTAAATTTCCTCCTGTAGATCTCCATGGAGGAATGTTGTCTTGACGTCCATCTGTTCAAGCTCTAGATTCAGACTAGCTGTCAATCCGAGTATCACTCGAATTGAGGTCATTTTCACCACTGGTGAGAATATCTCGTCAAAGTCGATGCCTTTCTTCTGTTGGAATCCTTTGACAACCAATCGGGCTTTGTGCTTTATCGGCTTTTCGTTGGCGTCTTTCTTCAGCTTAAACACCCATTTATTTTTCAATACTTTTTTGCCTTTGGGAAGTCTCACCAAATCATAAGTCTGGTTCTTCTGCAAGGAACTCATCTCTTCTTGCATAGCTTGCACCCATTTACCTTTGTCTGTATGGGTCTTTACTTCCTGAAAGCATTCTGGCTCCCCCTCATCAGTAAGTAGAATATAGTATGACTCTGGAGATCTCATCGACGGAATCAGAGGTCGGCCTCTTTCAAATCTTCTTGGCTAAGGCTCTTCAACTGGAGGAGCTACTTCCGGTGGAGGGGTTTGTGGCTCCCCCTGCTCAACACCCTCAGGTTCTTCTTCCTCCTCTGCTTCTGGAATTTCATCCTGCATTTCTTCATCATTTGGTATCAACTGTACTGGTGCAGGATCTGGGATGATGTTTGTAACACTCGGACTAGAACCACCGGTCTCTGTGAATTTTACAGTGTCTTTGTATGTATGGTTCTCTTGGAACACAACATCCATGTTTCTGATAACCTTTTTTTATTCTGGATCCCATAGTCTGTATCTGAATTCTTCGTCTCCATAGCCGATGAAGATGCATGGAGTTGATTTCAGATCGAGCTTTTGTCTTTGCTCATTAGATACGTGTACAAATGTCTTGCACCCAAATACTCTCAGGTGAGAGTAGGAGGGATATCTTCCATTCCATACCTTTTTTGGTACTTCGACCTACAGCGGTACTGATGGTGATCTATTGATTAGGTAGACGGCAACTCTAACTGCTTCACCCCAGAATGGCTTTGACAACTTAGCCAAACTGATCATACTTCTAACCTGTCCATAATGGTCCGATTCATCCTCTCGGCTACACCATTATGTTATGGGGTACGTGGGACCGTCTTCTCATGTCGGATACCTCGTTGGAAGTGTATTCGTCTCCATTGTCTGATCGGAGGCATTTTAGCTTCTTTCCGGTTTCCCGTTCTACCATGGCGTGGAATGCTTTGAAATAATCGAGCACCTGGTCCTTTGTTTTCAAAAAATATACCCACACCTTTCGTGAAGCATCATTAATGAATGTGAGAAAATATTTGTTACCGCCTAAAGACTTCACTTCAATAGGACCACAAACATCAGTATGTATTAAACTTAACAACTCTGATCTTCTTTTGGTAGTTGAGTTGAAAGAGACTCTATGTTGCTTTCCAAATAAACAATGATCACAAGGGTTTAATGGAATACCTTTTGATACTGCAATTAGTTTTTTCGTTTCCAGTGTGAGCAACCCTTTTTCCCCCATGTGTCCAAGTATTTTGTGCCGCAAATTTGGTGAAGTCTCATCTTCAACTGCATTGAGACTGTCAGAAATTACTTTCACATGGATTTTGTACAGTGTGTCGTGTATCTGTCCTTGGGCGATAACCATGACTCATTTTATCAGCTTCCAGGTGTCATTGCTGAAGTGGTTGTCGTAGCCTTCTCGATCTAAGGTTGTCCCAAAAATGAGATTTAGACAAAGGTCGGGCATATGTCTGACATCTTTTAACACCATACTACAACCAATACTGGTCCTGATTTGGATATCGCCGATTCTCACGATCTTCGAGAAACTTGTATTTCCCATTCTCACTGTACCAAAGTCTCTTGCTTTGTACGAAGTGAAGAAATTACTATGGGGACTGGCGTGGTAAGATGCTACTGTGTCAACCACCCACTCGGCTTCATTGTTTCCTACGTGAAGGCATACCTCTTCATCGACTAAGCATATAGTGATATCTCCTGTAACAGTGACCATGGAGTCATCATCTTCCTTTTGTGGCTAGTGGCTGCTTTGACCTTGCTCCCTTTGTAGGTTGCGGTAATTCTTCTTTAAATGTCCTACGATGCCACAATGATAACAAACATATTTACCCTTTTGATGATTTTTGTCATTGCTCGGTCTGCCACAGGTTTGAGACCTTCATCTACTTTTGCCTCTGCATTTGTTTCTGCCTCTATCAGTTCCATAAGATTTTCCTTGACCTTCTGTGACAAAGGCATGTGATTGGTCCATGCCGGTCTCCTTCCTTCGGGCTTTCTCGCTAAATATGGCATCATTTACTGTCGTCATAGTGAGTTTGCCATTCGGTGCTGAGTTGCCGAGGGAAACCACCAGTGTCTCCCAATTGGGTGGTAAGGAGATGAGCATAAGTAGGGCTTGAGTTTCATCGCCAAGATTTAACTCTACAGCTGCAAGCTGGTTCACCAGATTCTGAAACTCGCTGGAGTGCTCGACTACAAAGGTTCCGCTCTTCAGCTTCAAATTACTAGTCGCATCATTAGAAGAGCTTTATTTCGAGCGATCTTGGCATGGTACATATCCTCGAGCTTCTTCCAGAGCTCGTAGGCGTTGGTCTCTTACGCAACATGGTGGAATACACTATGGTCTATCCACTGTTTAATTTGGCCAATAGTTTTTATGTGCATCTTGGTCCAATCTTTCTCCGCGATTAACGTGGGTTTTGCGCCTTCATTTTCCAACGGGTCCGCTAAATCCTTGCAATTAAGGAGATCCTCCATCCTGGGTCTCCATATGGTATAATTTGATGCCGACAATTTAATCATGGCTCCGGATCCTCAATCTTCCATCGAATCGACTTTAAGCTCTCCCTAGCTTTTTTGATATGTTCGGAGTAGAATCATGTAAAATGGAGTGTACTGTTGCGTCCGGAATGATCGAAAACCTTAATATCGCCTCTGACTGAGCTCAAATCCGACTTAGGATGAGTCTAGAATAGTCAAAATAACGGCGAGGGGCAAAACTATAATTTTTGTAAAGTATTGATGATGTGGCAGCAACAGAGTA
The DNA here is from genome assembly GCA_963922005.1 of Cornus suecica. Classification (NCBI taxonomy): domain Eukaryota; kingdom Viridiplantae; phylum Streptophyta; class Magnoliopsida; order Cornales; family Cornaceae; genus Cornus; species Cornus suecica. The sequence goes on along the minus strand of OY998239.1, from coordinate 19,760,142 downwards.
TGACACGTGGCAGTGTGTCAGGTGGACACATGGCAGGATGACGTGGCCGAATGGTGGTGTGACACGTGACAAGACACGTGGCACAATATGGGGATGACACGTGGCAGATGCTGACGTGAGTAGTGACCTGTCAGATAGGATGACGTCATCAATAACGTGGAGGCGTGTGTGGCGCGCGGAGACGCGTGGTCTCACGCGAGTTGGAGCTTGAAGACGCGTGGGCGCGTGTGCCTCACGTGCGCTTTAGGTAGACGACGCGTAGGGCGCGTGATGCCGAGAGCTCTGACGCGCCGAGCTTTGGGCGGCGCGTGTGATGGTTTTTCCGGTGGTTCTTGTCGGGAGAAGGTTCGCCTTGAGATGGGTCACCGAAAAATGCCTTCGGTGTGGTGTTTTAATGACTCGAATGGTTCGAAATAGGATCACAAAAACGACTCTGTTTTTTACTCTAAGCTTTGATACCACTTTGCTATACCCGAACCAATTCCAAACACACACACACACTAAATATAGACACCAAAATTTATAGTGGTTCGGTCCAATTGGTACCTACATCCACTTTGAGAGAGTTTACTTTCTTTCGGTTGAAGAAAAATAAGATGGGGAGGGAGGAAGATACAAATGATCACACTCTACTCTACCTCTCACACTCTCTACCTCACTCACAGAATACTCTCTGAGTATCTTGTTCTATTCTTACACTTGTGTGTTTTACAATCCACACACGATCCATATATAGATAGCTGAAGTGGAGAAAACGAACAAAACTCCAACTTGCGCATGGGCATGCAAATCTTTGCATGTGGGCTGAGATTCTAAAGCGTGATCCAGAAGCTGCCAAAACTCTCCAAGCGTGATTCATCCCGGCCGCCATTCTTGACTTGGCTCAAAGCATGCGTGAGCTTTGATGATGTTGATGGTGAAGAGTAAACTAGGTATGGAACTTACAAATACTAACACGAAGCCCGACTAATTCTTTATTTCTCATCTCAATTATCTTCAAATCAAAACCTGCACTGGCAATATGAACACAATACTACAAGTAAACTTGCGTGCTAAAGAAAGCACTTTGAAGCCGTTATAACCCCCTAAGCATGTGGGATGTATTTTCCAATCTATCTTTGTACTCTAATCTTGACTCTCTCAATTAGAGAGGCAAACAATCTCTAACTGATAGCTTTGAAGCTGTGACACAATCCCAGTTTTAGTAATTGGTTTTATCGGACATGAAACCTTATTGGGGATAAGATCTTTCTGTTGCTCTACTTCGTGGCACCTTCATGAACTTGTACCGTCGATGCCACAGAGATAGCCAACTATATTATTGAATAAATAGGTAAACGGGCAACGATTTGACACCAGATATCGGGATGTAGGAAAGAGCAGTTGTGGGAAGTGGAAAAACCATTAAAAAAAAAAAAAAAAAAAATCATGATTGTTCATGGAGGTTTCCACAAAATGACCCATTGGTTTTGGCAAACGGATCAGCAATTGAAACCCAGATAAGTTTTATAGCTCATTATTTAAAATCTGAATATATCTTTTATGTCAACAAAGCATTGTGTTATTTATACTGATTAGCTTGGCATGAAGGCTGGTTATATCATATGCATCTACTTTTATTGTGATTTTCTGATTCTAGTGGTTGGTGTTGTCTTAGAAAGTCTATTGGTATTTAAAAATCCCAAAATTAGTTTTTTTTACAATCACTATCATAATTTGGTAAATAACAGTGCACTATTCTTGAACCTAGAATTATTATTATTACTATTAGGTACAAAATTATCCAACATTAATAAAGTGGATAAATCTAACTCTTTGTTAGTTCACTTCCAAATTTTATTTTAAGAAAAGTTCTCTAGTTTTCTTTCCTCGTCAAGCTAGATGTTGTTTCGTTCTGAGGATACTTTGATGTTATGAGGCCATTGAATTAATTAGATAATTGAGGATAATCTCCAAATTATCAACTCACATTATTTCTATGTATGTTTATCTATTCGCATGACTCTTTTCCTTCTATACTACCTTCCTCTCACACGTTTGCTTCCACCGTGAAATATAGTTTGAGATATTCTATATCGCATTTGACTACTTATACAAACTAAATTCATTCTCTATCTGCATCAAATTCTTATGTATGTACATGATCCTATATGGAAAACTTACTAAAACACACTTTTGGGTTATATAGATTAAAGCACGCCAAAAGATTATATGGTCTTGATTTATTTTGCTTTAAAGGCTCATAAATGATCAAAAAAGAAAAAAGAAAGATTTCAGACGCTTGATGATGCTTTGTTTCTTCTAATATGAACAACTCCTAAATAAAGAACGGTTAGACATATATATAAGAAGCCAAAAAAGCGGAACTCGGGGAGCTCTCGGAACCTCAACCGATTTTTGGAAGCATTCCCTGCCAATGCTTTCAAGAGGGGAGTTGGCAATCTGTTTCTTGCTATTGATTTAAGCTCCACCTTTTCCCTTGATAAAAGTCATATATATATATATATATATATATATAAAGACCCTTATTGATAGACAAAAAATATTATTTTGATATTTCTCTTTCTTTGAGTGAAATGGTATGGAAGTTGACTCACTGATACTTGTGTGGACAAGGAATCATATTGGGCTTATTTTGTTCAAATGGTGCTTTAAATTATTCGAGTCAGGAAATCACTCGGTTTGTCATTTTTTATAAATGGGGTCCAAATATTTAAATGTTAGAAGATAATTCTAAAAATAAATGACTATCATATGAAGGAATGGAGTAAAAAATCTCACTAGAGCTCAAAGTTGAAAACTTAGAAGAAGAGAACATGGTGAGTAATTTAGAAGAGAACTTGCTAGAGGAGGCAGCTCAATAATTGAGGTACAAAAACATGGTATTGAGAACACTCAGAAGGATCAACCATTTGCTCTAGCAGCTAAAAGATGTCATCCTATGGAATTCATCCTTTTTAATCAAAATTTGATATCTGATATATATATATAGATAGATATAGATATAGATATATATATATATGTTGATTAATGCAGGTAGTTAGCAGATATCTCAAGAACACCTTTATTAGAGGATGACCTAAGTAAAGATCGAATCTATAACAAACTGTCTCATCAAAGTGATAAGTTTTGTAAAGCTCGACATCTTTGCACCTCTAATTTGGGGGGCAGACTAAGTAAAGCTTGAGACTACCACAAAACCCTATCAAAGTGTGAGCTGAGTAAAACTTGAAACTACAACGAACTTCCTTATTAAAGGAACGAGCTCCTAAATCTTTAAAGAGTTAACATCCTTTATCAAAGGATGGAGCTAGCTCGAAAAATCTACGTACTTATAAAAGGACAAGCTCAAAAAGCTCGTAAAATGTACTTCCCTTATTAAAGGATAGGCTGAATGAAGCTCGAGACCATTGTTGCCCTAAAAGGGTTTCTCCTTATTAAAGGAGCGGGATGAGTGAAACCCGAACACCGCGGTGACTAGTTAACTATACATCCTTTCTTTTTTTGAAAGGGCAAGAGGATAATTACAACTTTTTCCTCTTTAAAGAGACAACAGATTAATCCATCCTTTCTTTTTTTGAAAGGGCAAGAGGATAATTACAACTTTTTCCTCTTTAAAGAGACAACAGATTAATCCAACCTCATTCCTCACTAAAAGGGCATAATTGACTTCCCTTACTAAAGGGGCATAAATCATCTAGATCAACTTTCCTGAATAAAGGGGCAAGCTCGCGATGAAGAAAATGACTACTCTTTCAATAGAGAAGGCTACATGACTATTCCTCTTACTAACTATGAGAATAAACCAAACTCTCGAACAGAGAATAATTTTATTATCAGATTGAAAGGTGTTTGAGAACCGCAGACCCCAAGTAAGCTAAGTTCGGTGGGCCCTTGTCAAACAACCAATACAAATTGGGACGCAAAGCATGAACTTATAAGAAATAAGTGAAGCTATCTACTATGCTTATTTTTTAGCACATCAACTCTATTATTTACAACCGTGATAGCATTATGCATTTATATATATATATATATATATATATATATGTGCATGCAAATGAGGAAAGCTTTATTTGAGTCCTTAATCTTCATAACATTAATATTTTGGGCCTACTGATCAAAGGAGGAGTTTAAGCAAAAATTAACTAATAATAATAATGATACAAAAGAAAATTTGTGCGGGACCTAACTTGGCAATCCTCACAAAAAAAAATTGTATCATGTTGTTCACTATTACAAAAATTTTGCATTAAGCTCTATGAACTATTTATCAAATTATAATGGAGACAATCTATTAATCAATTTTTAACTCGGGCATTTAATGCCTTTAAATTGGGTAGCTATTATGCTTTACAAGATACATAGGTGCGTGGAAAGCCTGTTTTTTGTATTTGTTTTCTGTCTTCAAATATAAAAACTGTTTTTGTATTTATCTTTGTTTTTTTCAGCAAAAAACTAAAACACAAAAAAGTATTTAGATAAAAATTTGTATTGAAAAATAAAATGGTATTGGTGGGCAACGGTGATCGGCTGCGGCGGGGGTGGCGGCGGTGGGTGACTAGCAGCAGCAGTGGGGCCCGGCGGCGACCGGAGATGGTGGGGGTTGGCGGCGGCGGCGACGGGTGGCGGGGGGTGGTGGTGGGTGGTGGCAGCGGTGGTGGGGGCGGTGGCGGAGGTGGTACCTTAAACAGTGAAAAAACTCAAAAAACAACTAAAAGTTGTATTTGGTGTTTTCACCACTTTTACACATTATTCACAGAAAACAGTTTTTTTGAGAAAAACAAAGTGAACAAGTAAACGCATTTGTCAAACGTGTCTTTTTTTTTTAATTGAATGAACAATAAAAAAACAAAAACTATTTTCTCGAATCCAAAATAGTTAATTAGTTTTTCTCCTCTTACGCTAACAAGAGATACACTAGTTAGCGGACTTTTGTCCACTTAAAACTATTGAATGGTTTAGGCAGCGAATGCATCTTGCTTCTGCAGATGCCATATAATAAACAATACCCCTGAGGGGTTGGCCCACTTCCACCCCTACTGGAGATGAGGACCGGAAGTGTGAATCTAGCGCATATAAGCCCACTTATTTTAAGAAGAAAAATGTGGAATTCCTTTGGAATTGATGACAAGCACTTGAGTTTGTTTGGTAAGCATTTAAACCAGTTAAATCTAAAGTCTTCTTGAACTAAGGCCCTGTTTGTTTGGTCTTATATTTTCGATTTTGTCATGGTTTTTTTTAGACCAGATCATATTTGTTTTGTCTTGATCTCAAAAAATATAACCAAATTAAATTGAACCAAAATGACATTTTTTAGGACCATAATTTTTGGTGGTTATATCTGGTCTGGTTATAAAATCTATCTAAAATATAACCAAAATGTTCTTCAATAATTTATCCACATCTAACCAATATATAACCAAAATATAAAAATAAAATAATAAAATAATGAATAATAAATAAAATTAATTAAATAATACATAAAAATATAAATAAATAAATATAATAATAATAAATGATAAATTAATAAAAATAAATGAATAAATAAAAATAAAATATATTTATGAATAATATAATAATATAAATGATAAATTAAATAAAATATATTTAAAAATATAAATGAATAATAAAATATATATTTATAAATTAATTAAACAAATAAATAAATAATAATAATAAATGATAAATTAATAATATAAATAATAAATTAAATAAAGCATATTTATAAATAAAATAAAATTAATTAATAATAAACAAAATGAATTAAATAATACATAAATAAATAATAAGAAAATTGAATTAAAAAATTAAAAAATAATAATAAATAATATAAATAATAAATGAATAAAATATATTTATAAAATAATTAAAATAATTGAATAAATAATGAATTATATTTATAAAAAAATGAATAATAAACAAAATGAAATAAATAATACATAATAATAATTAATAAATTAAATGAATTAAATAATGAACAAAATAAATAAAATAAAATGAATTAAATAATACATAATAATAATAATAAATAAATATAATAATAAATAATAATATAAATAATTTTAGAGACAAATAAAAATAAATGAATAAATAGTAATAAATAATAAACAAAATGAATTAAATAATATATAAAAATAAGAATAAATAAATAAATAATAAGAAAAATGAATTAAATAATACATAAAAATAATAATAAATAAATAAATAATAAGCAAAATTAATTAAATAATACATAAAAATAATAATAAATAAATAAATATAAACAAAATGAATTAAATAATACATAAAAATAATAATAAATGAATAAATATAATCATAAAAAATAAATAAATGAATAAATGAATAAAATATATTTATAAATTAATTAAAATAAACAAATAAATAATAAATTAAATGAATTATATTTATAAAAAAATGAATAATAAACAAAATTTAAGACCAGGCCAGTTTGCCAAATAGGGTCTGGTTCAAAGAAGTTTGGAACCAGACAGTTTGTCAAACATGATCTGGTTTCAGTTTCCTCATACCAAGACCATTAGACCAGGCCGTTTACCAAACAGAATTTCAAAACATCACTTAGATCAGATCAAACCGGACGAGAGATTACCGGACCAAACCGGTTAGAAAGTACTTGACTGTTGCTAGACTTTCTTATCTCAAACATGGGTATAAGTAAGCTAGGTTAATTGACCAGTCAATATAAATGTCTCCTTGCCATCAAGAATGGGAAAGTATCTAATAAATAAGACCCTTACCCTATGAATATCCATGTGTACTTGTACATATAGCTAGATATGCAATAGGGCAAGTCTGACTCTTTAAATGTCGACAAACATTCCACATCATCTGGCCTTTAGAGTTGCCATTTCAACCTCTCAAGACAAAAATATATATATTAATGCGAAGAACAGCTATAAAAGTTGGGAGCAAGTATTTCCAAAACATTAATGAATCAAATGAATTATATTGTTGTTGCTTCTTTGTCCTATTATTTTATCAGGTTGAAGAAAAACTAATACTAAAACGACTAGACATTTCCTAAGCTTGACATGCAAACTTGGAAACGGGAGGCAACAAATTAATATGGAATATTAGTTCACTACCGAAGACTAATTCAAATTAGACGGATAAGAGAATCTCTTAAATATCAAAGAGTTTGGATAAAATACGACTGTTAAGATAAACATGCACAACTCTACCATTTCATGAAGCTTTTTAGTATGTCTCCTTGAGTGCTTGAAATGAGATCATCACAAACATACCTGCATGGGTGAATAAATTTTGAAGATCTCTGAATGCTTGTTTAATTTTCTTACTATAAAGCACTAGACTATGTCATATCTAACTTATGACTTTCAAGCATTCTGACATCAAAAGTTTGATATTGCAAGTTATTTTATGCATACACCATTAAGGTACATATCGTCTTATGTGTATGCAGAATAGTCAATATTATTGCTATAGTAAATCCAAAAGTGCTTCTTTGATAAGTAAACATGTCTCAAATTGTTATGGCTACTTTCCAAAAAAACAGATAAGATACAAAAAAGTTGGTTGATGTTTTCGATCAGCTAATTATGAAGATAGTGCTTAGCAATTCAGCGAGGTGAAAAAGCTTGGAATTACTGCGAATCCCTTTATCAAAGGGACATGTTGAATAGAGTGTGAAATTACTTACAAGCCCCATATCAAAGGGACATGTTGAATAAAGATTGAAACTACTACAAACCCATTTTCAAATGGATATATTGAATAAAACTCGGGATTACTCCGAACCCCCTTACTAAAAGGGGAGAGTTGAGTGAAGCCCAAAATCATTAAGCCCTTTCTAAAAGGATTGGCCAAGTGAAGTCAAAGATTACTACTTCAAATAGTGCCCTTGGTGAAGGGGTTAATAATACTTCCCTTATTAGAGGGGGAGAGAAAATTATTTCTCTTATTAATGAGGCAAGAACTACTCCACTTTGTTATATTAAAAAAGATGAACCACTACATCCCCTATCAGAGACGACAAGACAACTTTTGCCTATAACAAAGGGGCAAATAATAGAGGAAATAATGTGAAGCTCAACATTACTACTTTCCTTATTAAAGGGAGATAATTAACTCCCTTATGAGGCGACATAGTCTGTTTGAGTAAAATGACAAGAACCAATTCTTATTAAATGATTGAGTTCAACGAAGCTCCAAATGATTACTCCCCTTATTAAAGAGTCGAAACAATAACTATCAAATGTACCCTCTCGTATAAAAAGTGACACAAGTCACGACTGATAATGAAAATAAAGTTTCATTCGAATATCCTTGAAAAACAACCCTTGAGCAGTACACCCCTTGAAGGGGCATGTGCAAACAACCCATGTTGGTCTGGGGGCAAATCATGATCTTTTGAAGATGCTTGGGGGCATTACAGTTCGATGAGGGGTAAAGAGCATTCAAATGTTCTTCATAAAAAAAAATTAAGGTCTAAAATTTCCAACACAAACCCGAGACTATCTCGGCGGTATTTATATTGCAAGGTGTTAGATCAATGTGCTATTTGGTTGTATTCAATTGTGTTTTCTCTCCTGCTTAAAATTTATCAGGATCATGTCGAATACCAACCGAATTGTTTCTGAATCTTGACAAACAACCTCAAAAAGGTCCCCCACCACTACATCTGCGGATAAGCTCATAAGGCTCTAAAGAGTTAACATTCCTTATTAAAGGATGAGCTCAAAAATCTTGAAAAACCTACATCCCTTATTAAAGGGACAAGCCCACAAAATTCAGAAAATGTACATCCTTATTAAATGAATGAGCTCACAAAGCTTGAAAAAATCTACATTTCTTATTAAAGTGATGAGTTAACAAATCTCTGAAGTGTTAACAATCTTTATTAAAGGTTGAATGTCTGAAGCTCAAATAATCTACTTTCCTTATTGAAGGTCCGAGCTTCAAAGCTTAGTCAACATTCCTTACCAAAGGGATAAGCTTATGAAGCAGTAAATGCACTTCCCTTATTAAAGGGCGAGCTGAGTGAAGCTCGTAAAATGTATTTTCCTTATTAAAGGGAAAGCTGGGTGAAGCTTGTAAATACCTTCCTTATTAAAAGACAAGCTAAGTGAAGCTTGTAAATATTCTCCTTATTAAAGGAGGCGAGTTGATTAAAGATCGTAAAATATAATTTTCATAATACAAGCGATATGAAGAGTGCACTTGGTAAAGCTTGAAAAATTCATACTTTCCTTGTGAAAAGCACAAATTACATGACGCTTATAATGCAGACCCATCATTGAAAGAATTTGTTGAATACAACTATTTCCTTAATAGGGAGGCCAAAGGGATTATACACTTTTGGCTTGAATTATCGAGCTGAAAAAGTAAAAAAGATGAATTATTACTTAGCATTCCCGATACTCGACAAGCAAGAGATCGGGAATGGGGGGCAACTGATAGGGAATATTTAATATGTAACGAATTCCACGAGTCAAAGGAATTTTCATGACTTATCAGGATAGGGGATATACACTACCAAAGAAACCTAGTCCTAATGGGATACTACTAAGGCTCCCATAAAAAAGGAGTTAATCAGCTCATTCAGGTACAGTACAAATTCTGATAAAAAATATTTTCTTCTTCTTGATAGTACTAACTTGACCGTCGGAGTGCACCCGGTCGGCAACCGCCGCTCGTCACTTCTCTTATTTTGCAGGAATGGTATCCGGCTCTAGATCATGCAAATTTTTGCATCAACAATACGATTTTATCACGATTCTATTACGTTAAAATAATTGTTGGACGGTTAAGCCCTCCATATGAAAATGCCCAAAACCTTAATGATTTAGTTCACTATCAGATATCCCACTATATTGCCTAAATTTATGAAAAAATATTTAAAGGCTCAATGTATTAAAAAAATTTGAAAATTCTAATATGATTTAGAATTTTAAATTAAATTTTTAATATTATTAATTTTTAAAAAAAAATTAATACGTTTAGGTTTTGATTTTACGAATTCCAAAACGATTCTACCTAGATTTTCGATTCTGACAACCTAATTATTACTTCCCCAAGTTTTACATTTGTCATGGGCCCAAACACAACTGATCTGTCTGGTTGGAGAGAGAGTAACTGAGCTTTGGATGTTAAAGACTCAGATTCAGATTAAAGTTTAGGGCCTAGTTTCAAGGCTATTAAAGCCCATGAGGCATGGTGACCTGGATGATTGCGCTTTGTACTAGGCAATCCGCATTAGGAACTCTTACTCGAGAGACCCTTGGTACACAATGATGTATAATTTGCACTAACACCCTCTGAAATTTGCATCTATTTCACTTTTGTGCTGATTTTCAAAATTTTGACACTAACACCCCCTGAGATTTGATTTTGCTGCCATGACACCTCAAATGACCAAAATACCCTTCATCAAATTCGAAACTATTAAGAGTAATGTGAAATGACCTTTACGCCCCAACCCCAAATATATAAAATTCCGAAAAACATATATATAAATTCGAAAAAATATATAAAATTCAAAAAAATGTATAAAATTCGAAAACAAATATTTAAATTTTAAAACAAATATATAAAATTAGAATAAAATATATATAAAATAAAAAATATATATATAATTCAAAAATATATATATATTTCAAAAAATATATATTATATAATTTCGAAAAATATATATTATTTTATATATATTTTTCGAAATTTATATATTTTATTCTAAATTTATATATTTTTTTCAAATTTTAAATATTTGTTGTCGAATTATATACATTTTTTCGAATTTTATATATTTTTTTCGAATTTATATATATGTTTTTCGAAATTTTATATATTTGGGGTTGGGGCATAAAGGTCATTTCACATTACCCTTAATATTTTCGAATTTGATGAAGGGTATTTTGGTCATTTGGGGTGTCATGGCAACAAAACCAAACCTCAGGGGGTGTTAGTTTCAAAATTTTGAAAATCAGCACAAAGGTGGAATAGATGCAAACCTCAGGGGGTGTTAGTGCAAATTACCCTATTTTATATATTCTTCTTCTTCTTTTTTTTCCTTTTTTCAAAACACTTAATATTTTCTATTTCTCCTGTGCCTTTTTTTTCAAATTTGAATAAAAAAAAAAATTGAAAGACCAATACTATAGGTAATTTATAGAAATTACTTATCATTCCAAAATAGATCAACTCTATATATGACCTCAGTCGTAAGTTTCGCATCTCCACTCACATAATTTTATGTGGTGATGTTTCTATAATCAATCAAACTCTCAGGAATTATTAGTTAATCCTCAGACCATTTGTCTGAGTCAATCACTGAGCAATACACAAGCAAAAAAACAAATTAATGTTAACATAAAATTAATTACTGATACAATCGAATTGTCAATTGACTTTTAAGATAGAAGACTGTTATAAAAAAACTCTAAAAGAAATAAGATACATTTATGGTAAGGACACCACATAATTTAGGCAAAAGAGCATAAAGCTCCCTATACTTTTTAAGGGTTGTAAAATATTCCCTATATTTTTTTTTTATCCCATTTTATTACCCTTATCTTTCTAAAACAAGCAAACTACTATTCTCTTTACACCACTATATGCCCAAATTACCCTCAAGGTTTTATTTTATCATTATCATTTGTATTAAAATATAAACAAAATATATAAAATTTAAAAATATATATTAAATTTAAATTTTTTTTTATAAAATTCGAAAATAATATATAAATTTAAAAAAACATATAAAATTTGAAACAAATATATAAAATTCGTAAAAATTATATAAAATTCGAAATAAATATATAAAATTCATAAAAAAAATATATATTAAATTTTGATTTTTATATAAAATTAGAAAATAAATATAAAATTTGTAAAAGCATATAAAATTTGAAATAAAAATGATGTACATAAAAATATAAAAAAACTGTATTGCTACATGTTGTACCTAAAAATGATGTAGGTTGGCATGTTGATTCTACTTTGAAGAGACGAAAAATGTGAAGAACAAATCCATAAAAATCATGTTTTAATATTAATTTTCTCTCTTATCTAGTGGCTCATGATTTATAGTTCTCCCAATGGTACTGAGTGAATATGCATATCCAATAAAACAATCCATTTTGATTGTCCTATTGGGATCACAAAGCACCCCCAATGATATATAAAATTCAAAAAATATATATTAAATTTCAAAAAAAATATAAAATTAAAAAAAAAGTATAAAATTCGAAAATATATATATAAATTTAAAAAAACATATATAAATTTCAAATATATATATATAAAATTCGAAAAAAAAATATAAGTTCGAAAAATTTGTTCGCCGAATTTTATATTTTTTTTCCTAAATTTATATATATTTTTTGAATTTTATATATATATTTTTATGAATTTTATAATTTTTTCAAAATTTAATATATATATTTTCGAATTTTATATATTTTTAGAATTTTATATATTTTTTACGAATTTTATATATTTGTTTCAATTTTTATATGTTTTTTTCTAATTTTATATATTATTTTTGAATTTTATAAAAATATTTCAAAATTTAATATATATTTTTTTGAATTTTATATATTTTGTTTAAATTTTAATACAAATGATAATGATAAAATGAAACATTGGGGTAATTTGGGCATATAGTGGTAAAGGGGGTAGTTTGCTTGTTTTAGAAAGGTAAGGGTAGTGAAAATGGGCAAAACAAAGCATAGGAGGTATTTTGCAATCCTTAAGAAAGCATGGGGATGTTTTATGCTCTTTTATCTATAATTTATATTTTTTGTATACACAATAAAATTTTGGATCAAAATTTAAAAGGTGATAAATCTAAATGTAATATTTAATAGGTAAAAGGGCAAGACACCCCCAAACTATTGAGCTTTTGCAAGAAACCTCCCTAATCTAAAAACCACCTCCCAAACTATTTAAAGCATGCACTTGACCCCCTAATTGTAATATGAAAATATACTTCCATCCCCTCCTATTTTACTAATTACATTTTCACCATTTATTACAAAAATGTATATATTACGAAAATTACAATTTAATTTTTTTTTTATAAAATTCGAAATAAACATATAAAATTCAAATAGATATATATAATTCATAAAAAATATATAAATTTTGAAAAAAACATATAAAATTCGAAAATATATATATATAATTTGAAACAATATATAAAATTCGAAAGAAACATATAAAATTTAAAAAAACATATAAAATTCGAAACAAATATATAAAATTCGTAAACAATATATAAAATTCAAAAAACATATAAAATTATAAAATATATATATATATAAAGTGTGACTGAAGTTTAAGTGGACAAACCTCAGATTCATTAGTCAAGATAACAGATATTCTCCAACTCTCTGCAGAACTATTTCAAGGGTCACAATGGCGACACATGCCCCACGATGGTAATCCAAATAAGAAAATAACTAATAAAATATCTTATAAATATTAGATATGATATTAATTCCAGATATATGGAAAACATTCTTGTAAACTTTTACATGCCAATATTTCTTATTACGCATTTAGGACTTCCAAGTCCATAGGAATTGCCTTTCGCATACCAAACCCTTGTTGCTGTAAGTGCATTGTAGTCAACAATTCCACAAACAAAGTTTATTAATTTTGGCAGCTTGTGCCATATTAATCCAATAGAGAAGCATATGTAGGCCATGTTTGGTTCACGGTCCGGTCCTATGTGGTCCGGTCTTATAATGATTTTTTTGGAACCGGATACTGTTTCGTAACACGGTTCCAAAAAAACAAGGATCACTTGGGACCAAAAGGGGTAATTTGAGACAACAAAAAATGATGGTCTCAAGTGGTCTTATATACAATTGTCTTAACACATGGGACCATAAAATTTGAAATATATATATAAAATTAAAAAATATATATAATTTGAAAATAATATATAAAATTAAAAAAATAATATAAAAATTTGAAATAATGTATAAGATTTGAAATATATATATAAAATTCAAAATTAATATATAAAATGCAAAAAATATATTTAAAATTTGGGAAAATAAAAAAATTCCGAAATAATAGAAAAAATCCAAAATAATGTATAAAATTTGAAAATAATATATAAAATTTTAAAAATAATATAATTTTTTTAAAATAATGTATTAAATTCGAAAAACAATATATAAAAATCAAAATTAATATATAAAATTTTAAATATATATATATAATTTAAAAAATAATATATAAGTTTTGAAAAATAATATAAAAAATTTGAAATAATGTATAAAATTTGAAAAATATATAAAATTCAAAAATAATATACAAAATTAGATATATATATATATATATTTGAGAAAATATAAAAAAATTGAAAATAATATAAAAAATCAAAAATAATATATAAAATTCAAAAAATAATATAAAAATTCGAAATAATTTATAAAATTTGAAATATATATTATTTTTGAATTTATTATATTATTTTCAAATTTTTTATATTTTTTCAAATTTTATATATTTTTCATACTTAATATATTTTTTGAATTTTATATTTTATTTTTTTATTTTTTGAATTATTTTCTAAACATAAGACTAAACAGCTTGAATGAGACCATAAGACCAAACAGTTTTACCAAACAGACTTTCAGAACACCACCCAGATAAGACCAGACCAGACCGGACCAGATAAGACTAGACCAGACCAGATAAGACCGGACCGGACCGCCTACCAAACGGGCCCGTAAGGTTTGGCTAAATTCATTACTGGTGTTAGAAAATTAAAAGTACTATCATTATTATTAAAAAATTGTGACAAATTTTAATCAATAATATTATTATCTGTCGGAACAAATAAATTACATCGTGTTATCATCGGTAACCAATTAAATTTTGAATATAATTTTTAATCAAGTAATATCACACACAAATGATTATTTGATTAATATGTCTTAGCTTTGTACACTTCATGCCCAATGTAGAGAAAAGAAAAGGTTAAACAAATAATGTTGTCATGTATGTATATTACATGAACACACAATTATAGGTATTAGATAGTTGATAAAGTTATATAAAAATATGGGTAAATAGCATTAAACCCCCCTGAACTATCCTCTCTTTCCCAAGAAACCCCCTTGAACTATTGTTTTAACATTTAACTCCCTGAACTATCCCATTTTTTACAATCTAGTCCCTGCCGTTAGTTGCCTACCGTTAAGATGAAGGCTGGAAATCATGTGACCAAAAATCTGACCTTTTTGCCCTTGTAACCATTAGAGCATGAATTGCTTATAAAAACCCCAATTCACTTCTCTCTCCCAAATTAGGGTTTGCAGTCCAACGAAGCCACCACCAATGTCATCCGGAGCAACCTCGAGCAACTGCTGGCTCAGGTCGACGCTGGCGGTGGCGGAGTTTCCGACGAGGCTCTGGCAGACGATGCTCAATCGTGCTGTGACGGAAATCATCATGGCGGTGGTGAGGGGGGAGGAAGGGGGGAGGTGCACATTAGCAAGGAGAGAGGGAAGGGGTGAAGGATAAGAGAGAGATTTTGGCGGGAATGGGGGGTGGTGGTGGTGCAGTAGGTGCGAGAAGGAGGAATCATGCGTGTTAGTGTTGCCATGCAAAAATATGTGCCTATGTAGGACATGTTAACATGTCCTCTTTCATAATTCTTCTTTTTATGTTTTTTTCCAGTTAGCGAAAAAACAAAACAAAAACAAAATTCATCATCAATTTTTGTCTATTCTATCTGTTTCTTTATTTTTTAATTTGTTCTTTTATTTCTCATTCATATACAATATATATATATATATATATATATATATATGGACATTGTTATACAATTGGGAAATTAATACTATAAAAAAAAGATGTCATAAAATACATATACATAACCAAAAAGATGATTACGCAGCTAGATTCAAATGACATATATATATATATATATATATATATATTTTATCTCACATGGAGTTTAGTTTCGCCTTGTCATTTTTTTTTTATTTCATTTGGTTTTTCTCATGTCTTTTTTTAGTATTACAAAATATTATGTTTCATTTAAAATAATTAATTCATGCCATGTCATCAAAGGAGGGTTTAATTCAATTAAGGGCAATAAGGTAATTCACTATTTCCGTTAACAGAGCATTGACGGAATGGACTTATTTGCAACAATTTCTGATTTTCAGGGACCATTTGTTAGTTGAGGGGGGTTAGTTGGGAGAGAGAGTATAGTTGAGGGGGGTTTACTGCTATTTACCCTAAAAATATGTATAATTTATATAAAGGGTTGTTCCACAAACACCCCCTTGGGATTTGGCATAATTGCACACGGACCCCCTCGAAGTGGGATATTCCAATTGACACCCCTGAGCCTAACGTTGGTGAACCTAACTAATGGTTATATGAGAAGTTACTTTTTTACCCCTGTAAATTATAATTAAAAAAAAAAACCCTAAGTTGTGATTAGACCATTATACCCTAGGTTTTTAAGTTTTAATTTCTGATAACTTAGGTTGATTATTACTTGGGTTTTGATTAGAAAACTTTATTACTCTCTCTTCATTACATATATATATATATATAATTAATTATTACTATTCTTTATCTAAATGATTGTATATATATATATATATATACAGAGAGCAACAAACCCTTCGCCTCCTTTCTCTTCTCGCACACCCACCAACCTCCACACCGTTCTCTCTCTCAGCCGGAGTCACCACCACATCGATCACCAAACACGAGACCACCACCGACATCCAGATTTTTCACCAGAGCCGGGCATAACCTCTCTCTCTCGACCGTGGATACCACCACACTGCTCTCTCCGCCGCGACCCACCACCATTCGCCGCCCTCAATCCTTCTCCTCTTTCGGTCATCAATTTAGGGGTTTGCTATCTCAATCTCATCACAATTGAAACTGGGGTATTTCAATTTGTGGATTTCAAAATTTGGGAATTTTCCTTTTTGTGTTTGTGTTGATAGAGAATTTTTAACTATTTTAAATTGAAATTTGGGTGCTTGGAGTTTCTTTTGGTGCTGAGGAATTGGCGGCATCATAGGATATAAAACAATAGACAGATCAGAAGAATATGGAGATTAGGACAAGAGAGTTGTTGTGTGCCCACTAATCTCTTACCAGACAAACCTGAAAATTCAATTTGAAGATATTATATTTACGAAATTTGTGAAGACCCTTAATCTTACTATTCAAGTTATTTTGAAGTTAGGGTTTCTATTTGCAGAGAAACCGATTGGATCTGGGAATTTGGTTCTCTCTCTCGCGCGTGTATGGCGAATCGAAGATGAAGAAGCAATCGCAATTTAATTTGATGATGAATTGAGGTTGTTATTGTCAACCCAGTGTACTTCCTGGGTATATAGATATACAAACCCATATACATAGGCAGGAGATGAAAAGGAAAGAAAATCTGTGTTGATTTTGCTTAATTTGTATTGGTGTGGACAAACCTATATAATAGATATACAAACCTATATATATAAATATAGATATACAAACCTATATATATAGGTATTTTTGTACGTAGGTTTTTCCAAGACCTTGTTGTATACGCATTTAGAGAATTTTTTAATTTCAATATATATATATTCCGAAATATATATATTTTGAACCTTATACTATTTAGTTTAATCAATTAACTCCCATTGTGTTTACTTTGCTCCATATACTATTCAATTTTATCATTATGCCCCCTCACCTCACATTTTGTCAAAATATATAAACTACCCTCAATAGTATAAGGTGGTTTAGTGAAATCAACCATTTTAAAAAATTATTTTTCGAAAATCAATTATATTTTTCACAAAAATTATAAATTCAAAAAATATATATATATTTTTCGCAAAAAAATTATTTTTCAGAGGGAGTATATTATTTTCCAAAATATGAATTATTTCAAAAAAAATAATATATATTTTTTGCAAAGAAATTATTTTTCGGAAAAATATCATATTTTGGAACATAATAATATATATTTTTTACAAAAAAAATATTTTTCGGAAAATATCATATTTTGGAACATAATATATATTTTTTGAAAAAAATTATTTTTCGGAAAAAAATCATATTTTGGAACAAAATATATATTTTTTCGAGAAAAAAATCATATTTTGGAACATAATATATATTTTTTGCAAAAAATTTATATTTTGGAACATAATATATACTTTTTCGCAAAAAAATTATTTTTCGGAAAAAAAAATCATATTTTGGAACATAATATATATTTTTCGGGGAAAAAATTATTTTTCGAAAAAAATCATATTTTGGAACATAATATATATTTTTTGCAAAAAATTTATTTTTGGTAAAAAATCATATTTTCCGAAATATATATATATTTTGAAATTTATAGTTTTTACGAAAAATATAATTTATTTTTAAAAAATAATTTTTTTAAGTGTTGATTTCACTAAACCCCTTTATACTATTAGGGGAGGGTAGTTTAGACATTTTGACTCAAAATGTGAGGAGAAATGGACATAGTGATGAAATTGGATAATATAGGAGACAAAGTGAACATAGTAGAAGTTAGTTGATTAAATTAAATAGCATAAGGGATTTCTTGAAGTTAACCCAATTTTTAATTTAAACATATAAGGGTATTTAAATTATTTCATACACTGAGGGTAAAATAGAAATTTTATATAAAAGTTAGTGCTGACATAGCAAAGTAACAGCCTTTACTATCGAAGTCAACGTGAAGGGGGTGTAAGTGGAATGAAATTTAAATTTTAGAAGTGTTTGTGGGAATATTCAACTTCAAAAGGGTTTGTGTGTAATTAGACCAAATCTCAAGGAATGTTTATGAAAATAACCCTTATATAAATCAAACTTGAAAGTTTTTTTTTAAAATTAAAATAAATAATAAATATTAAATTTAATATATTTGGTTTCACCCAAAACTCAAACCCACTTCGAATTTTGATTTTTAATACCAAATTCTCCCCTTACCGAATTAAAAAGGTTACCAAATTTACCTCACTGTATGTCCAATTTGTCTGCCACTATATCCCAATGTTTCATTCTTTTTAAAAAATTCGTCTATAAGAAATAATGACAGTCCAATTTTGTCTGTCACCTATTCTCCATTTTTCATAAGTATTATTGCATTATATAATCTGAAATACATATTTTCACATACCAAATAATTCACTCTCTCTCTCTATCGCACAACGACCTTTCTCTCAAAAATTCTAAAGTGCTCTCTAGGGTTTCCAAATCAGACCTTGAAGATGATCGGAAATGGAGTTCACGAGTGCGATTACCTCGAGAAGACAGTTGAGGATCAGGAAAATCGGAAGAATTCATCGTCGGAGAAGAAATACGGCGTCGAGAAGAGCAAGAAAGCTTATCGGAGTAGAGAGAGAGCACGGCGACGGTAACGATGGTGGTGACAGCATACGAGTTTTGCCTCTCAATATTTGGGCTATAACAGGTAAATGTAGGGTTTCTTCTTCTTCTACGATAATTTATTTCTGGCTTTCTTTGGCTGTTTGTACAAATTGTGTGTCTAAATAGCTCAAGCTCTACAAAAACTAAGTGATTTTTGTTGATTCAGCTGCAATTGGACAACATGTTTGTATGTATATATGTGTATATTATGTATATATGCACCTATAGATGTGTGCATTTGTGCTTGTATATATATGTGTATGTAAGCATATAGATCATTGTTTATAGCACATTTTCTATATATACATATTGTGAATTAATCTACATTCCACAGATTTTGCCTGATTGGGAATCATTTTGGTTTAACTGTGGTTCTCTGATTTAGATTTTTAATTTCATTTTAACTCTTGTTTACATATTTGAGTATTCTGAAAAATATGTACAGACTCGAGTTTATTCATGCATTTCCGTTGATTTTTTGTTCCGTAAGCCTGTTCATTTGATTGTTGCATTTGAGATTGGCTATATCTTAGGTAAAGTTCATATGAAATTTTGGGGAACATTCAGTGAACAATTAGAAAGATTTCTTTGAGAGTGAAAATTTACATCAAATAGGTGATCAACACCTGAATGCATTTTATCTTTTGCCATTTTTAGGAAATCATAAAAGATTTGAATGGTATATTGGTATTATTACTAAATGTAGAGTTAACACCTTAAGAGGGACAGACTATCTTCATCTGTTACTAAATTCTAAGTAAGCGTTTTTTATGAACAAATCTGATTGGAGTCGCCTAAAAAGTCGATGGTGAAGTGTAGTATTACTTATTTTGCTCTTAATATGTTTCTCTCACTTTATTGCTCACTCGCCAAAATACAAATGTCTCGGGGACTCTAATTTATTTTTTGCAGACTTTAATTGTGCACGGCTATGAACTTGTTTCTGGTGGAACTTGGAACCACTTAGTTCTGGTGAATTTGAAAAGTAAGGTGAATGTTTTTCTGATCATCCTTCATTTACCACAGATTTTTTTTTTTCATTTGTGTTTGAATCTCTTAAAAGAATAATTCCTACTTTTAATGATACTGATGCTTCAATTAATCCAAACAAATTTGAACAAGTAAACTCTGATTTAGTGCAATGCATAACATTTAAGAAAAAAATTCTTCTTCCAATACTTGTGTCTCTGCGATGATATTTCTTAAAACACTTTGACACAACTCTAGTACAATTACCTTTTGGAATTAACTAAACTATTGAGCATATGCAAGTTAAATAGGTACATGTGTGTCGTTGTGTTGTTTTTCTAAAATTTAAAAGAAACAGTTGATTTGTTTATGGTCCGATCGGAGGAGGAGGTTCCACCAAAGTGGTGGATGGTCAGATTTGGCTAGCAACTCTGGCCATGGATCCACAAGGCGCTCGTCTTTTTGTCTCTATACAAGCAACCATGAATCTCACCTCACCTCTAGCTCAAGCTCCAGCTCCAGCTCCTCCTTGGTAATATCTAAATTTCTACTCATGACCTCTCTCAATAGATTCATGTGTGTACGGGTTTGTATATGTATCATGGTTGAACATCGTGGTATCGATTTGGGTTGCGCTCTCAATAGCATTGTAACATATCAGGACAATATCGGTCTCAAAAGTGAAAATCTAGTGACTATCAAAAATGTTACGAATCACGCGATACATAATGTATCGGACCATGATATGTAATTTATTCTAACCTTGATTATTTGTACAAACAACAAAGAAGCACACAAAACCAAGTCTACGAGGATGACAAACTTGGGGATGTTGCCAGGGAAGCCAGAGGGAGATTAGATGAGAGGCTAAGAGCACAAAGAAAATCAGAAACCAAAAGGTAACAATATCGCAAATTAATCTTGTATCTAGTCTTTTGCTTCCACCTAGCGTATGTTAGCATTCACATGCACACACACACACACATATATATATATACACACAAATGATTGGTTTCTGATTTTATATTTGAAATCAGGAAGGAGAGCCAAGACAACATGAGGGGTGTGGAAGACATGGTGATAGGGGATTTGCAAACAGAGGTGTTTGGATTGAAGAAGAGTAGTGGCTCAAAGAGGTTCGTAAATTGGCACAAAATTAGGAATTGCAGTTATAATGTCCCTGCACAATTGGTATATCATCTGTTATTATATTAGGTACACTAATATTATCATATAGTGAGAATATTAATTTGAAATCTAGACGAAGTAGTTTTTCTGTTTTAAACTAAGAGTTCAGAGTATTTATTTGAAATCTAGATGAAGTAAGAGTTGTTCTGTTTTAAACTAAGAGTTCCAAATATTCCAATGGAAGACGCGCCTAATTACTTTGCAATGCACATTTCTTTTCCTTATTTATTTGCAGTTAATTTAGCAAGAAAGATCCAATAAAATATGAAGACTGTTGTATAATTGCTAAAACTTATAGACGAGGTTGAGGAGTTTGGGCTTTTTGCACAGATTCTATTGTATCTTTTGGCTTTCCATCATACTACATTATTATTATTTTCTGTTTAAGCTGGAGTTCATCTAGGAAATTTGAGTTGAAAGTTCTTTTTAGGGGTTAAATACCCGCTCTCTTTGTGTGTGCTAACTGGGACTTTTCTTCTGTATCGTGGCTCAATTGTTCTTTGGTTGCAGCTTCTCAAACCACATTGCTTCACTCATTCAAAGTACGCCCCTTCTCTCTCTTCTCTTTATGCCAATGATTTCATCCTTCTTAGCTACTTTGTCTTAAGACACTAGTTTAAGAGCGGATTTCACTTTTTTTTTTCATGGGGTGCTACTTATATATATATATATGTATGTGTGTGTGTCTGGTGCAGGACAGAAAATTAAAGCAATGGGCAGGCATGAATCTGAGGAAGGGTTTCAATGACAAGATAAAAGGATAAAAGAACAGAGATGCAAAACTTGAGAAGCTTGAACCATGTCTTGCTAGAGGTAGAGCTAGAGCTTTGATCAGAGATGCCATGGTTAGTCAGAGCAGTTCATCGCCTTGTGAAGATGCCTGATTATGTAAATATGTAATATCTTGAAGTATGGATATTCATTGTATTTAGTTGCGTAAGATATAATTTTGTCTTGGTCATTTATTTTCTAATTATTATTTTCTAATTATTAGATACATTTATTGTAAAAAAGCATTCTTTTATTGTAATGAATGAAATTGGTGTTAATAAATATTTTTGGTGTTGAATAAAAAAAAATTGATGCAATATTTGGAGGCCTCTCGTGGATTGCAAAAGCAAAAGCAAAAATAAAAAAATAAAAAGAAATAAAAAATGTAGGCAATTGGGGCTACAGTGGTGGACAAAATTACAACTTGGATGTCCGTCGATAAGTTGTCACTATAGGTTATAATAACAGTTTTTACCCCTTTTAGTAGCGGACATGTCCGTCACTAAAATCCTTATTTTTTGTAGTGCTTATTAGAGGCAGAGTGGGTCGGAATCCGGAAGGGTTGGATTGAACTGCCATTAGACTTGTCAGCAGGTCGGATTAATTAAATCCATATTCAATTTATTAATAAAATTGGATTCTCGGATTCGGATCATAATTGAATTAGCTAATCCATATCCACATTGAAAACAAAAACATTAATTGAAGAACTCAAATTCGAGGTAAGAAAGCAGATTCAAAAAATTTCTTTCAATGCCAATAATTATTTCTCTTTTTTAAAAAAACAAGAAAAAAAACTTTTTTGGCTCTTACTTAATAATTTTATGAAGATATATCCACATTGGACAAATATTCTTTCAATTAAGATTGATAATCAAACAGTAAATTGGGAAGAAAAAAGAAATACACCATGACCCAAGAGACTTATTAATTTCGTGAAAAGTTAAGAAAATCTTTCTAAATATACATGATGTCCCAAAACACTTGTTAATTTCATGGCTGAAAGCTAAACAATTATCGAGTTCAATTGCAGCAACATACATGTAAAATTATTACTTTATGTTCTATTAAAAATTGGAATATACTTTGAGAAAAAGAAAAAAAAAAAAAAAGGAATATTACAATGCATGGATATTACTGTAACACAGATTGTACAAGTTTGGAGCCTATATAT
Source organism: Cornus suecica (assembly GCA_963922005.1). Taxonomy (NCBI): domain Eukaryota; kingdom Viridiplantae; phylum Streptophyta; class Magnoliopsida; order Cornales; family Cornaceae; genus Cornus; species Cornus suecica. The sequence continues at coordinate 19,736,636 of OY998239.1, read as the reverse complement.
GTAGGCAGACTCATAGGTTTACTAGGCTGTCTAATCAATGTATTCCACAGAGGTAACAAGTCCCACATCGACAAAAGATGAGAAGGTTTTGTAGTTTATATATAATATTCTTACAATAGACTTGTGTCCCTTCGGGGATATCCGGTAGGATGGAACGCACAAATCGAGAAATGGTCCAAAAGTTTTTCTGATCATTTTGCCCTCATTCTTTAACATTGTTTTTACTGAAAACACCCTCGTAATCTATCTCTTTCCCACATTGCCCCTGTTCTGAGACTCACCAGAAGCTTACGGTGGACTCCTACAACTCTCTCTCTCTCTTCACATATATATATATATTCGCACATGGCTTATCACTTTTGTAAATTAATGAAAAATAAATAAAAATTATCGGCTTAAACTACAAAGACAATTTATACACTAAACATATGAAACAATTGCATAAAGCATTAGCTATTATAAAAAAATTAATCAAATTAAAAAAAAAAAATAAGAAGAAGAAGAATGAACCAATTTTAATAGTAATAACAACATTTGTTATTCAAATTTATCTTTTGAACAAAATTCTATATTGGTAAAAAAATAGAATTGTCATTTCTAAATGATAATCGATGGAAGTAAAGAAATTTAAATTAATTTTAATTGATTGCACAAGAAGATCATGAAAACTTGGGGTATACACAAAAGTGTTTTAGTATACTAGAACTGATAAATACTTGGTTTATGAATTATTTTGTTGTTGTAAATTATTGATAATTATAAAGATTTAATGATCATGTTGATATTGTTTGTTCTATAGTTAGAGTTCAACATACAACTGAAACTTTCAAGTACTTGATTATATTCTGAAAATTTTGTTGCATTAGAAATGTATTGTTTTCTTTTGCATTCGAAATGTGTTTTTCTCTTAATCAATAATGTTTTACACATGAAAAATTTAGATATATATTTAATATAATTTTTTTAAAAAAAAACACATTTGATATATAATCTACACTTCACAATCACATAAGTTCATAACTTTGAAATCAGGTGCATCCCACGTGGTCTATGCTAGTACGTATATATATATGATCAGATCGAATTATTATTTGATCGGATCACCTAAATCCATATCCGATTTGTTAATAAAATTGGACGGTCGGATTGAGATCATAATAGGATCATCGAATTTTTTGATAATTCATATTCGACTAATCGGATCGGATAGAATTACATTAACAAACAGATCTAACTACCATCCCTACGCAAATGTATATTAGTACTATTATTATTATAGCCATCTTCTTACTCCTTGATAAGTTCACAAAATCACTATTTTAAATGTCAAAAATAAATCTTCAATTCACCATTTTATTATATAAATGTTCTTATATATATCTTTTTATTTCTTATAGGTTTGAATTGAAAAAGATGAAGAAAATATATTAGAGTGAAAAAATGAATGCACATAGATGGAAAAAAGAATATATAATGCACATGGATGGAAGATGAAGAATATAATGCACGTGAAGAAAGAAGAAAATGACTTGGAAAACATCAATATTCAAAGAAAAAGGAAAGAAAAGTAGATATAACTTCACTTTACAAGATGTCATTATATTCCAATTTTCTCTATAAATAGGAGAGTAGTTGAAAATTGTAGGGAGTTAGATGGTAGAGTGTGAGAAATTGTAGAGAGAATTTAGTCTTGTATCAAGTTTTTATTTTGTTGTAATCTTTTTCTTAGTTAATGAAAATTTCTTCTATCATCATGTTTTATTTCTATATCATTATGCTAGCTTAAACATCTTCTCAAGGGAGTGATGAAGCCACATTGGATAAGATATACATAATTTTATTTTATTTCTTATTGTTTAATTCTCTTCTCGAAATAATTCTTTCAAGTGACAAAACCTACAATAGAGGTTGAAAATAGAGGAAGGATTTTCCGTGATTACCAATCAATGGAAATACGGGGAATGCCTACCACTATTTTTATTTATTTATTTTTAAGCCAAAACATTAGAGGGAAGATTTTTCGTGATTAACAATTAATGGAAATACGGGGAATGCCTACCAATATGTATGTTTATGTTTAATAGGTTGGAGGAGAATTTGCAATAAAAATATATAATATTATTTATATAGACCCGGGTGGTGGATTTTCTTCCCTTGAGATTTCTTCCACCATTTGATAATTATTTAGTTATTTTAGTTTACTATTCAAAAAAATTCAAGAATTGTTTTAAGTAATTTCTTTTTAATCTCGAAAATTAAAGTTTTGGATCCTAATCTTAAAACGAGTTCCAAGTTGAGAGTGGTTCGACCCTACTTATTGATATACTATTTTAAGTAAAGTATTTGTAGGTATTATAAATTTTGTTGACCGAAGTTTGGTGAAATAACGACAAATATTAACAAATCATCAACCGTCAAATGACGTCGTTGCCTGATCAACATTGAATTTGGAGTCAAAAATTCAAGACTACAAGTTTTCGGGAACCAACCCGAATTTTCTATCCCTCCCTTTATTTTAATTTTTCTATATTGTGTGATTTTTGTTAATTTTTGAAAAAAAAAAAAAAAAAATCCACTTTGTAATCTGCTCATTGTGTAGCAGTGGGTTCTTGTAGAAATTTTTTTAAAAATAAAAAAAAATCAATTGTTTCAAACTTCCAGTAGACTATTCCAGCATATAGTGTAAAATTTCATTAGAAATAAAATAAAAAAAAATAAAAAAACAAACAAACTGCAGTTTCAAAGTTGTACTTTCAGTTTCATTTCCTTTCCACATTTTCATTTGAGAAGTCAACTTTCCACATTCAAAATAAAAATAATAATAATAATAAAAAAAACAGATTAGTTTAATTATTATTATTTTTATTATTCACTCAATTTTGTTTTCATTTTATTTATTTAATTACTTGTTTATTTTTTTTGTTTCTTTTACAGGAGATACCGTACCGGTTCGTCAGTCAGGTTCCATATCTCTAAACCTTTGTTATTTTTTTTTCTTAGATTAAGTGAAAATTTTGCATGCGAATTCTAGGATAGAATAACATTAGAAATTACCCTAAGTTCTCATCCTTTGTATTTAGTTTATTTCTATTTTATTAGTTTTTTTCTAGACACAAATTTTGCATGCGAATTCTAGGATAGTATAACATTAGAAATTCCCCTAAGCTCCCATGTTTTTTTTTTTTTTTTGTTTTTTTTCTCTTCTGTGTGCATATTTTAATTAGCATTTTGCATAAGATACTTAAGGGCAAAATTCCCACAAGATACGGTCGGGATTTCATCACCCGTTTCCGTGGCCCACAAATCACAAAAATCCTTACATTTGTTAAACCATGAGCCTAATTTTAAAATTCATTAGCAATAATCCAATTTAGGGTTACGAGCTCATAGGCCCTCTAGGAAGGAAGCGGTTGGTAGTTACTCCAGTGAGTCATTATCAAATTGATAAACGGTAGGAAATTCTGTCTAGGAGTGTGGTTGACGCGCCATTAAGCAGGCCACGTGCCTCACCACACTTTCCTGGGAATTACTCCGTTGTTAGTTTGATGATCCTTAACTGGTAATCTATCGACTTAATCTGGAATAGAGTAGGAGCTGTCTAATTAAGAGAGAATTAATTTGGACACCATCCTATTAATTCTCTACAATATTAGATTTAAAAATTCACCACCCTTTAATTTAAGCTCAAGATAACAAAACCAAAATTTTTGTGTGATTTGCCCATCATCTAGCCTTTTTAGGTTTCTTTTTGTTTATTCCCCAGTGGTTGCGAGTTAACAAGCATTTAGTTATATTTCCCAACTGATCTGTCCTTATTTGATTTAGAACAAAAATCAACTCCCTTGTTAAATCTGTCAATCACCAATAATTCATCAATGGCTGCAGCGAGAACTCTTAATGATTATTTTGCCCCAATCACAACCAACCCACCCAATTGCATTGTTCTACCTGAGAATGATGCACCCCAGTTTGAGATTAGACCCGCCACAATCAATATGTTGCCAAAATTTCATGGACTTGAAAGCAAACAACCCTATATTCATTTAGGGAAGTTTTTAACAATATGCAACACATTCAAAAATCAAAATTTGAATGAAGAGGGTGTTAAACTACGTCTTTTTCCCCTGTCCTTAGAAGATAAAGATGCATCATGGCTAAACTCCATTCCACCCAACTCCATTCGATCATGGGATGAACTTGCAAGGAAATTCATGAGTAAGTTTTATCCCATGCAAAAGACCAAATCAATGAGATATGCCATTAGTACTTTTAGAGGGAAAATTGAGGAACAATTCCATCAAACTTGGGACCGATTTCATGACTTGCTACTCAAATGCCCACACCATGGCTTTGATAAAGCACAACTAGTTCATTTATTCTATAAGGGACTTTCACATATGAACCGAACCATGATTGAGTCAATGCACCAAGGAAAGTTCAATGCCCAAACCCCTGACCAAGCATATATATTTTTGGAGGAACTAACTGAAACTGCCCAAAATTGGAATTGGAACAAATTGATAATGAATTTTCGAGGAATGATCAAATGAATAGAACATCTGGTTTTTATGAGATCAAACCTGAAAATGAGTTAAAGTCTGTGATGCAAAGTCTTGCTGATGGAGTGAAAGACTTGGGTAAAAATTTGATGCATTTGCCCTAATATCTACCCCTGCACAATGCAATGTTTGTTCTGGTTTATCCCATCCAACAGAGGAATGTCCGGTCTATTGTACATCTCAACATTCGGATGCGCAAGTTTGTGTTTTCAATACCTTTAGGAGACCATTGCCTAATACATTTAGCCAGAGTTACCATCCTGATACTAGAAACCATCCTAATTTTTAATGGAGGCAAAATTTACCTCCACAAAACTTAAGTGGTCAGTCTGGTTTTCAAGGTAACTCCAATAGGCAACCTCCAACTTAAGGACCAATAATTCCTCAAAATCAATTCCCTAGGAATAACCAGTTCAATCCTACCCGAGATTTAGCAGTTGATCCCATGAACAACTATGTTGCTCATGTCCCACCGGTCAATAATACTTCCAATTATGAAGACACTTTGAAAATGTTTGCCCTTAATCTTGATCAATCCAATAAGCATTCCAATCAGAGATTTCAAAAGTTAGAAAATAACTTTGATCTCTTAACTCAAAATCAACTGCAATTTCAACAGTCTCTCCAAAATCAGTTGAGTCAACTCACAGCAACTCTGTCTGAAAGACAAAGGGGTACATTGCCTAGCCAACCCGAAATCAATCCAAAAAGACAAAGAGTTAATCTTGTAGGGACTCCTTCCACTTCTGACCAATCAAATGCCAATGTAAATTCCATCATTACCCTCAGGTCAGGAAACAAAATTGATAATAAGGTTGAGCCACCCATCAGTAATGAAATTGAACCATCCAAATCTTTTCCACCCAATTCCCAAAAATCCAAAAAGGACCAAGTTCCTAAGCTTGATGAGGTCATTCCAAAGCTGTTTATTCCACGTGCACCTTTTCCCTCTAGACTAGTCAACAATAAGAAGGATTCTCAATACAGTGAAATCTTAGAGATTTTTCAAAATCTCCAGATTAACATTCCATTTCTCACTGCTATTAAACAAATTTCTTCTTATGCAAAATTCATTAAAGACTTAGTCAAGAGGAAAACCAATATCCTTAAGGAAGCCTTCATAGCCCAACATTGTTCCTCCTTCCTACAAAACCAAGCTGTGGTTAAACATAAAGACCCTGGTAGTCCAAATATCACTTGTAGGATAGGAGAAAATTTTGAAGGTCAAGCTTTATTGGACCTTGGTGCCAGTGTCAATGTGCTACCGTATTCAGTCTACTTGGATTTGGGATTGACTGATTTGAAGAAAACTGATGTTAGAATTCAGTTAGCTGACCGATCCATCAAAATTCCAAGGGGTATCATTGAGGATGTGATAGTAAAAGTTAATGATTTTTATTACCCCGTAGACTTCATTGTGTTAGACACTCAACCAACCCAAGGTAAACAAATTCCAATCATTTTAGGTCGACCATTTTTAGCCACAGCCAATGCATTGATCAATTGTAGAAATGGTAGCATGACCTTAACCTTTGGGAACATGAAAGTGGAAGTCAATGTGTTCAATTTGATGAAACAACTCATTGAATCAGAGTCTGTTGAAGATGTTTGTCTCATTGATTCATTGACCAACCACACCTTTAACCACTCATATCCTGAGGATCCACTCCAGCATTGTCTAGCCCATTTTGATGATAATTTGGATGAAGCTAATAACATTAGCCAAGTAAATGATTTGCTAGACTCTGCCCCAACCTTTGAAGCATCCAAGTATAAATCCAAATTCGAATCATTGTCCTTGCCAGTTAACACTGAATCTGAAAATACAAAGAAACCACCTAATATTGAATTAAAGCCTTTACCCGAGACTTTAAAATATTCGTATCTTGGTGAATCTGAGACTTTTCCAGTGGTAATATCTTCTGAGTTAACTGAGCAACAAGAGTCCCAATTAATTGAGGTTCTTAAGACAAATAGGGAAGCCATAACATGGTCCATTGATGATATCAAGGGCATTAATCCTCTAGTGGTGCAACATCGCATTCACTTAGAAGATAATGCGAAAACCTGTAGACAGCCTCAAAGGAGACTTAACCCCAATATGAAATAAGTTGTCCGCGGAGAAGTTATCAAACTTCTTGACGCTGATATCATCTACCCGATTTCTGATAGTCAATGGGTGAGTTCAATCCAGGTAGTTCCTAAAAAGTCTGTCATCACTGTTGTGTCCAATGCCCATAATGAGCTTGTTCCTACTCGCATTCAAACTGGATGGCGAGTTTGCATAGACTACAGGAAACTGAATAGCGTGACTAGAAAAAACCATTTTCCACTTCCCTTCATCGACCAAATGTTAGAAAGATTAGCTGGTCAGGCCTTCTATTGCTTTTTAGATGGTTATTCTGGTTACAATCAAATTCCTGTCCACCCTGATGACCAAGACAAAACTACTTTCACCTGTCCATTCGGTACATTCGCCTATTGTCGCATGCCATTCGGCTTGTGTAATGCACCAGCTACATTTCAGCGATGTATGATGAGTATATTTAGTGACATGGTTGAAAAGCTTCTAGAAATCTTCATGGATGACTTCTCTGTCTTTGGGTCATCATTTGAGCAATGTCTAGACCATCTTTCTCTCGTACTTCAACGTTGTCGTGATAATAACTTGGTACTTAACTGGGAAAAGTGTCATTTCATGGTCCAAAAGGGAATTGTCCTAGGTCATAATATCTCCAGTGCAGGAATTGAGGTAGACAAAGCAAAAATTGATCTAATCTCCAATCTACCTATCCCCAAATCTGTTCGAGATATTAGAGCATTCCTAGGTCATGCCGGTTTCTACAGGCGTTTCATCAAAGATTTCAGTAAGATAGCTAGACCTTTGACCCATCTTCTAGCTAAAGATGCACAATTTGAGTTTACTGATGCCTGTAAGTCCGCCTTTGAGTACTTAAAGTCAGCACTCACTACTGCACCTATCATTCGCTCACCTAATTGGAACTTGCCTTTTGAAATTATGTGTGATGCGTCTGATTATGAAGTAGGTGTTGTTTTAGGCCAAAAAGTGGATAAAGCACGACATGTCATATACTATGGTAGCAAAACCTTAAATGATGCCCAAATCAACTACTCAACCACTGAGAAAGAGTTGCTAGCAGTCGTGTTCTCCTTTGAGAAGTTTAGATCTTATTTGGTTGGATCTTGTCCAACCACTCAACCACTTAAATATTGTCCAGATCAGATCATTCGTAGGTGTGTTCCTGAGGTAGATCAAAAGTCTGTCATTTCCTTCTGTCATGACCAGGCATGTGGTGGCCATTTCAGTTCCAAACGAACTGCTGCAAAAATCTTGCAATCAGGATTCTATTGGCCAACCATTTTCAAAGACACCCACACATACTGTCTAGCTTGTCATAGATGCCAATTGCTAGGTAAGATTACCAAAAGAAACGAATGGCCTCAACAATCGATTCTCGTCGTTGAAATCTTTGACGTATGGGGTATTGATTTCATGGGACCATTTCCATCCTCATTTGGCAATCTCTACATCCTTTTAGCAGTTGATTATGTATCAAAATGGGTAGAAGCTTTAGCCTCCAAAACAGCTGACCATAGAGTTGTAGTGCGTTTTTTCAAAGACCAGGTTTTGCCTCGGTTTGGAACACCTCGAGCCATAATCAGTGACAATGGTTCACATTTTTGCAACAAAGTCTTTGGAAACCTGTTGTCCAAATATGGAATCAATCACAAAGTGGCCCTATCATATCACCCTCAAACCAATGGTCAAGCCGAGGTATCTAATAGGGAGATTAAACAGATCTTAGAGAAAACAGTTAACCCCACAAGGAAGGACTGGAGTCTTCGTCTCCAGGATGCTTTATGGGCATACCGTACTGCTTACAAGACCCGTATAGGAATGTCCCCATATCGATTAGTCTATGGCAAAGCCTGTCACTTGCCTGTTGAACTCGAACACCGTGCTTATTGGGCCATCAAGGCCATAAACTTTGACTATGATAAAGCCGGTCAACGTAGGACCCTTCAACTTGATGAGTTAGAAGAAATCAGAAACGATGCCTATGAGAGTTCAAAAATTTATAAAGCCAAGACTAAATTGGAACATGACAAACACATTCTCAAAAAGGAGTTTTTCATAGGACAAAAGATTCTTTTGTATAACTCCCGTCTTCAATTATTTCCTGGGAAGTTAAGGTCACGTTGGTCAGGCCCGTACTATGTCCATCACATTTCTAGTCATGGTGTCATTGAGTTACAAGACCCTAAGAATGAACAGTTGTTTAAAGTTAATGCTCATTGTCTAAAGCCTTTCCTAGAACTTGAAACTTCTGAAAATGAGGAAATTCTCCTCATTGATCCGATTTATTCGAACTGATCTATTTAGGGGTAGCACATATGTTGAGTCTGGCTGAAGACGTTAAACTTAGCGCTACTGGGAGGCACCCCAGTCAGTTGTGTAAATTTTTCTATCAATTTTATTTTTTCACTCTATTTGGATATGTTTAGATTTTGTTTGGGGGTAAAGTCTGTCATAATATTTTCAATCACTTGACTTTTCTTTTGCCAAGAATCTTTACAGGGACTATACTCCAAACACACCACCTCAATTGCGGTAATTTGTTCCAATTTGTCTCTTAGATGTATTTTTAAACACTAGGGACAATGTTATTTTTGTTTGGGGGTGGATATCTATTTAATCAAAATAGAATTTCATTATTAAAAAAAAAAAATTGAAAAATTGATTTCGTTTGGAAAAGTTTTTTGTTTTTATGCATGAGTGTTTTGCATTATAAATTGATTAAGTTTGTGTTTATGATATATCAGTAGTATGTGATGCGATATTCCCGCTCATGAGAGTAATGATTAGATTGAGTTAGTGAAATGATGTGGTTTTACATAGGTAAATAAATTAGTGAAATTGAAACCGAAAATGACAACTTTGACCTATAAGCACATGCACACATTCACTATGGGAAAAACAGTTGATCTTTGACTATGGAGTTGAAAAATTAGTTTTGCCGCTATAAAAGGGGAGAAGGGGAGATAGAATGGAGAAAATTAAAAAAAAATTTTATTTTCAAAGAAATGCAAAAAGTAGTTCTTCGATCTGAATAACCGGACCTTGGTATCACTAATATCATTGTTCGCATAAAAAGGGGAGAAAACTAATGAGCATAAATCCCATGAAAGAATTTCGGGCCCAGTTGGTCAGGACTAAAAAATCCTCGCTGGAAAGTCCGGAGCTTATAAATACAAAAAAGGATGGAAGAGAAATGATGGAAATAATGATTTTTTACGAAAAATATGGCAAAGTTTGATCAATGAAGTAGAAGAAGAGAGATTGACATACCATAGTAGAATGTTCACAAAAACACGGAAGGTTGTCTAGATTGGGAGTAGAAAGTAACAAAATTATTTACTTCAGTGGGGATCATTCATATCATTAGCTTGAGATAATTATTGTTCGGTAGTGAGTGGTAGTATTTGCATTCATATTATCTTATATATTGTATCATGGCTTGATTAATGAGTATGGGAATGCATGAATGCATGAAAATGAAGAATGAAGAAGTTGTGGGTAATATATCCAACCCTCACGAGGCTATTGCTCGTCCACTAGGGTAACTTAGGGATTTAAGGTCTTATTGCATATGGTAAATGCAATCGAAAACAGTCTGCGAAAGTGACACATCTTTAGTTAAAATTAATAAAAGTCTAATTTTGTGAACTAATCTATTTTGTCGTTATTTGTTAGAGGACTAGCAAGAGCTTGTTTGGGGGTAATTTGATAAGTTCACAAAATCACTATTTTAAATATCAAAAATAAATCTTTAATTCACCATTTTATTGTATAAATGTTCTTATATATATCTTTTTATTTCTTATAGGTTTGAATTGGAAAAGATGAAGAAAATATATTAAAGTGAAGAAAGGAATGCACATGGATGTAAGAAAGAATATAATGCACATGGATGGAAGATGAAGAATATAATGCACATGAAGAAAGAAGAAAATGACTTGGAAAGCATTAATATTCAAAGAAAAAGAAAAGTAGATCTAACTTCACTTTACAAGATATCATTATATTCCAATTTTCTCTATAAATAGGAGAGTAGTTGGAAATTGTATGGAGTTAGATGGTAGAGAGTGAGAAATTGTAGAGAGAATTTAGTCTTGTATCAAGTTTTTATTTTGTTGTAATCTTTTTCTTAGTTAATGAAAATTTCTTCTATCATCATGTTTTATTTCTATATCATTATGCTAGCTTAAACATCTTCTCAAGGGAGTGATGAAACCACCTTGGGTAAGATATACACAATTTTATTTTATTTCTTATTGTTTAATTCTATTCCCGAAATAATTCTTTCAAGTGACAAAACCTACAATAGAGGTTGAAAATAGAGGAAGGATTTTCCGTGATTACCAATCAATGGAAATACGGGGAATGCCTACCACTATTTATATTTATTTATTTTTAAACCAAAACATTAGAGGGAGGATTTTTCGTGATTACCAATTAATGGAAATACGGGGAATGCCTACTAATATCTATGTTTATGTTTAATAGGTTGGAGGAGAATTTGCAATAGAAATATATAATATTATTTATATAGACCCGGGTGGTGGATTCTCTTCCCTTGAGATTTCTTCCACCATTTGATAATTATTTAGTTATTTTAGTTTACTATCCAAAAAAATTCAAGAATTGTTTTAAGTAATTTCTTTTTAATCTCGAAAATTAAAGTTTTGGATCCTAGTCTTAAAACGAGTTCCAAGTTGAGAGTGGTTCGACCCTACTTATTGCTATATTATTTTAAGTAAAGTATTTGTAGCTATTATAAATTTTGTTGACCGAAATTTGGTGAAACAACGACAAATATTAACAAATTATCAACCGTGAGTTATTCATCTCCCGTAATGGACAAAAGTTGGGATTCAGATGACCTACATTTTTTTATCTGATATCTTTAGTTTCCTCCCGAATCTGAACCATTCTATAGCCTAACAAGTTCCCCTATTTTTCTATCATAAAATACAAATCAATGGCACCATAAGTGGTTACCCAATTACTAAAATCAAAATAATTATATATATTAACAATCCACCTCCCAAATGTCTCTATATTTGCGTAGGCTAATTATACACACCTCTTCACTTTCTCCCCCACCCACAGAACTTACACACAAGTAGTTGAGCTACACGTTTCAAAACATAATTTTCTTTTTCCCTCCCTTTTTTGTGTTTGACATTTTAGCCATGTACCCTTTATAGCAAAGTAGTTTTACCTACTAGGAAAATTAATTTTTTTTATTTTTTGAACAAACCCACAGAGGTACATTAGCCAGAAGCTACATGCTTCTTCCTTGATCACACTTGAATTTTTTTGTGCAAATTTAGTAATGACATCAATGGCTTCAGCTAAGAACTTCACACTATACCATCCATTGGATTTAAGCAAGGTAGGGTTGCAGAATGAGGTCAGGGTCATCCGGGGCGTCCGAGTTTCGAATCATGGTTTCCATTCTAAGAAAAATGGCATCATTTTGAGGAAAAGTTTTTCAGTGAAAGCAAATGGACATAGTGTTCATAGTACTGTGGACATGGTCAATGGGAAAAAAGTGAATGGGAGAGAGGTGGGTGGTGGTGGTGGTCAATCTTTGGGCACAAGAACTAGCAGTGGGATATTGAAGGTGAACAAGGTTGATGAGCCAATTCATTCCTTTCTTCTAGGGAGCTTTGTGGAGGGAAGCTTTGTGTATAGACAGACTTTCAGTATTAGGTCTTATGAGATTGGACCAGACAAGACTGCCACCATGGAAACTCTTATGAATCTCCTTCAGGTTAGTTTCTCTTTATATATATATATATATATATATGATGAAGTGTTCTCAATATACAAAAACATCCTTCAAAAAATTTGGTTAAATAATCACAATCTATGCTTCCTGCTTTATTTGTAATTTTAAGAATGGCATAACCCTTTGCTTGAATATGCGGTTTATTTCTAGACTCGGGACTTAGTGACTCATTAAGCATTATGTTCATGTTTCTATTCCTACCGGGTAAAAATGCTTAACAAAACTTGAATAATATTTATGTATGAAATGACTGCAGGAAACAGCCCTGAATCATGTTACCAGCTCTGGTGTTTCCGGGAATGGCTTTGGCACAACACGTGAGATGAGCCTCAGGAAACTCATTTGGGTCGTCACTCGCATACATATCCAAGTAGAAAAATATAGGTCATGGTACAATTCTCCCATTCTCCATTCTCATACTCTATACAAAAATTTGAAATGACTAATACTAACATTAAATGGGTGACCTTATGTGACAGGGGAGATGTAGTAGATATTGATACATGGGTGGATGCAGCAGGGAAAAATGGAATGCGTCGCGACTGGATAATCCGGGACTCCAACACCAAGAGGATCATAACAAGAGCAACAAGGTCAGGGATGTCTTTGTTATAGAATTAATTGTGCACACAAGTTGCTGATACTATAGAATTTAACTCCAACTTCTATATATATTTTCCCCTGCAGTACATGGGTGATCATGAACAGAGAAACACGAAGGTTGTCGAAGATCCCGGAGGAAGTGAAGGAAGAGGTGCAACCCTTCTACCTCGACAGACTTGCCATTGCAACAGCAGATGCAGACAATGAAAAAATTGAGAAACTCACTGATGAAACCGCAGAGAGAATCAGATCCGGTTTAGCTGTAAGTATAAAAATTAAACGTCTTTTCGATTTTAATTATTAGGATGATACTATAATTTGAACTAAAGATCCGTTCAGCATTTTGAAAACTTTTTTCAGAAAATTTAGGGCATGCCTTAGTATGCATTTCTGATAATAGTTTTCGATCTTTTGAAAATTAAAAATCAGAAAACTGTATGAAAATTATGCTTGGTTGAGTTTTCTAAAAACAAAACTTTCAATCATATTGAGGCAAACTCATATATGTTTTTAGAGCGCTCCTTTTTCTTTTCGAGAACAAAAAAATGTTTTCATAGATCGATACCAATCAGGCCCTTAGTTACTGAACCTGTTTTAAAAGAAATATCTATTTTTTGGTTCCGAACATCATTTTTCCGTTTTAGAATTATTGAGACCTGTTTTCATATATGAGTATATATATATATATATATATATATATATATATTGATGTTTCTATATGCAAAACAGCCAAGATGGAGTGACATGGATGCTAATCAGCATGTAAATAATGTAAAGTACATTGGATGGATTTTAGAGGTACATTTTCAAAATTCAAACACACACAAACATACACACATACATACACAAAAATTGAATATCGGAGTAAGAGTTTCTTTTTGTTTGCCACAATGTATTTTCAGAGTGTGCCAATAAATGTGTTGGAGGACTACAATCTTACGAGCATGACATTGGAGTACAGGCGTGAATGTAGGCAATCAAATTTGCTAGAGTCCTTGACTAGTATCGAAAATGGCGTTCCTGTTCCTCCGAATGAAATTTCAAATGTTGTTAGTAGAACAGAACTAGAAAGTACGCACTTGCTTCGAATGCAAGGTGATAAAGCAGAGATAATCCGAGCAAGATCGATATGGCAACCCAAACATAAACACATTATCTGATATTACATATAGACTACCAACAATGTTGTTCAAATATTTTTTTTCTTTTATTTTTTTTGTCCTGTTTAATTTGGTTTTCTTATTGTTTTGGATTTGCTATATATCTTTCTGTTAAGAGTTGGCAACCTCAGGCTGTGCACATTTCAGAAATAGTACTAAATTGTTTGGCTATGCATTATATAAGAATTTTAAACTTCTACAAACATAGAACTATTATATGTGATTGTAATGTTGGGATGAGAACAATTAAATATACTAAATAATACCAAAAAAAGTAAATTTCTACTCCCAACACTTGGCTGGTGAATCATGTATGGTCTTCTATTATTAGGGATAAGTAGTTTTGGAGCCTTTTATTTATATTTTAGACCACATTATTAGCCCAAGCCCAATATGTATGCAAACATTCCTCAGAAGAATAGACACTACTTCAAGTAGGCTATAGTCAGTGGGTTCAGGCCCATATTGAGATTGATACAGTCTGTATTTACCTAGGCCCATTCGTCCACTTCATGTTAAGAGCATATTGATTAACCATACCCAACCCATTATCATCATTCTAATAGGTATTGTTTGTTGTTGGGTTTAAAGGTTGTTGAAATCGAGAGTCTGAGTAGGTTCATTAGGGGTCCGTACTTCGTAAAATTGGAATCGTATAATCATAAATAAAATCTTAAGATTCTACTTGAACTTATTAATTTTTTGAAAAAATGTTAATAATCAAATATATAATTTAAATTCTAAATCGTATTACCGTTTTTAAAATTTTCTAATATATTGGCTGCGATATATTAGGATATTGAACTAAATCATTAAGATTTTAGGCCTTTCATATGGAAGGCTTAAACGTCAAATCATTATTTCAGTGTCGTAGGATTGTGATAAAATTATAAAATCGTACATAATCGTAAGATTTTATGACTTAAAATTGATTTAAAATTGTAACACCTTGCATCACTGTGACAGTCGCATTAATTGACATGGTAATCATATTGGGAATCTATTTATTTATGTATTTATAAAATTAAATTAGAATTTAATATAGGAAAACCAAGAAGGTCATTTACTGTAATTGAAAAAAAAATAAAAACTTTAGATTTGTAATCCATGGACTTGTTCAGAAATACCATTTCATAAGAGTTTATCCGTATTTGATCAAATAGAATCGTTCCGGTTTTATAGAATCTATCACTAAAATACTTAAAGAGGCGGATAAGGCTAAGGTTTTTCATGACATTAGAAATGAAAAGCATATGAGATTTGTGTATATATATATATGTAATTGTTGATAAGGAGTTGTATATTGTGTCCTCCAATTCATTTAAAATTTATTGTACTAGTGTCCATGTCAGTGTCTTGTATCGGTACGTGTTTATAGCTAATTTCCCCAACTCTGGACCACATAGAATATCCACATCCAATTATACTCTGACCACTGACAGAAGTAAAAAAGTAACACTGAAAATTTTCTCTTTTTTTTACACAGAAACTCTTTTTGCCTTTTGTTTTAGTGCTTTCCATTCATCAATAGGGCTGCAAATCAACCGATCAACCGAATCGAGCCGAGCTTTGAAATAATCAAGCTCGGTTCATTTATGAAACGAGTCTAGAAAATGTGTTAAAATTTGGCTCATTTGTTTAACGAACAAGCCCGAGCTGAACGCCAGATTTAACGAGCCGAGCCCGAATTTGTCCACGAACGACTCATTTCAATGCAACATATATTAATCTTCCTAATAATTATCTGGATTGAGTTGTTGCATGTCTGTTTTAACATATTTTCACTAGTATATTTTTTTATGGATGAATTTTATGTTATGACCGCCTAATTTCTATAATATTTTCACAATAATCTTCATAATTTGTTCAATTTGAACACTTTCTTTTATCAAATATGACATAATTTTACTATTTAACTTAGACGAGTCTGTTCACGAGCTTGGCGAGCCGAGCTTAGTAATGTTCAAGCTCGGCTCGTTTACTAAACGAGCCTAAAAATTATGCTCAAGCTCGGTTCGTTTACTAAACGAACGAGCACGAGTCGAGCTCTTAACGAGCCGAACTCGAATCTGCTCACGAACAACTCGATTCATTTGCAGCCCTATTCATCACCCAACACTTTAACAAATCACCTCTATGGTGATCCATACCGTTTCACTCCATTTAGCAGTAATTCCTGCTCCCTAGTCCATCATTTTTGTTATGTTTATCAATTTTTTAATATTATTTTTTCTCTCTCTTTCATCTAATTATCATATTTTCTGTGCTTATTTTATTAATTTTCTTCCCCTCTCTTTTCATCAATTCATCACCTTATCCTTGTTCTATTTTTATTTTTATTTTTTTAATCTCGTATTAGTGCTTTCATTCATCACCCAACACTGGAACTAAAGCAATTACATGATTATCCATAGGCAATGTTCCCTAATTAGTCATTTTTTATGTGGATATGAACTTATATTTTAACTCAAATCCATCATATATAATTTGTCACCATATGTTGTCTAAAGTTTATGGCTAAGATCAAGTCATGTATATCTTTAATTCTCTGATATAAAGTATGCCTACGTTAAATAATTTGGCTGCCATACGTTAAATATGGGAAAATTACACAAATTATTCCTGAACTATGATATAATTATACGTGGTATCCCTTACGTTTCAATAATATCATAAACTACCCTTAAAACCACCTCCGTTGTAACACTTAGCCCCTTCAGTTAAAAGTCAACGACGGAAAATATAAATTTTGGTCAATAAAGCCTATTTTTGGAGTGAACTTCCAATTTTGCCCTTATATATGCATGTTCCAATTTAACCCTAACTTTTTTTACCAAATTGCCCTCACAATTTCATTTAAAAAAATATTAAAATATTTTTTTTGTGAAAAATACATATTATGTTCCAAAATATGAATTTGTTTTGCAAAAAAGTATATATTATGTTCCAAAATATGAATTTTTTGCAAAAAATAATTTTTTTGCAAAAATTATATATTATGTTCCAAAATATGAATTTTTCGGAAAAATATTTTATATTTTGGAACATAATAAATATTTTTTTGCAAAAAACTATTTTTCAGAAAAAAATCATATTTTGGAACATAATATTTATTTTTCTCAAAAAAAATATTTTTCGAAAAAAAAATTCATATTTTGGAACATAATATATAATTTTTGCAAAAAAATTATTTTTCAGAAAAAATTCATATTTTGGAACATAATATATACTTTTTCGCAAAAAAAATTCATATTTTGGAACATAATATGTATTTTTCACAAAATAAAATATTTTAATATTTTTTTAAATGAAATTGTGAGGGCAATTTGGTAAAAAAAGTTAGGGTTAAATTGGAACATGCATATATAAGGGCAAAATTAAAAGTTCACTCAAAAAATAGGCTTTATTGACCAAAATTCATATTTTCCGTCGTTGACTTTTAACGGAAAGGGTTGACTTTTAACGGAAGGGGTTGACTTTTAATGGAAGGGGCTAAGTGTTACAATGGAGGTGGTTTTAAGAGTAGTTTATGATATTATTGAAACGTAAGGGGTACCCGTGCAATTATGTCATAATTCAAGGATAGTTTGTGTAATTTTTCCCGTTAAATATATATATATATATATATATATACAATACTGGTATGAATATGTTGGTTTAGATTCCATGCATCTTCCTCATTAACTAATAAATGAACCCTAATTCATATGATAAGGCTAAGCATTACTTCTCTGTTTTGATCACAGTTGGTGGTCCAACATGGTGGTGAGGTCTGGTTCAGGAGACAAGAAGAGGGTACAAATTAATTAATGTCTTTGTCCAATTATTTCAACCCTTCATTGTCTATCCACAAGCCCAAACAACCTTACTCTGTGATGATTGTACCCTTCTCCTATGTCCTGCTTATGGGGTGTCTCTTAAAAATATATGCTTTAGTGGATTTCAACCCGTTAGCTCAGTTAGAAAAAATTTAGTGTAAGTCACTAAAATACCCTAGAGGAGGGGTGAATAGAGTTTTAAAAATAATTTTTAATTTTTTTTTATTTTTATTAGAACATGCAACAAGGTTCAATATTAATTTACAAGGTAAAATATGCAATGAATAATTTCACTTAAATTCAACAAGCTGTTTACCACAATATAAATTAAGCACGCATGAACATAAAGTAAGGAGATAGAGATAGAGATATTGACACCGTGATTTTTACGATGTTCGGTAACTCCTACTCCTCGGCTCAAAGAATCCCCTTCCTTGAGACTTTCTCGATCCCCACACTATGGCTCTTCCTTCAATAGGTGGAATAGCAAAATCTTTACAAAAGAGCTAACTAGTTGTAAACACCTTAAAATGTTCAACACTTCTTCGAATCCTTCTATTAATTTTTGGAATTTCTTTATATACATATCCTAAATGGACTTCATCCTGTACATTTAATCAGGGTCCTTTATTACATACCTCCTCTGAATGGGCTTTATTATTGGGTTCATAAATATCTTGCTGGCCCATAAACTTGATGGGCCTGATGACAGATGGGCTCAATTGGGCTGGACATTTTCACTATTACACAGGCTCTATCCTTTGTGATGGGTTGTCGATCTTCCCGGCCCATTATAAAGGATACAGAGTGGGGGCAAGATACATCACCCCTGATCGGGATGACGTGGCTGACACAATTAATACGACGGTTGTACAATCATTGTAACATTTGAAATTCGTGGTCCGGGTGGCCTTGGTTGGCGAGAAGGGAGGCGCACGTGAAGCGAGGTGACGTTTCGGTTCCCGAGCGCACGGCTTTTCAGGCGCCCCTGAGGCTT
The DNA here is from genome assembly GCA_963922005.1 of Cornus suecica. NCBI lineage: Eukaryota > Viridiplantae > Streptophyta > Magnoliopsida > Cornales > Cornaceae > Cornus > Cornus suecica. The sequence continues at coordinate 19,717,619 of OY998239.1, read as the reverse complement.
CTATAAATAATGCCTACAGTGCTATGGATTCATTCCGTTTCACAGTTTTAAAAATTTTTAGAGAGCTCCCTGCACTTGAGACCTTGACTTATCATTGCCAGAGTCTACCTCCACTCTCAGGAAAGCGTCAGAAATCCTTCGGGGTTCATCTTAGAGTAAGTTATTTCTTTTCATCTTAGCGTCTTTCTTTTCGAAATGTCTGATAGTGATGATACCCGGTCGGGTAGCGACCGTCTACCCTCCTCTGTAAACCCGGACGCATCCCTTAGTTCACCCTCAGTGGAGGTGGTTAGGACAATTGTGTCTAGCCCACCTGAAGTTAACCAGAATGTAGCAGCAGCCGGAAATCCGGTTGCAGGGGTTTCGGGGGATCAGTTCTATGCTGATCCCATTCCCCCTATGAACAGGGTAGAGACAGTATTAAAAAGGTTAAGGGTTAAATGCGGGGTACCCGATGGGGTGATTATCAAAAATTACCCTAAAAAGTATGATTTTAGGAAGGGCGAGGGAATTTTGGACCATCAGATTTTGTTGTCGGCTTTTCACCTTCAGGTTATTAGATTCCCGATCCAGCCCTTCTTCCTTTATGCCTTAGCCACTTTAGGCTTGGCCCCACTTCAGGTGGGACCTAACTTCTTCCGGGTCCTGGCCATGATCTTGATGATCAATCGGGATCTGGGACTTGACCTTGGTCTGGCGGAACTTCTGTTCTGTTACAAGATACAGGCCCAGAAGGAGTGCAGGGGCCGGTACAACCTTTTTCCCATTAGTGGGAGGAAAATTTGTGATGGTACGGAAAAATCCAATAAAGGGTGGATGGTCCTTGTGAGCGGGAGTTGGAGACTCCCGAGCTCATCTAGATTCAAAGTACCCAATGAGTTTAACCAACACCTTTTCCCCTCTTTCAAGCCATTCCATAGGGGGGTATGCAACTGTGATCAGTGCAATGATAAGTTGGGCCTCCATGTGCTTGAGTTTTTGGGAGCACCCGATGAATATAAAACCTCAAGCTATATCAGAACCCGTTTTGAATTGCTTAAATCAAAAATTTGGGGACAGCCTTTGAGGATGTGTACCAGTTTCTTGACAGGTTCTAATTTGCAGGCCCTATCCACAGAGATGCTGAGGATCCCGCAAGCGGTGTTGAAGAAGAAGAATAAGCGGGCAGTCGGGCCTCAAGCCTCAAATTCAGCCCCCGGTGAGATCCAGACCGGGCAGGGATCACAAAGTGTTCCAACCCCTCCGGCTGTTCCCGTTATCCCGCCCCCAGTAGAGAATATCCCGGTAGTTCCATCTCCACCGATGGGAAATGTGCAAACCGGCCAGGCTCCTACTCAAGGATCAGAGGAGGTTGTTCAATCCTCAGTGGATGTTCCCATCCCTGAATTCCAATTGGTTGAAGGGGAAACGAGCCTGACGGGGGCGCGACATCCCCGATCGGAGGAGAATCCACCCGAACGGTCCGTCAGGGCCCGAACGTCTACGCAGGAGTCTCCTATCGTTCTAGATGACAGTGGGGCCGCAACTGAAAAGGAGCTGCCCGTGCCCTGGGCGCCGAAGATTAGACTCCCGGGCGGCGACTTTCTGGTTGCAGGGCACGCAACAATTGACAACGACACTGCCCTTCGGGCTATGGGATCTCAGATCTGGACACCCATAGACCGAAAGAGATTGAGAAACATCGATCGGGAGGAGTTGGCACTGACAGGTCCAGAGGTTGCTATGAAGGTAGTGCTTGAATCTACAGACTCCTCCATTGCTTTTAATATTTTATTTATTTCCTTATCAGGCTAACACTTGATCTTTTGGCAGATGCTCTACCTGACGCAAGCTTATAATGCGAAACTGGAGGAGGACTCCAACTTGCTCAAGAAGTCCAACGAGCTCCTGAGACTGAAAGAGGAATCTCGAATGAAGGTCGCCACCAAACTGTCCATATCCAACGAAAAGTTGGATGTCCAGTCCCGAAGGGCAATCGCTGCAGAGCAACAGCTTCGGGCGGCTGAAGACAAAATTAAGGAAATGGAAGCAGTTCGGCGGGCTCTCTTTGCTGAGACGGAGGCCCTGAAGGCTGAGAATGGGAGCCTGAAAGCTAATATTGAGAACTTGACGGCTTCCAATTCGAAGCTCCTGGAGGAGAGGGCTGAGATTGAGAATCTCCTCGCTACGGAGAGGTCGGTGGTGGAGATGTGCCACCGGGGTGGGAACGAAATGTATAAGCGTTTCTGCGAAACCTCCCAATACCGGATCGGGTTTGGATGGAGGTCATGCTTTAGTGACATGCAGAAACCCGTCGAAGAAAGGACTTTTGCCTCGGTGGAAGAACTGGATGAGAGTTTGGGCATTTCCCCACCGTACGATGATCCGGTTGGTGGTCCAGACGACGTTCGTTTTTGCGAGTTCCTGACCAAGCCTCTCCCAGGAATGAGCATAACCGCCCCTCCTGATCCTCCGGCTCCCGATGGGGCCATCGTTTCAGTGAACCCAGATGTATCAGGCACCGGCGTCGTCCCTTAGCATTTACTGTTTATGAAATGCATTGTAAGCCTTGGCCACAGGGGCCCATTTTTAATGAAACATAATTGGTTTTGTCCCGTCGACTTTTGACTTTTACAGTTATAACGAATATTGGTTATTTTGTTTATTTTTGCAAAGTTTTACAGTTAATGCATCACTTAACCGGGATCCGTGTTGTGACTTCGGGCTCCTTAGGCCATGCGAAAGTCAATGCAACACTTGGTTTATTTTTGGAACAAGGATCACTTCAGGATCTGTGTTGTGACTTCGGGCTATCCAGGCCATGCGAAAGTCAATGCAACACTTGGTTTATTTTTGGAACAAGGATCACTTCAGGATCTGTGTTGTGACTTCGGGCTCTTCAGGCCATGCGAAAGTCGATGCAACACTTGGTTTATTTTTGGAACAAGGATCTCTTCAGGATCTGTGTTGTGACTTCGGGCTCTTCAGGCCATGCAAAAGTCAATGCAACACTTGGTTTATTTTTGGAACAATGATCACTTCAGGATCTGTGTTGTGACTTCGGGCTCTTCAGGCCATGCAAAAGTCAATGCAACACTTGGTTTATTTTTGGAACAATGATCACTTCAGGATCTGTGTTGTGACTTCGGGCTCTTCAGGCCATGCAAAAGTCAATGCAACACTTGGTTTATTTTTGGAACAATGATCACTTCAGGATCTGTGTTGTGACTTCGGGCTCTTCAGGCCATGCGAAAGTCAATGCAACACTTGGTTTATTTTTGGAACAATGATCACTTCAGGATCTGTGTTGTGACTTCGGGCTCTTCAGGCCATGCGAAAGTCAATGCAACACTTGGTTTATTTTTGGAACAATGATCACTTCAGGATCTGTGTTGTGACTTCGGGCTCTTCAGGCCATGCAAAAGTCAATGCAACACTTGGTTTATTTTTGGAACAATGATCACTTCAGGATCTGTGTTGTGACTTCGGGCTCTTCAGGCCATGCAAAAGTCAATGCAACACTTGGTTTATTTTTGGAACAATGATCACTTCAGGATCTGTGTTGTGACTTCGGGCTCTTCAGGCCATGCGAAAGTCAATGCAACACTTGGTTTATTTTTGGAACAATGATCACTTCAGGATCTGTGTTGTGACTTCGGGCTCTTCAGGCCATGCGAAAGTCAATGCAACACTTGGTTTATTTTTGGAACAATGATCACTTCAGGATCTGTGTTGTGACTTCGGGCTCTTCAGGCCATGCGAAAGTCAATGCAACACTTGGTTTATTTTTGGAACAAGGATCTTCGGGCACACCAGCAGATTTTATGATTTACTTAACTGGCCATAATAATGATTTTTAATGACCAGTTGTTGTAGCCTTTTTACAAAAAGATCCAAGTAAAAATAGGACTTGGACCATCAAGGGTAGTACCTCTTGAGGCGAGAGGCGTTCTGGGAGTTTGGTTCCATTCCGCCATCAATATTCCTTCGGACTCGGTATGCTCCGCGACCGATGACTTCAGTGATGGTGTACGGGCCCTCCCAGGGCTCCCTGAGCTTGCCTACAAGCCCGATTTTGCGCCTAAGGACCATGTCCCCGATCTGGAACTCTCTTCTTTTGACTCTTTGATTTAAGTGGTTCCGGACTTGCTGTTGGTAAGCAGCCAGCCTGATCCTGGCAGCCTCCCTTCTTTCATCCAGAAGATCAAGATTCTGAGCCAAATGCTGGTTACTTGGTCCCTCGACCCAGGCCTCACTCCGGAGAGTTGGAACTCGGACCTCAGTCGGAATAACAGCTTCGGCACCGTACGCCATGGCAAAAGGGGTCTCTCCCGTGAGTTGTCTGGGGGTCGTTCTGTATGACCAGAGAACTTCGGGCAGTTTCTCTAACCAGGCCCCTTTGGCTTCTTCAAGTTTTTTGGCCAGAGTGTTGAATATAGTTCGATTTATCCTTTCCGCCTGCCCGTTCCCTTGCGGGTAGCCGACGGAAGACGTGTTCTGGTTGATACCATGTTCGGCAAAGAATGCTCTAACCTCCTTGTTGTCCAGGTTTGTTCCGTTGTCCATCATGATCATTCTTGGTAGCCCGAATCTGCATATAATGTTGGTCCATACGAACTTGACGACGTGACTCCCTTTGACGGTGGGATAGGCTTCTGCTTCAACCCATTTGGTGAAATAGTCGGTTGCCAGAAGGACGTACGCATTCGACCGGATTGCGTTCGGTAAGGGTCCCACTATATCCATTCCCCACCGGGCGAATGGGTGCGGTACTATAGTGGGATGTAGGAACTCAGCTGGGCGATGGATTGCATCCCCGTGCATTTGACAGGGCTTGCACCTTCGGACGTATTCTTCGGTATCCCGAGAAAGGTAGGGCCAGAAGTACCCTTGAGACAGCACCTTATGGGCGAGGGACCTGCTGCCGGAGTGGTTTCCACAAGCTCCACTGTGAATCTCGTGCATCACTGCTCTAGATTCTGACGGCGTGATACATCTCAGGTAGGGACCAGAAAAGGATTTTCGGTAGAGTTGCCCGTTTATTATTGAGTACCGAGCCGAATTCCTCCTGACCTTGTGAGCTTCAGCTTTACTTTCAGGAAGAGTTCCATTACGTAAGTAATTTACCAGGGGATCCATCCAACTGGGCTCCCATGGGATGAGCATTACTCGTTCGGGCTCTTGAATGCTGGGCCTCTGAATAAAATCCAACAGTGCAACCCGAGTTAGATCCTCTCCCGATGAGGAAGCTTGATTAGCCAGGTGGTCAGCCTCAGAGTTTTCATTCCTGGGGATTTGGGTAAAGGTAACTTTGTGAAAACTTTCTGTCTCCTTCAAAACTAGCGCTCGATACAACTTCATTGTCGGGTCCTTTGTTTCGTATTCCCCGTTGATCTGACGGACAATTAGTTGAGAATCACTGTGTACTGCTAAGGACTGAATTTTGAGGCTTCTGGCTACCCTCAAACCGGATACGACGGCCTCGTACTCTGCCTCATTGTTTGTGGCTGGGAACTGCAACTGCACCGACATATGAAGGCGTGTCCCATCAGGTGTTAAAAATTCTAGGCCAATTCCTGATCCGGAAGAGCTGGCTGATCCATCCACAAAAATCTTCCATGTATCCAGTTCACTGCCCGGGTCTGGCTCCTCAGTCTCACTTTCGAGCAAAAAGTCCGCTACAGCCTATCCTTTGATGGAGACCCTGGGTATGTATGTCAAATCATATATGCCCAACTCGATGGCCCACTTAGAGATTCGCCCTGAAAGGTCAGGCTTCGACATAATAACCCGTAGGGGTGCTGTTGGGACAACGATCGGGTGGGCTTCAAAATAATGCCTTAGCCTTCTCTTGGCGTTCACCAGTGACAGAATCAGTTTTTCTTGCCTGCTGTATCTAGTTTCTGCCTCAGCCAAGGATTTACTGGTGTAGAATATTGGCATTTGAAGATTCCCGTCCTCTCTGATGAGGGCGGCGCTGGTTGAAGCGGAGGATACTGCCAAATAAAGGTATAAGACTTCATCGGGGGTTGGTGTAGACAAGACGGGGGGCATGGTCAAATATTCTTTTAGCCCCGCCAGGGCCTCCGATTGTTTGTAACCCCAGATCTCTCCCTTCTTTACCTTTATTGCCTGAAAGAATGGTCGGCAGCGATCAGTGAGTCGTGAGATGAATCTGCTAAGTGCTACCACTCTTCCCGTCAAGACTTGAACGTCTTTATGTGTTCGGGGCTCCTTCATCTCTAGCAGGGCTTTGACTTGTGTCGGGCTGGCTTGGATACCAGTCCGGTCCACGATGTGCCCCAGGAACTGCCCAGATGATACACAAAAAGAACACTTTGCTGGATTAAGCTTCATGCCATGGGACCTGAGGGTAGCGAACACTTGGCGCAGGTGAGTGATGTGGTCCTCCTTCTTTCTGCTCTTGACTACAGTATCATCAATGTAGGCTTCGATTACTGTGCCCATCATGCCTTTAAAGATCTTGTTGACCAATCTCTGGAAAGTAGCACCTGCATTTTTCAGTCCGAAAGGCATAACTTTAAAGCAGTATGTACCTGTTTCAGTAATGAAGGTAGTCTTTTCCTCATCCTTAGGGTTCATTTTTATTTGGTTGTAACCTGAATAGGCATCCAGGAAAGTTAGACGGTCATAGCCCGAGGTAGCGTCAACCATCTGGTCGATCTTTGGGAGTGGAAAACTATCCTTCGGGCATGCCTTGTTCAAGTCGGTGAAATCAACGCAAACTCTCCACTTGCCATTTTTCTTTTGGACAACCACGACGTTGGCAAGCCATTCGGGATACCTGACTTCCCGGATGAAGCCGGCCTGGAGCAGTCTGGATACCTCATCTGCTATAATTTGGTTCCGATGTGCACCCATTCGCCTTTGCTTTTGCCTGATTGGTTTGACGTTTGGGTCAACATGCAACGAGTGCTGTGAAACGTCGGGATCTATCCCCGGCATGTCTGTATGCTCCCATGCGAAGACGTCGGAGTTGTCCTGCAGCAATTGTGTTAGTTCTTCAAATTCAGAATCGGTGAGGGTTGTACCTGCAAAAGTAACTTTTTCCGGGCTGTTGGGCACAACACAGATCGGTTGTAGTGGTTCAACCACAATCGGGGTGCCCGGCTCCCCATTCTTTAATTGCTATTTTGAGCACGAACTTTGCTCCTTCGATCGAGGTACCCCTGGGGCCTGAGCCTTCCGGATCTCCTTCAGAGTGACCGAATAACATTCCTTGGCGGCCACCTGGTCACCCTTGACATCAATGGTGCCTGTACCGTCAGGGCTTAAGCATCTCATGACCTGGTGAAGAGTTGAAGGCACACCTTGCATTCGGTGAATCCATCCCCTTCCCATAAGCAGATTGTAGGAGGGTTTGGCGTCCACCACAACGAACGTCTCGTTCAGGGTCCTATGGGCGGCAGACACAGGTAACTGAACTTCACCGATCGGCTCGATCTGCCTGCCGTCAAAACCCGCGATGGGGCACCGGGATGTCATAATTTCAGAAGGGTTGATTTCGAGCTTTTCGAAAGCCCATTTGGTGATTATGTTGGCACTGCTCCCAGGATCGATCACGACTCTTTTCACAAGGCAGTTGGCCACCATTAGGGTCACAACCAGAGGGTCTTCATGCGGGGTTTGGACGCCTCGAAGGTCCGACACCGAGAAAGTGATGTGAGTTTCTTCAGCCTTGTACCGGGCTTCACTAATTTCGTTGACTTTTCTCATTTTGTGGGCTTTCCGTAGATAGCTTCGGCGCGATCCTTCGGTTTCTTTGGGTGGGGGGCCACCATGAATCATATTGATGATTTTAACCGGTTGTGCATCCGAGGGGTTTCGAGGGACGCCGGGGGCGCGTTGATCGGTTCTTGGCCTGTCTCGTTGTACGTAATCCCGGAGTACTCCGCGAAGTAGTAACGTCTCCACCTATTGCCTTGGATTGCGGCATTCGTTAGTGATGTGCCCGAAATCACCATGGAAAGCGCAGTGTTTTGTCTTGTCTCTCTGGTCAAGTGGTTGTCGCATGGTAGGGGGTTGCTGGAAAATCCCTTTGGCCTTGTTCTCCTGGTAAAGCTTTGCAAGGCTCACCTTCAGGGGTGTTATCCTTTCTTCTAACCTGGGTCGTTTGGATGGCTTTGGGATTGATAATCCCGCTGGGGCAGACGATCCCGGTGGAGTTGATCGCTTCCGATCGGTCAATCGATCCTTGGACTGAATTTCAAGGCCGACAAAGGCTGATCTTCTCTGCCTGATAGTTTCTTCCTCTTCAATTCTCAAGTACCCCTGGGCCCTAGAGTTTAGTTCCCCAATTCCCGATGGAGGGCGCTTCACCAAGGATTGATGGAATTTTGTTCCAGGAATGAGGGCCATCCTGAATGCCTCGACCGCAAAGTGCTGGTCACAATTATCCACAGAAGAGGACTCGATGTTGAATCGGGATAGAAAGCTTTTCAGTGACTCTCCTTTCTCCTGGATCATGGTGAAGAGGCAGGATATGGTCTTCTTCTGTCTCTTGTTTCCATAATACTGGGCGATGAAGAGCCTGGTCAACTGTTGCCAGCTGCCTATGGATCGGGGTGGCTGCTTCCTAAACCATAATAGGGCGGCCTCAGCAAGGCTTGTGGAGAACACCTTACATAGCAGGGACTCGTTCTCGGCGTACATGGTCATTTTCTGATGAATTTGGTATATGTGCTCTTCGGGATCCCGCGTGCCATCATAAGGGGTGAACTGTGGCATAACGAACTTCTTTGGGAAAGGCTCTTGGGTTATTTCCTGAACGAAAGGCGACTGTATCAATTCAGTGGACGCCTGGATGGCCATGTCGTCCGTAGATCGAGACCTCAAATCTCCGAGAACTTTCCTTTGGAACTCGTCCATCATTGCTTGAAGTTTCTGGGGGGTTATAGACTCGTCGACTGCTGGAGCCTTTCGCGAGCGCTGAGAAGATTCGGCGTGCTCTTCAGGTTGGTTCAGAGAATGGTCGATCGCCGCCACCGGAGGGTTAGGTGTAACTGCCGGTGAGGCAGCTGCTGGTGGAGCCAACCTCTCCCTGAGCTCTGCATTCTGTTTCTCCAAGGCCATGCTACGTTCCTCTGCAGCCGCCAAGCGTTGAAGAATTTGCTCCATGGTCTGGGAGTCCTCTGCACGATTGTCCTCAGTGGGCAGAATGCCTGCCTGTGAACGGGTGACTGGCATTCTCATCCGGGGAGGCGGTGAGTGGAGGTTTTTTGGAAGTGGAGGGTCTTTTGCCTGTCAAACAGACTTAGCTTTTCGAGATGGGAAGAAGGAGGCGATTTTACAGGTACCGAAGGGCATTTGAAAAATCAGGAACCTCTCTCGTTCCCACAGACGGCGCCAATGTGTAAACACCTTAAAATGTTCAACACTTCTTCGAATCCTTCTATTAATTTTTGGAATTTCTTTATATACATATCCTAAATGGACTTCATCTTGTACATTTAATCAGGGTCCTTTATTACATACCTCCTCTGAATGGGCTTTATTATTGGGTTCATAAATATCTTGTTGGCCCATAAACTTGATGGGCCTGATGATAGATGGGCTCAATTGGGCTGGACATTTTCACTATTACACTAGCTCTTCACACAATCAAGAGAACAATCATCCTTTGATACAATGGGCTTCACTCACCCAAGATCACAAATTTGTGTATGCAATCAATATATCACTCAAGAAACAAAAACACTCAAAACCCTAAGGTTTTTATGGAAGATGGATCAATATAAGCTCAAGTGTTTTTATGTGATATTTCAAGAACTCAAAATATATATATTCTCACAATATATTTTCAATAAGAGAATAGGCTCGAGGCTTGAGTTTAAATCTTCAAAATGATAAGAGTGAAAAACGAGATTTTGATCTTTTTTGTTATCAAACGATTTTTCAGAAGATGCTTGAGAGAAAATTAGAGATGAACAATATTTGGAAAATTTCTCACACAAGAATGTTAAACTTTTAATCCATATCTCTTTCTTTATATAGTGTAACACTAGGGTTTGGAAAGTGTATCTCACCCTAGACAATGTGGAGAGTAGGACCTGGAAATCAGCAAGCAAAATCATTTCTTTTTGGGCAAAAATATTGTTTAGAAATATTTTTCCATAAAATCCTGAAGCACCCAGTCGACTGTCTGACGGTACCCAGTCGACTGCCTCCATGCTTAGATTTAAAATATTTTTCCCAACGGCTAGGGTCAGTCGACTGCCTCAAGAAGGCCAGTCGACTGCCTCAAGAAGGCCAGTCGACTGCCTCATGAGTCAGTCGACTGTCTTGGACAGGCCAGTCGACTGCCTCAGGCAATAAAAAATGTTCGAAACTCTCTGGTTCAGTCAATCGGCTGGGTCCTTAACTGCCAGTCGACTGGGCACAGTCAGTCGACTGCCTTGGACAGGTCAGTCGACTGCCTCATGCAGTCAAAATATTTTATAGCTCACTGGTTCATCCAGTCGGCTGGGTCCTTAACGGCCAGTCAACTGGGTCACAGTCAGTCGGCTGCCATTTCATGGCCAGTCGACTGGGTGACTCCAAGAATTGTTTTCAAGGTCCGTTTTTTATCCGTTTGAGTTCGTTTGATTTATTACTTGAGCTTATAAGACCAATCAACACATAAGATACCTTGCTACAATATTCTCACCCCGACCTATCTACCCCAGGTCTTGAGTCCAACTTTGATCTTTTTGTCCTTCTTCGAGTTTGTGCTTAAGTTTCCTTATCGCTTGTTGCTTTAGCGATCTTTCCGAATCATTTACTTGTACTTACTGAAACACTTAGCTCAAAATCATATTAGTACCAAACACAGTTTTGAATGTTTTGTAAATATCAAAATAAGATTTATTGCTTGAAATAGAATTTCAAAGCCAACATTTAGGATACAAGCATTAGGTTCGTTAATATTTGATTCTTACCTCAATGTATATCTTTATTATCTCAAATTTTTATAACATTTGCTATGAATATAATCGATGGGAATTCAAATTAAAAATAACTTATCTTAAAAGAAAAAATAATAATAATATTCTAAACTCCTTAATTAATAATTATACCATTACAAACTTTATTCACTAGCTACATATTACATCAAAACACAACAAATGTAATGCTGTTATATGAAAGTGCAATATGCTGATAAGTAGTGCCTAACATCCAGCATGTAGACTGGGGCAGAGCCAGGATTTGAAGATAAGGGGGGCGAATTTTATAAAAAAAAAAAAATTATGTGATACAAATATATTTTTACTCAAAAGTATTCGATAATGGATTATATTTGTTATAAATATATAAATAGCTAAACTTTAACCAATTTATTTTTCAAAAAAAAAATCATTTTCTCATATTCAATCATCACCCGAAAAAACAAATTCAAAATCTACTAACGAAATTGAATTTGAAGATCAACGAAAGCAAGAAAAATAAATTGGAAATCCTATTTCAAAGAATAAAAATAATTTACTAGAGAATCTAAACTAAAAGTTTAAACGATTCATTTTCAATGATGATACTCAGGTAACTTGTAAAAGGAACTCGTCTTCCATCTTATAACGATATTGTGTTTTAATAAATTCATTCTTAAAAAATATCATTTTCGATAGTACAACTATTAGCTTGTTTAGCTCTTCTACCACTCTAAAATGTATCAAAATCTATCAAATGGGTAATTTTAATAACTTCGACAGATTGTAATAAAATAATTAATAGTTTTTACTTGAAAATTTCTAAACATCTTGAAAAAATATGAATGAATATATCCAAATTAAACAAATAAAAATAAAGTATGAGTCTTTTTGGTAAAGAAAATTTAGAGAAATATTAAAATTGAAATTCAATTAATCAATAAGGTTATAATAAAAAAAAATTATTAATAAAATCTTACCATATTTTATTTTTAATATAATCTTAGATTGCTTCATTTTTATAATTAGGCCGACAGGGATACTTCTTTTATTTTTTTTAATTTTGAATTAAATGGGCCACAAATTTTGGGTCTTTTAAGAATTTTAGGGGGGGGGGGGGGGGGGGGGAATCATGCATATAATTTACTTTTTTGCTTCAATATATATATATATAATAGGAAAAAAATTGAATTTTTTTTTGGGGGGGGGGGGGGGGGGGGGGGGGGGGGGTGGGGTTGCATGTAGGTACTGATGTTGCATTTTCAATGTAATTACATATAATTATGTTTTAAGTGTTTCATTTTATATATAATTATATATAAATTACACTGACGTAGCTTAATATCTGAATAAATTATATAACAATACGCTATTCGACATTTAAAAAACAAAAGTAAAAATAAATAAATTCCTTCAAGCCATGTTGAACAACAGTCATACTAATGTTTTCTTTTGGCATATCATTAACCAATTGCTATGTTAAATTGTATTAATTGTAATTTAATATAATATTTCAAATTACTACTAATATTTTTTCTAATAAAAAATATTTCCACACACTTATTTAATAGAGGTTAGAATAATAATATTATTACATGTATTTGTCAAAATCCAGAAATTAAATAGAATAAATAAATAAACCAGTTAGCTTACCCATTAATATTTCCTCTTCATGAAATGTTATATGTAAAAAATAAGGATGTTAAAATAAAATCCCCGGTGATTTCAAGGTTTTAACAAACACCCCACTAAGATGTTATATAGCCCTGTGCACTTTTTTCACCTTGCACACAACTCCAATTCCGTTACCATTCCGTCAATGATGGTAACGGCAATATGAATTTACCAAAGTAACTCTAGTATAATTAACATGAAATCCCCACTGGTTTCACGTTTTTAACAAACACCATTGTGAGGTGTCATATACTAATTAAAAGTTTACATTATGCAATTTTTCGCTTTTGCTTGTAATAAGATATATATTTTCCCAACAAAATAGAGGAAAAAATCAATACAGTTAATAAATTATGAGTTAAGTAAGGCTTTCCGTTTTTCACTGTATGGTATACATAGAATTATTCATTTTAAATATTATTATTATTTATTTTTTAAGAGAATAGATGTATAGAAATATTATAAGCGCAAAGCCTTTATAATTTGTAATATATTTTTTAAATTTGAAATTAAATAAGTAAAATTAGAAAAAAATTGTAATTTATTCAAAAAAAATTAATTTAGTTTTTTTTAGATAAAAATATATGTATAGAATGTAACAACTCAACTCAAATAAGATATTTTGGATATAAAATATCAATTTAAATATCACATAATTCGCATGTAACCTATTAACAAAATGGTAACGTGTGTATAAGATGAAAAAAGTGTAGAATATCATAAAGTTTTTGTTAAAACCTTGAAACCATATGAATTTTATGCTAACAGCCCAAAAAAAAAATGTTGACTAGTTCATTTTTATCCACTTCAAAGTAGTGACTAGTTCATTTTTATCCACTTCAAAGTAGTGATGTGGTTGCAATGGATGTAGATAGAGTATGCAATGGATGTAGATACAGTATGGAGGGGATCTTGTCCAATATGTGAAGGGATGACGTCATATAACGTAAGGTATGCAGAAGACAAATAGCCGAAAAGTACTACAAATACATCAATACTAGACAATCAACAGTCACGTGGGCTCCGCCCTTAAATACTCTGGACCCCACATCCATAGTGCTGCCCTAATATTGTTGTTCCGATTTCACGCACTTTTACGGAGCGTGATTGGCACAACCAAAATAATCATAAGCCTAATCATCTATGAAGCACGGACAGTTATAGTGCATTTGAAAATAATGTTTTCTGTTTTATTTTTATTTTTTGGCACTATTTATGAGAACAAAACGTGTTTTGCAACCCTTTTTACTGTTTGTTTTGTTCTCAATTTGGAAAGTATTTTCGTGAATAGTAGAAAAAATAAGGGAACAACAAAAACCTATTTTTTGTTCTCTTTGGGAGCGTTTGGATAGCCTATTTTTTGTATTTATTTTCTGTCTTCAAATATAAAAACTGTTTTTGTATTTGTTTTTATTTTTTTCAGCAAAAAACTAAAAACAAAAAAGCGTTTGGATGAAAATTTGTATTGAAAAATAAAATGGTATTGGTGGGCGGCGGTGGGGCCCGGCAGCGACCGGAGGTGGTGGGGGCCGGTGGCGGCTACTGGTGGGGGGTGGTGGTGGTTGGTGGGGGCAGTGGCGGAGGTGGTACCCTAAACAGTGAAAAAACTCAAAAAACAATTAAAAGTTGTATTTGGTGTTTTTATCACTTTTACACACTATTCACAGGAAATAGTTTTCTTGGGGAAAAAAAAGTGAACAGTAAACGTGTTTGCCAAACGTGTTTTTTTTTTTTAACTCGGTGAACAGTAAAAAAACAAAAACTGTTTTTCCGTATCCAAACGGGGCCTTTGGGATTTTCCAAAAAAAAAAAATTGTAAAAATTGTCACGAACAATTCTGCAATCGGCACCACCCCTTCCCCTCAACCCCCCCCCCCCCCCCCCCCAACAACCTTCGACAACCTTCGACTACAATCAAACCACTAAATTGAACACCCCCCCCCCCCCCCCCCACACATATATATATATATATATATATATATATACACAGAGAACCCTAGTCGCCACTACCAATCGACACCACCCCACCACTCGCCACCACCACCACCACCACGAACACCACCGCCACCACCTCCAATCAACCCTTCGAAACCAACTTCCGCAACCCCTACACACGCGCACATATATATATACATACACCACTTCAACCCCCAATCGATACCACCACAACCCCTAGATCGACTCTCCGAACCCTAAATCTAAACCCCAATTCGACACCCAATATCCCAAATCAAAACCCCTAAATCGACTCTGCAAACCCTAGATCGAACCCCTTTCCACCATCTGCAACTGCAACTCCACCACCATCGAACCCTCTCCACTACCTTCGACACCCAAAAGTTCAAAATCGAATCCTCATGTGTGTGAATGTGTATATGTGTGTGAATGTGTGTGTAGGAGAAGAAGAAAACTTGTGTTTTTTGTTTTTTTGTCCCAAACAAAAATTGTATTTTTTGTTTTTAAGGTAGAAAACAAGGACAAGAACAAAAATATTTTTTGTTCTTAAGAGAACAAAAACAAGGTTTTCAAACGGGGTCTTAGTTTAAGACCGCCGTACCCGTGTCGGATATGCGAACACGCCAAAAATACGTGTCCGACACGCCAAAAACGTGTCCTGAATTTTTTTTAGATTGGACACGTTGTGGACACAAGGAGGACACATGCGTGTTCACGTGTCGGACACGCGGTGTGTTGGTTGATTCCATGAAAGATAGAGGATTTATGGAGCCGGTAATTTTGTAGATCACTTATGGAACTTGAATACCCCTAATTCAATCTTTAGCTTTGAAGATACTTAAATATATTTTTTCATCCTCATCTTGTGAGAAGAATTGGATCACATATTCATTTATCCACTACTTGAAGAGAAATATGATAATACAACAAAGAGCCGAATATTTGGTATTTGTACATTTCAATCTTTGTCTTCAATTGACAAAAAAATCATAATATAACGAGGGAGAAACTAAAATGTCGGATGTTGGGGGAGATGCATTAGATTCCTTTGATGGTAGTGGAATGAAGAATTTTGAACATGTCAGATATTTCATTTAACCTATTTGTTTATTTTTGTTTATAATTTTATTTAGTTCTCATTATTTAAGTGATAAACGAAGTATTTGTGTAATATAATACGTATATATATAAAAAAATTATGTTTTTAATAGACGTATCGGAGGCGTGTCGTGTCCTACGTTTTTGGAATTTGTCGTGTTGCTGTGTCCGTGTCCTGTGTCCATGTCGGTGCTTCATAGCTAGGAATGACAATGGGGCGGGTCGGTGCGGGTATCATATTCCCCATCCCCGAACCCGGTTTAATTTCCCCACCTCGTCCCCGATTATTTTTTTATTTTCCACCCCACCCCGCCCCGCCCCGTGACCCGGTTATCCCCGCCCCGCGCCCGCGACCCGGTTATATATAATTGTTTTTCCCTTTTTTATATAATTTTTTTTTTTATAAAAAACAATGTCTGAAATTCATTCATTGCAAAAATAATAAATGAAATGTAAAAAATTAAAATCATTAACTTTGAAATGTAAAAAAAATATAAAAAACAGTTTATGAACTTCATTCATAGCAAAAACAATAGATGAAATGTAAAAAAAATATAAAACATACTGGAATCCACTTCCCATTACAAAACAATAGATGCAATTCATAGAGTAAACAATAGATGAAATTCGTCCATAGCAAAAAGAAATTAACATATAAAGCTATTACAAAATACTTGTCCACACCCTAACTTGAGAGTCCCAATACACATCTTGAAAACTGAACTTTAAACTTAAAGACTTCATTCACATAATATCAGTCAGCTTCTTCATATTGCTCCCCTTAGCATCAGCTTCCGCATGGCATACTCATGGCACTTGAGAATTCTTACTTTGCGAAATAAAACAGAAAATATATTATCAAAAAATACACAATCCTCATTCCGTTACCATTCCATCAATGATGTTAACGACAATATGAATTTACCAAAATAACTCTAGTATAATTAACATGAAGCCCCCACTAATTTCACGTTTTTAACAAACACCCCATGAGGTGCCATATACTAATTAAAAGTATATATTAATATATAAAAACCAAAAAATTAAATTGGAGGTAATTTTATTAGAGTTTATTTTTTTAATTAAGTAAAATAAAAAAAGATATAGATATATTCAAAAAGCCTCACACTCTTATAAATAGTTTATATATATAATTATATATTATTTAAGTATACAATTAAAAAATTAAAAAAAATGAATTTGGGTTTCTATTCATCTTGCTTTTAAAAATAAATTTATCAAAAATTTATACTTTAATATGCATTTATTATATTTTAATAATAGTTTATTGAATGTAATTGTTACACTTTGATAATAATATATTTTAAATATATATATATTTTTTAAGAGAATAGATGTATATAATATTTGTTCTCTCTCCATTGATACATTTCGAGTTTGAACCTGACTTCCTTTGCTAAAGCCACTGGCTGTAACAGTTTATGCAAGTGGCAAGGATGTTCAAATTATTTTATGCAATTTTTCGCTTTTGCTTGTAATAAAATATATATTTTCCCAACAAAATGGAGAAAAAAAATCGATATAGTTAATAAATTATGAGTTAAGTAAGGCTTCCTTTTTTCTCACTGTATGGTAAACATAGAATTATTCACTTTAAAATATTATTATTTTTAATTTTTTTTAAGAGAGTAGATGTATAGAAATATTATAACCACAAAGCCCTTATAATTTGTCATATATTTTTAAAATTTGAATTTAAATAAGTAAATTTTTTTAAAAAGTTAAAATTTATTCAAAATACTTAATTTAGTTTTTTCTAGATAAAATATGTGTATAACTTTAACAACTCAATTCAAATAGAGTATTTTGGGCATAAAATATCAATTTAAAGGTCACATGATCCGCATGTGACCTATTTACTTACTCCATTAACGAAATGAGAGCTGTGTTTAGGATGAAAAAAGTACAGGAGACAACATAACATCTCAGGGATATTTGTTAAAGGGGATATTATTAAGAAACCTCCTTGTGGTTTTTAAAAATAATCAACTAACCCCCCTCTAGTTCAGAAAACCCTCTTGTGCTTTCAATTTTGATCAACTTGACCTATTCCCTTTAATTTAAGACAAAAATGCCCCTAATAAAACCAAAGGGGGGTTTATAGATATGAAACTGTAGGAGAGTTTACTGATATAAATAAATGGATTAATTTCATTTATACCCATGAGATTTACTTTATATTCAATCAAATGAATTGTTTTATATATATTTTACGATTATAATATTTTTTATTTATTTATAACTAAATAAAAAATTAATGCCGAAATATATGTTTCGAACTACCAATTAGGGTAAAATATAAAAAATTACGTCCGAAATATAAAAAATAAATATTTCGAACTAGGAATTAGATTTTTTTTTTTCATTTTTATTTATTTTTATATATTTTACTATAAAAAAATTGTTTTATTTATTTATGCTGAAATAACAAATTAATACCGAAATATTTTATTTTGAACTTAATATTGGAAACTTAATATAAAAAAAATATCTTATGCCGAAATAAAATAAAATAAATATTTATTTGAACTTAATATTTTATGCAGAAAGTTTTTCGGTAAACTTAATATTTTATTCCAAATTTAACTGTGTTGTATTCCTTTTTTATCTTAGCCGAAGGCGTTTTGTTTTTACCCGAAATAAAATAGACCGTTTTGTTATAGGGTGTTGTTAGTTATAATATGAATCATGTTTAGGGTCGGAGTTAGGAATTATATTTTGGAGGGGCCACATGCACTTTTTTATAAATTTATTCATAAAATATATAATTTTTTGAGGTAAAAAAGGATTTTTTGAAAAATATGGAAGGCATATGCAATTTTTATAAATTTAATCATAAAGTAAATAGTATTTTAAGGTAGTAAAGGAAAATTTTAAAATATTAGGAGGAGGCCATATGTAATTTTTATGAACTTATTTATAAAATATATAATTTAAAAAAAAATTGCCCGGATCATATTTTTGTAATGTAAATTGAAATCGATTTTAAGTTTAACAAAAATATATTTTAGCTATAATGTTAAAGTAAACTCGGCAAAAACACCAAAATATGTTTTCATAAATTAAACGTTTTAATTATTTACGTTATTTTGCCAAATAAAACTGACGCACAAAACATGTTTGTATTGATTTTCGACCGAAAGTTGAAACACTAAAAACAAAACGAATGTCAAACATGTTCTATGTATTTGATCTATTGAGCCTTTCAATTAAACATATTGTATCGGTATAAACGTGTTGGTGTTTCATGTTAAAAATCGATTGAATATGTGTTTACTATTTTGTGTCATGTCAAATTTTAGCATATTTATTAAATAGGTTAAGAATGTTGTTTCATATTACTCTGTATAATAATTATTATTTATTTGTCCGAAATTTTCTTAACACAATTAATCACATTACATGTGCATAGTGCATGTTACATATTTAATACTTCCTCTGTTGGATATTAGTTTTTCACATTTTTATTTTATTTGTCCTAAAATATTTGTCCAATTTTGAATTCAATATAATATAACTTTTTATCTTTTTCTTACACTAATTTTAAACAAGTATCGGACTGTGGCAACCTATGTGGGCGGGTGTAGGCACTGACAGACTACCATATTGGGCGAGTTACAGGTGCACAATCCTACATCGCCTGGGTAAGGAAAGACTACGTGTTATATGTTCATACCCTTCTATGACATAATGCGTTTTAAAATTGTGATGGCTAAAAACTCATCAAAACTCCACAGTTAAATAGTATTTTGCTCTTGACACATCCAAACACGACTTACTAACGACAAACAAAGGACATGGGGTATAACATTAATAAAGAAGAAGAGAGTAAAAAAAAAAAAAAAAATCTAAAAAGTTAGTCCCTCTGTCCCAATTTATAAGGCCCTTTGGGGAATCAAAATTTTTAATATGTTGTATTGGAAACGAATGAAATACTGACTTTATTCTTGGTCTCACCATAATGATGTGATGATTTATTGTGTAGATGATTTATAATTTCAATACATGAAGGGTAATTTAGTAAAGTGGTATGCATGGTTCGCCGTAACGGCCGTTACGTAACGATTTTTCACGTTACCGTTACCGTTACCGTTACGGCCCCGTTTCCCGATTCCCACACCCGTAACGCTTGTTACGGTGGCCCTAACGGCTGTTACAGTGGCTGTTACGGTGTTACCCCGATTTTCGCCGGTTCCAAAAATACAGTAACGGTTAACACAATTGAAGTTTTTCAAAAATTTGGGTTAAAAAACTTTCTGTTATGTATATGATATGATAAATGTTACTCCATTATTAAATTATTGAAAAGTAAATAAAAAAAATTTGATTTAATAATATCATAACAAGTATATCATAAATATTCAATTAACGACGACACCATTAGATTTATTAATAATTCATATTTTATATCAAAATTCTTTAAAAAATTAAATAAAATTCACTTAAATCTACAAAAAAAAATCATCTTTATTCATTCATGTTGCCAAAAGTATCTAATTAGAACATTGTGGGTCAGATGTGCAAGATTTTAAAAAATTCACGATTGCGATAACCGAGTCTCGTTACGTAACCCCGAGTCTGTTACACTGATACCGTTACCATTACAGTGACCATGTAAGTAGCAAAAATATACTCACATCCAATGATCTCCTTTATTCAGGCTCAAATGGCCATATATATACATTTTAAGAGCTTTGATGTCCTCATATTTCGTAGGATCGTGCATCCCATTTTATGGGGGTCATGACCCAGTTTGTTATTAACTATCCACCACCTTTAGGTAGTGGGCTGTTAATCCCTATTTTTTGGGGAGTGGTTCAACCCTAATGGGCCTATTACAAGGGCCTTAGGTCGTGGGCTAATTAATCATTCACATACACATGGGCTTGACTAATATTGGGCCTAACAAAATCAAAATTGGGCCTATTAATTTTCATTATTACACTAGCCCCATACGGGTCCGGCATACGGGTCCGTGGGCTTGACCCGAATTCAACTATAATTATTGCTTACATCCGTTCATGATGACGTCAGCGTCATCATTGTGAGGAGGCGTGTGGTTTTCAAATTTCACAAAGGCGGCTGTTGGTTCGCTGTTCACTATATTTGAGGCATTGGGAATCGACGCACCTCTTCAGCCATTTAATGATGGCTGTTGGCATGTCTGGGTGTATATAAACCCCTGTATGACTTCATTTTTAACTCTTATCTTTTAAAATCTTGTAGGCAATCCTTAGCAGTGCTCAAGCTTCGACCGTTGATCTTAATTTGGTTGCCGGAGGTTCTTCTTTCTTCCCGCCAGTTCTCTCTGTGTAAGTTGTCACTTTTCTTTTCATCATGTCTGATAGTAGTGCCACAAGATCGATCGAAGGGACAACTCCTCAGGAATATGGGGGATCTGATGTTCCCAGCTCCCTTCTGCAAACCCATCTTCTTCATCCTCTCCACCTCCTTCTTTGCCCATACCCAGTCGTCTGAACCCGTCGTCGGGCTTGGAAGTTTTTGCATCGGACAATCAAGAGGGAACTACCACTTCTGGGGTGAATAATCAGGCAACTGCTCTAGAGACTATGCCCGTTGGGGTTACTGTTCCAATTAATCATATTGGGACCGATGCTCCTGAAGGCGTCTCGGTTGGGGCTTCTACTGAGTCGGCCCCCTTCATAGCTGAGCCTCTTGAAGCTCACAAAAGAAAGTCTGTGAACATTAAAAGTTTGAGGAGGGATTGTAAGATTCTAAAAGAGGTGATCCTGATGGAATATGATCCTTCTCATGATTTCAGGATGGGAGAAGGAGTCGGTCCGGATGAAGTGCTTATGTCTGCTCTTCAGATAAAGATGCTTCGATTTCCTCTTCATCCTCTTTTTCACTTTATTTTCTTCACCTTAGGAATAGCCCCTCTGCAAGTCAACCCAAATTTCCTTCGGATAATTTCAATATTGATCCTGATAAACAGAGAAAAGAAGTTGTCCTTGGGTCTGACAGATCTTCTCCTCTGCTATAAAATCATGGATTTGAAGGATTGTGAAGGGAGGTACAACTTTTACCCTTATAAGGGTCGGCCAATCTGCCATGGGACTGAAAAAATGGAGAAGTATTGGAAGGAGAAGATGGTTCTAGTAAAGGGGGCTTGGTTTTACCCATATTCCAGAAAATGGTCGATCCCAAGTGTCTTCAAGCGTCTGGCCCTTCCTCCTTTTTATTTTATCCATAAGGAGTCGTGCCTCTGTTCTGGGTGTGACCAGCTCAGAGCGGATTTTGTGTATAAGTCTTTAGGTTATGCTGATACAGACATTATGGCTGAGGATGTAGAGGCCCGTTTTTCTTTGTTGAAGTCTAAGGTCTGGTCGGACCGTAAATCATGTGCTGACCTGCTTACTCCTGCCAATTTGCAGGGTATTTCAAGGTTAGGAGCCAAGTACAAGATTATGATTGATCCGATCAGACCAGTAATTGAGGATGATGATGACGAGGTAGATGAGATAGATGCGCCTCCAGCAGGTCAAGAGGAAGTGCCTCTGAATCCCGAACAGCAGACTATGACTGTTGCTGTGGCGGGCGATACCGCTGGGTCTGCACTTGTGCAGACCACCATTCCTGAATTGTTCCACCCATCTTCTGCCCGAACTAGACCCGTGGGGGAAGAAAGGCCCAGTAAGAAAAAGAAGCATAAGGGTAAGGATAGGAGTTCTGCTTCTTCTAACCAGTCCGCCTCCAGCCTTACATCAATGACTGCCATGATGACTCGGGCAAACAGGCTCTAGACGCCGGAGGAGCTTGAGATGCAAAGAGAGGCCGACCCCGATCGCATTGTGGATCGAACTCCGGGGTTATTACTGGGGGTATGTGCCTGTTTGATTTCATGTTTATTCCTGCTCTTATATTTAATGCTGATTCACTTTGCCTTAAAAAATTTCTTTTAGGCTCTCTTCAGCGTCAATGCATTGTGCCTTGCTCACAAGGCAGATGCAAAGGAAGTCGAGCGCCTCAGGACAACATTGGCTGAGAGAGATGATAAGGAGAAGGAGCTGAAGGCTCAGCTGGGGGACCTTCCTTCCAGAGTTGTTGATCTGGAGGAAGAACTTGCTCAGGCAAAAGAGCTGAATGCTAAGCTATCCAGCGAAAAGGAGAAGCTTGCATCAGATCATAAGGCTCTTTAACACCAGTTCGGCATCTCCCAGTCTGCTCTGGAGATGTGCAAGAAGGGTGGGCTTGACATGCACCAACACTATTCAAAGATGAATAGGATAGTGGTTGGTGAATTCTGGCGAAAGGGCTTCAATGCTGGAGAGAAGGATCCTGCGAGGAGGCAGGTTAAGGATCCTGATGCCATGGATAAGCAGTTAAGGGTTCTGAAGCCATATGCCAGCCCCGAACCTAGCTATGCCCAAAACCTTTTCACTGAATTCCTCAAAGGGTATCTTCCTGCTGACCCTCTCAACTCCTCTATAGAGTTCTTCCCTCCGACCACACATGTAGATTCTTTAGGGAAGGACTTCAGCGGTCCAAGCAATACTTAGGCTTTTCTATACTTATTTTTGTAATGTTGTACTTTGTACTATGCCCTTCGGGCAATTTTGTAATACAAGACAGCGATTTTGTTTATTAATGGAATATGCACTTTTATGGAATATGCACTTTTGCCTCTACTTTAATACTTTACTCTTTTTGTAATTGTGAGTCAGGCTTATTAGCCTCTGTCATCTCATTACTTAGGAAATTATTTTAAATTTCATTCCCCTGAAAGAGTGAGTCAGGCTTATAAGCCTCTAGCATCTCACTACTTAGGAAATTATTTTAAATTTTATTCCTCTGAAAGAGTGAGTCAGACTTATAAGCCTCTAGCATCTCACTACTTAGGAAATTATTTTAAATTTCATTCCTCTGAAAGAGTGAGTCAGACTTACATGCCTCTGGTATCTCGCTACTTAGGAAATTATTTTAAATTTCATTCCTCTGAAAGAATGAGTCAGACTTACATGCCTCTGGTATCTCACTACTTAGGAAATTATTTTAAATTTCATTCCCCTGAAAGAGTGAGTCAGGCTTATAAGCCTCTGGCATCTCACTACTTAGGAAATTATTTTAAATTTCATTCCTCTAAAGAATGAGTCAGGCTTACATGCCTCTGGTATCTCACTACTTAGGAAATTATTTTAAATTTCATTCCCCTGAAAGAATGAGTCAGGCTTACATGCCTCTGGTATCTCACTACTTAGGAAATTATTTTAAATTTCATTCCTCTGAAAGAGTAAGTCAGGCTTATAAGCCTCTGGTATCTCACTACTTAGGAAATTTTACATAAATCTGGCTACTTGATTCCAAGAAGGATGACCATCTTTTATTATAATCAAGAAATTACAAAGATAACAACATCTGACTGAGTCAGAATAACAAACTTGGAAAATTTTAAAACATATCAGTAAAGCTAGGCTCAAATGCTTCTGCTTCATTATTCTGAAAGCAAAATGAATGTCAGGGATAGTACCTCTTCAGTCGTGAGGCATTTTGTGAATTGGGTTCCATATTGCCGTCATTATTTCTGAGGCAATAAGCACCACGCCCTATGACCTCTGTGACTGTGTATGGTCCTTCCCAATTCTCCCTGAGTTTTCCGATCAACCCGGTCTTCTTTCTTAATACCATATCGCCCACCTGGAACTCTCGTCTTCTGACTTTTTTGTTAAAGGCGTTCATGACCCTCTGATGGTAAGCTGTCAGCCTGATGGCGGCTTGGTCTCGTTTTTCTTCGAGCAGATCCAGTCCATCAACCAGCTGTTGGTCGTTCAGTTCTTCCTGATACAGCTCTGTTTTGGCTGTTGGTACTATTTACTCTGTTTGAATGACTGATTCTGTCCCATATGCCATTGAGAATGGTGTTTCTCCTGTAGGGATTCTTGATGTTGTTCTGTAAGCTTATCTGGACACACTCCCTTATGGTCTTCTAATTTCTTCTTCAGGGTATTCAATATGGTTCTGTTGGATCTTTCGGCCTGGCCATTTCCTTGAGGGTATGCGACCGATGAAGTTCTAAACTGAATCCCATGTTCATTACAGAACTGTCTGGTCCACTAATTATCCAGATTTGTTCCGTTGTCGATCACTATCACCCTCGGTACCCCGAACCTGCAGATGATATTGGTCCATATGAATTTGATTACATGCCTGTGAGTGATGGTGGGGTAGGATTCTGCCTCAACCCACTTTGTGAAATAATCAGTTGTTATCAGTGCTTGAGTTACTGATCTGAGAGCCATGGGAAGTGGTCCAACTGCATCGATCCCCTATTGCGTAAATGGGTGTGGGCTGAAAATGGGGTTAAGTAGTTCTGGTGGCGGATGGATGAAGTCCCCATGGAACTAACACTTTCTGCATCTTCTAACATAAGCTTCAGTATCCTGGGAAAGATAAGGCCAAAAATATCCTTGGCTGAGGACTTTATGGCCCAACGCTCGTCCCCCTGAATGATTTTCGCACGAATCTTCATGGATTTCCTTCATTATAGCTGATGACTCTGAAGGTGTGAGGCATCGAAGGTATGGACCCCCGAAAGATCTTCTATAAAGCTGGCCGTGTAGTAAGGCATATCTGGCTGACTTCATGCGAAGTTTCCGAGCCTCTGCTTTATCGTCAGGAAGGGTGCCGTTTCTGAGGTACTCTATTATGGGATCCATCCAACTCGGCTCGCAAGGTATTGCGCACACAACATCTGGCTGATGGGTGCTTGGGATATCAAGGTAGTCGATTGGTGCGACTCTGGTCAAATCCTGATCATTGACCGACGCCATGTTGGCTAATCGATCTGCATTTTCATTTTCCTCCCTGGGGACCTGACTGAGGGTATACTGCTCCAATCTATCCAGCTCCATCTGGGCCAGCTTCTTGTAGGGCTGCAGCTTTTCCCCTGCGTCGTATTCGCCTTGAACTTGCTTGACCACCAGTTGTGAGTCACTGAATATACGGAGTCTTCTAATACATAGGCCTGAGCTAGTCGCAGCCCAGCCAGGAGTGCCTCGTATTCAGCTTCCTTATTGGTGGCAGAGAACTCCAGACGGATTGATTGCTGGATTCGGGTTCCGTCTAGTGTTATAATTTAAGCCCAATTCCCGAACTTGCTGAACCAACCGATCCGTCTACATAGAGTGTCCACTCGGGTTCATCTGGGTCCTGTAGGATCGACTCTGGCTCTGCTTCCAGGAGAAAATTAGCCAAGGCTTGACCTTTGTTGGCTGTTCTTGGCACATATGTGATGTCAATTGTCCCGAGTTCCAACGCCCATCTGGTTATTCTTCCCGTCAAATCAGGTTTGGACATGATAGCTCTTATAGGCATGGTGGTCGGCACCACAATTGGATGGGTTTCAAAATAGTGCCTCAGTAGTCTCTTTGCATTGATTAGAGAAAAAATAGCTCGCTCTGCCATAGTGTATCTGGTTTTTGCATCAGATAGGGATTTGTTGTTGAAGAAGACTGGCTTCTGGCACTTTTTGTCTTCTCTCACAAGCGCTGCGTTGGTTGAGGCTGCTGATATTGCAAGGTACAGATGTAGTGGTTCCCCTGGATTCGGTGAGGCAAGGATTGGTGGATTCTGAAGATACTGCTTCAATTTTTGGAGGGCCTCTGCCTGTTTCAGTCCCCATATGCTTCCTTTTCCGCCTCTAATTGCCTGAAAAAATGGTCTACATCGGTCTGTCAGTCGGGATACGAACCTGCTCAGTGCGGCTACCCTTCATGTCAGAATCTGGACCTCCTTTTGCGTTTTTGGCTCTTCGCAGCTTATCAGAGCCTTGACTTGCGATGGGCTGGTTTTAATTCCTGTTCGGTTGACGATATGCCCGAGAAACTGTCCGGATGAAACTCCGAACGAACACTTAGCTGGATTGAGCTTCATCTCGTACTTTCGGAGTGCATCGAACACTTCTTCCAGGTGCTTGAGATGGTCGTCTTTCCTTCTGCTTTTTACCACCGTGTCATCTATGTAGGCTTCAACCGTTTTGCCCATCTAACTTTTGAATATCCTTCTGACAAGCCTTTGATAGGTGGCACCTGTATTTTTAAGTCCGAAAGGCATTACTCTGTAGCAGTACGTACCTTCCTCGGTAATGAAGGTTGTTTTCTCCTCATCATCCTGATTCATTGGGATCTGGTTATAGCCGGAGTATGCATCAAGAAAATAGAGCCTTTCATATCCCGAAGTGGCATCTACCATCTGATCAATTTTCGGCAGGGGGAAGCAATCCTTCAAGCAAGCCTTGTTTAAATTGGTGAAATCCACGCATACCCTCCATTTCCCGTTCTTTTTTCTGACTACCACCAAGTTTGACAACCATGACGGGTACTTTACCTCCCTTATGAATCCAGCTTCTAGCAGCTTTCCCACATCCTCGGATATGATCTGGTTTCTTTCTATCCCGAACCTCCTCTACTTCTGCCTCAACGGTCTTATATCTGGATCAACATTTAGATTATGCTGAGCGACCGAGGGATCTATGCCTGACATATCAAGATGAGACCAGGCGAACACGTCTGAGTTTAGTTGGAGGAAGTGAATCAGCTCATCCTTTTCTTCTTTCTGGAGGTATGTACCGATAAATGTGACTCTGGTGTGGTCCGTCCGACTAAAATTCACCTCTTCTAGGGGCTCCGTGGTTGCCTGAGTCTCCTGACCCTCTGAGGAAGGGTCTAATTGTAATTGTTATTTCTCATTGTACAGGGATTCTTCTGGCGTTTCCAATACTTGTTTGTTTTTTGGATTCAAATCCTTCATGGATACTGAGTATCTGTCGAAGGAACGCCTTACATCCGATGGATCCACCCTCATCCCATCAGTAGATTGTACGATGACTTGACGTCCACCACGACAAAAGCTTTTTTCAGGGTTCAGTGTGCCGCTGATACTGACAAATGGACTACACCTATTGGCTCAACGCGTCGTCCGTCAAAACCGGCCAGAGGCGTCTGAGCCGGACACAGTTGTGATACATCAATGCCGATTTTGTCGAAAGCCCACTTCGTCATGATGTTGGTGCTGCTTCCTGGATCAATCATCACATGTTTGATCAGATAATTAGCTACCAAAAGAGTGTTTACCAGAGGATCTTCGTGGGGGGTCTGAATATTCTGCATGTCGGATTTTGTAAACATAATTCTTGATTCTCCTTGGATGAGGGTTGTTTGGAAAACTTCGTCGATTCGCCTGAGTTTATGTGCTTTTCTTAGCTTTGACCTTCTGCTTCCTTCATCCTCCAGTACCTCTTCACCTCCCTGGACCATGTGGATGACCCTCACTGGTTGTCCTGCTGCAGAGTTATTCGGCTGTGTCCTGTGTGGTTTGTCCGGTCTCGGCTGATCCTTCATTATGTAATCTGCAAGTTCACCTTTGGCGATCATTGCCTTGACCTGCCTTCGAAGATTCCTGCAGTCATTCATATGATGGTCATACTCACTGTGAAAGGCACAGTGCTTGGTCATGTCACTCAACTTCATCGGTTATCTGATCGGTGGAGGTGGTATGAAAATCCCTTTGTTTTTGTTTTCTTGGAAGAGCTTTCCAAGGTTGGTTTTGAGCGGGGTGGTTCTTTCTTCTATCCGTTGACGCTTGTCTGAATTTCTGGATGATGAGATTTTCCGAGGTGGATCGGGTCGTTGAGGTTTCTGATCCATCATCCTTTCCTTGGATTTTGCCTCCACCGTTACCAGTGAGGCTCTTCTCTGTCTAACTGTTTCTTCCTCTTCTATTCTGAGATACCCTTGTGCTCTGGAGTTGAGCTCACCGATGTTGACAAGGGGTCGTTTTACTAGTGAATAGTGGAATTTCGTGCCAGGGATGACCGCCATACGGAATGATTCTACTGCTGACAATTGGTCGCAGTCATCAATAGAAGACATTTCCACGTTGAATCTGGATAAGAAACTCTTGAGGCTCTCTCCTTTTTCCTGGGACATGGTAAAAAGGCTTGATATCGTTTTTCTTTGCCTCCGGTTGCTGAAATACTGACCGATAAAGCGTTTGCAGTGGTCATTCCAACTACTGATGGATCCGGGGGATTGCTTCCTGAACCACATAAGTGGTGCCTCTGTCAAACTTGTCGAAAAGTCTTTGCACAGAAGGGCTTGGTTCCTCCCATAAACGGTCATCTTGGTATGCACCTGGTAGATGTGATCGAGTGAATCCTTCGTATCATCATAGAGTGTAAAAATTGGGAGTACAAACTTCTTCGGGAATTTTGTTGCTTCAATTTCTTCTGTGAATGGAGATTGGATCACATCTGTGGTTGTATGAATGGCCAGATCGATAGGGGTCTGCATCTTTAAATCCTTCATCACATCTCTTTGGATTTTAGCAGCCATTTCGTGCAGATCGTTCCGGGTCGGGGCATGCATCGCTGGTACTTCCCTTGTTATGGGATGAGAGGATTCTTCCTCCTCCCTCGGCACTTTGTTCCTTTGAGTGTTTGACACGTTCCGTTCTTGATGGGAGCTGGAGAGATCTGGCTCGTCATTCCTCGTACCATCTGCTGGGCTGGAATTTTGGAGAGGGAAAGGGCCCTGAGCCACTCGATGGAGTAACTCCATATTCTGCTGCTCGAGGGCTGCATTTCTTTGTTCCACAGCTTCCAACCGCCTCATGACTTCTTCGAATCTGGCTTCATTATTCGTTGACCGTGTGGACACCATGTTTTATAAAAAAGAAATGGAAATGAAACTGCTGCAAATGGAAAACTGTTTTTTCGCTTCCCACAGACGGCGCCAAATGTAAGTAGCAAAAATATACTCACATCCAATGATCTTCTTTATTCAGGCTCAAATGGTCATATATATACATTTCAAGAGCTTTGATGTCCTCATATTTCGTAGGATCGTGCATCCCATTTTATAGGGGTCATGACCCAGTTTGTTATTAACTACCCACCACCTTTAGGTAGTGGGTTGTTAATCCCTATTTTTTGGGAAGTGGTTCAACCCTGATGGGCCTATTATAAGGGTCTTAGGTCGTGGCTTAATTAATCATTCACATACAGATGTACTTGACTAATATTGTGTCTAACAAAATCAAAATTGGACCTATTAATTTTCATTATTACAGACTCATACCGTTACGGCGAACCATGATGGAATGATAAAATATTTTGGGACGAAAAAATGAGTAAAAATTGATATTTATTTTGAGATGGAGGGATTACTAATGTACGAGTAATAGAGAAGTTGAAGAGGAATGTCATTGTCTGCGCGTTGAAGGCACGAAGAGATTTGGACGAGCTGTGTAATCCATGGCGGCGCCTTGCATGTGAATCTATCATTGCCAATGGATGTAAATGTATATATATATATGCGTATATATGTGTACGTAAAAATTCGAGCCCTCGTCACCGTTTATGGGCCTCCAGTAATCTGCCAAAGTGTTGTCAGATAAATTTAGTGGGACGTTCAGATAATTTTAGCAGTTAGTAAATTTTCAGTGGCCCACCACAATACCTATCAAGTATCAACAATACTTAGTGGGCCACTTGGTAAATTGCCTCCATAGTTATCAACTTGGGGAAGATTATAGGTGGTTAATACTTTTACTAATTAACTATGAATAAAGTAAGTTTAGAGGCATTTAAACGTTTTCGAGATACCTCATAATTTAATTTTAGGAACAAACTTACTCACTCTTTCTCAAAATAATTGTTTACGTTTGACTTTTTAAAAGAATTTGTGATATTTTGTATGTCCAATTTTGTCATTTGAAAATAATACAGTTTTAGTTTTTAGTGGATACATTATTTTTTAAAATTAATAAAAAAAAATAAGTTGGAAAAATATAAAAATATTTTGTATTGAGATTCAAAATTAAATATTTATTTTAAGACGAATAAAATTATAAAAATAAATACTTATTTCAAGACGATATTTCGGAATACTTCGAAACTTGTTCCAATATGACTAGGTCATACACTAATACTGGTTTAGAGGATTGACTTTTGACCCACATTAAATTTATTTTTACGTAATATTGATAAAGTTAGAGCACTACATTGAATTATATTATATTCTGGAAATTTAAGTTTGTCGTAATTCGATATATTATAATATTTTAAAAACAATTTATTCAAACAATGGACCTAAAATAATTTTAATCTCGCTACCAAAGGCGTGACACAATCAGCTTTAATTTTATATTTTAATAAAAATAATTATGTCATATGTGCATGCACACAAGGGTCATTAGATCATTTAGAAGTGTCTAATTTCATTTGATGTAATCTTATGTAGTCTCTAAATATTTATTTATTTTGATCTTATAGAAATTATAATTGTGTAACTTATTTATTAAGTAATGAGCTTTGAATCGTAAGTCTTGTGATCTTATGTTATTTATCGGTTCTCATAATTATCTTGAACGGGATTTTTTAGATTTATAGTCTTTGATTTTCTTTTTGAAAAAGTAAAAGTACACTTCAAGTTATTATACATAAAAATTTGTTTTTGATCATTTGAACAAGTGTATAGATTAGACATGAAGGAAATTGTATAAATGTTTATAACCCCCCCAGGAAGTGACGGTTTGGTAGACGGTTTTAGGCCGTAAAATGTGATTTTGGATTGTGAATTATAAATTAACTAAAGTTAATAAAATGAGACACGATACGAATATAACATGAATTAAATAATTCTTTCAATTAATATGCATATTCAATTAGGAAGTTATAAATGGGTACACATAAGAGATATACTAACTTTTAGTGGAGCATAATCATAAATATGATACATTTGAGGGTATAAAAAAAAAAAAAAAAAATCAAGTGGGGGTCACAACTTGTGTAATGTTTATTTACTCAGTATATACGGATGCACAGGTGTTGCAATGGACCATGGTATGACCTGACCTTCCAAAATGGAGATGATGTGGGTAAAAAAAATATATCCTGATTTAGATTTTAGGGTTAACTTCATTTATAGGTTTGTCTTATTTTTATTTTGATCATCTCATATTTACATATCTTCTTTTACACCTTCTATTATTCAATATTCTCATTACTTAGATCCCCTGAACGATGACATTATTCTGATTTTTTTTTTAAATTCTTAAACTACCCTCAATGTCTTATCCTTATTTGTTTGGAAACAAGGATAATGTTTTTATCAATTAGACCCCCTCCCATCATTTAATAATTTAATTTGTATTAAAATTTAAAATATATATATAAAATTCGAAAAAATATATATTAAAATTTGAAAAATATTATAAATTCGAAAATAAATATAAAATTAAAAAATATATATAAATTTTGAAATTTTTTTTTCCAAAAAAACATATTAAATTTCGAAAATAAATATAAAAATTGCAAAAAACATAAAAAATTTGAAACAAATATATAAATTTATTTAAAAAAAACATATAAAATTCAAAAAAATATATTAAATTTCGAAAAAATTTATAAAATTGAAAATAAATATAAAATAAAAAATATATATAAATTTTGAATTTTTTTTAAAAAACATATTAAATTCAAGACAAATATATAAAATTAAAAAAAACCATATAAAATTCTAATAATATATATTAAATTTCGAAAATAATTAGAAAATTAGAAAAAAATATAAAAAATTATAAAATTTGAAAATAAATATAAAATTCAAAAATATATATATTAAATTTAAAAAAAAAACTAAATTCAAAAATAAATATAAAATTAAAAAACATTTTTTAATTCTCTTTCTCTTTCTCAAATGCACACACACACACAACACAAACGCACACAGATATATATATACACACACATATATATATAGCTCTATACATATATATATATACACACACACATATATATATATATATATAGATCTCCTCGTCGGTGCCGACCCCCTCCCACCGCCTCCCCCCTTCCACTACCACCTCCCCCTATTTTCGACCGATGGGTCAAAAATATGTGTGTATATATATATATGTATAGATCTATATATATGTGTGTGTGCGTGTGTGTGTGTGTGTGCGCGCGCGCGCGTCTGAGAGAGAGAGAGAGAGAATTGAATAAATGTTGGGGTTGGGATTGGGGTGTTTGGTTTGAGGGTTAGATTGATTTTAAGGGGGTGTTTGGTTTAGGGTTTAAATTGATTTAGAGATTAAATTGATTTAAGGGGTGTTTGGTATAAGGGTATTTTAGACATTTCACACCATGATAGGATGTAAATGAAGATATGCAAACCTGAGGGGGTGTAAGTGATGATAGAACAAACCTCAAGGAATGTAAATGAAGTTAACTCTAAATTTTATTGAGGTAAATGGCTCCCACTCTTTGGCATAGTAATTGGATGCCAAACAACTCCTAGTAAGATGAATAGAAGATTTATTTATGTTGAATTAAAAGAAAGGTTAAATACAATAAATCCCCTAAACTATGATCATATTGGCAAATAACCATCTTGAACTATAAATTGTGCAATAAGCTCCCTTAAACTATCATAATTGTTGCAAAATATCTCATTTTATTTAAAAAGTTTCATAAATGACCTAAATGCCCTTTCTTTAATGAATGCTACTTAATACAATTTTCTTATTAAATTAAATTAAGAAATAATTGAGAGTAATTTGATGACATATTTGTATAAAAATTACATATAATTTTTAAAAATTTAAGTTTTGAATAATTTTTTAGGTTGTTTAAATAAGAATTGAATAAAATTCTAAAATACTTAGTTAATTAATTAAAACTATATATATATATATATATAACATGAGAAAATCAAAAGGTGTTTATTATCTAAGTAATTTGTGATTTAGTTATGAATTTATTTTTATGCAAAGATGTTTTATTTTGGTATAAAAAAAGATTTAACTAGAATAAGGAGTTTTATTATTTAAATCAAACTAATTTTTTTAACAAGTTAATTAATTTAAAAATAAAATAATTACAACTTATAAGTTATAACTCTATTTGTTTTTTACCATTTGAGAGTTTATCTACTCTAATACATTTATGGTGAATGATATAATTAATATTTTAACTAAGAGACATAATATTTAAAAAATTTAAGGAATTAACAAACATAATAAGGGTAAAATTATCTTTTATAATAGAATTGAGGCAAATTACAACAAATTGATAATTGAGAGGATTTGCTTTAGTTCAGGAGGGTTAATTGCAAAAGTGCAATTAGTTCAGTGATAGTTCAGCGAGGTTAAAGAATGTCAGTGGTTGAAAGTGGGAAAGGTGAGTAATCATGATACAATTGAAAGAAGTGAAAGTTGGACATTGGCCTCTCTACATTCACTATCCATGGACATGGATATCCTGATGATTTTTCTTGCAATACAAAGCCAGAAACTCTCGAATCATTGTCCCTATGAATGCACTAAGTGCCTAATTACATTAGATATCCTCAACCATAACATATCTTTTGTCTATGATATATACAACTTTTCGAAAGAGTATATATATATAAGGGGCTCAAACCCAAGGGCTCTAATTGTTTTACAATCTTCCTTTTCGAAGAGAGGAAGTGCGTCTTTTTAAGTATAGTCTAATTCAAGTTGAACAAGTGGCTTAATTTTTTTGAAGAAGTAATTGAAGGTAATTACTAATTTTATGAATTTTATTGTCAGTTTTTTTTTTTATGTGTTTAGAAATTTTTTTGTCACGTGTTCAAATCTTATAGCCAATTTTTTTTTTTTTATAAGAAATGATGAAGTTATCTTCCTTCCTTATTAGGGGAGACCAAGTATTATCCAAATAAAGATTTAAAACATATTTTTGTTTCACAATCACTCGACCAATAATTTATCAACACATTAATTTTGCTTTTCTAACACATTGAATCTTGTTTAATTGGATAGATTCAATGTATTGAAAACAAATTTAATTATGTTGAAAAGCGGTGCGACTTCTAATATTTTATATACTAATCTCTCTAATAATTTTAAGACTCAAGAATTCTGAGTAGTTTAATTAACATCTTGATATTGTTTTAAAAGAAACAGAAAGAAGATAATAATCAGCTTGAAGTAAATTAAGGTCTTGTTTGGCATAATTCTACTTCTACGTTTGCACATAAATAAAAGATAAGTATAAGTCCTTTTGAGAAGTTGTACCCTATATTTTCTTCAAAATACTCTTCTAATTTTTTTGTCAAATACTATTCAAAACAATTATTTATTCCAGAAATTCAAAAATAATTTTTGAAAAATCAATCCAAATAAGGCCAAGACACATTAATATCCTAATAATTGAAACAATAACTAACTAAAATTTCCTTATTTACCAAAAAGTGAAAAAAAAAAAATGCAAAATTCTAACCAATGGTACACATTGTAGTTTTTCTAGAAAGTGGCGACATGCATGCATGTTTCACGTGGCATGGGACATATCGAGCTTGTTTCATCTTCAACACTTCCTACACATTCATCTCCAACACTATTAATTTCCACATTTCTAGTCCTATTCGACATCTTTTACATGAAAACGAGAAGCTAGATTAATTTCATGTCACAGTGGGGTATATATATATATATATATATCTTTGTTGTTGTGATGAGTCCACAGATTCACAAAAACCAAAATGTACCTTAAAGTTGACCAAAAGTTGTCACCGACGCACCATACAATCGACCGATAAGATAGGATATATAACCACATACACCAAAAGTATAGCAAATACTTTATGAGATGGTGCTCTCAAAAATACATTTGAGAAGGACATGTATGCAAGCTAAGGCTGTCTATTTGAAAAGTGGTACAAAATTTTGACAAATTTGACGGATATAATATATCTCTGAAGACATGCATAATGATATGTAGTTTGATTAGAATGGAAAACACAATCACAATGTTTATGGCTAAACCTAGCAGAAGTATTATATATTATCTCAATATCACTGATATATGAAAATAACAATGAAATATAAATATTATGGGTATGCTTGGTTTGCATATCTGAAAACTATTTTCGAAAATTCTGAAAATAAAAAACAGTTTTATGAGAATAATAAAAATTAATTAATTATTTTATATTTTTATAATTGAGTTTTCTGAAAACTGAAAGAAACAAACTTTTTGTTTATTTGTCTAATTTTTAATTTTCAGAAAATAAAATATTATTTTCAGAAATACAAACCAAATAAATTCTATATATCTCTAAAGATATATGCATAATGAGATGTTAATTCAGATCAGAATGTATTTGTATTATATATAATAACTAAAACCATGAAAGCGAATCAAATCAAACCATCAAACCATTCTTTCTTAGTCCAATTTCTCTAACTAGTTAAATAAACAAAACTGTTCATCAAAACCCTATGTACCCCTGCTTTTAAGGAATGCCTATATTCTCATGTGCTATATAAGATTGTATTTGAACTTACGTATCTGCAACCTAGCTAGCTGTTGACTGAAAGAGATGGCAAGGAATAAAAAAATTTAACCTAAGAAAAATAGTAACAAATCACTTCACCTAGTGTAAGCCTAGGTAGTTTTCAGTTGTTAGAGCAAAGAATGGAACCAACCTAACTATGATGTGATACTTTTACCAGGAGAGAATCCCCATGGATTTTGTACTACAACACATGGTTGCACCAACCCTTTTTGCTAATTTCGCGGGAATTTTTTTACTTGTAATAAACAAAGTATATGTATACATTAGATATATGAGAGAAGAAATTTGTATTGTTTGAAGACAAATTAAATTTTTTTCCACACATTAACAAGTTACATATCCCCTCGTCAAGTAACATGATGGCCTTCTTTTTAGCAAGTTCATTAAATTTAGGCAAAAGTGCCGAAAGAGAAGGGCATTCTTTTGATCTTGATCCTTGCGGAGGGAAAGGGAGATTAGACTGGACTGGCATGGCCCCCCGCTAATATCCATAAATAACTTATTTTTGCTAAGAGCTGAACATTATCATATGTAAATTCAGGTGCATGATACACATCAGTACTCTAGTGCATTTCTTCATAAACATATTTTCGAACCCTCTTTTTAAAATTCAAAGTCTACGTGTATTGATCATTACTTGCACTAAATTTTTAAGAATTACAAAAGTCTCCAAACTTTTCAATTGTTACATTTTACCCCCTCACAAAATTGTTGAGTATGTGAGTGATTTGATTTGATTTTAAAAATATAATGTGTCATTTGATTTTAATAGGGTAATTTGTACTAACACCCCATGAGGTTTCAGTCAATTCCACTTTTGTGTTGATTTTTGAAATTTTTGCACTAACACCCCTGAGCCAATAAAATAACCAGAATACCCTTGACAGAAATATATAAAATGTGAAATGACATTTATGCCCCAACCCC
The DNA here is from genome assembly GCA_963922005.1 of Cornus suecica. Classification (NCBI taxonomy): domain Eukaryota; kingdom Viridiplantae; phylum Streptophyta; class Magnoliopsida; order Cornales; family Cornaceae; genus Cornus; species Cornus suecica. The sequence continues at coordinate 19,680,685 of OY998239.1, read as the reverse complement.
AAATATATACAATTTAGAAAAACATATATATATATTCCAAAAAAGATATAAAATTCGAAAAAAAATATTTAAATTTTGAAAAAAAATATAAAATTAGAAAAAATATATATAAATTTTGAAAAACATATATAAATTTCAAAAAATATATATATAATTTGAAATATTTATATAATTCAAAAATATGTATAAATTTTGAAAAATATTTTAATTCGAATATATATATATTTCAAAATATATATATATAATTCAAAAAATTATATAATTTCGAAAAACATATATAAAATTCAAAAAAAAATTGAAATATATATATAATTCGAAAATATATATAAAATTTGAAAAATATATAAATTCGAATATATATATATATTTCAAAAAAATATATAAAATTTAAAATATATATATTTTCAAAAACAAAATTCAAAAAATTATATAATTCTAGAAATATATATATATATTGGTAAAATGTCATATCTTTTCTAATGAAGTGAATCAAACTACTTACCACCAACATCAATTAGTGTCCTTCTTTTATATATATGTTTCCAAAATATATATATATTTTCCAAAATTTATATGATGTTTTTGAAATTTATATAATATATCCGAATTTTATAAAAACAATTCAAAATTTATATATATATTTTTTCAAAATTTAAATATATTTTTGAATTTTATATATTGTTTTTGAATTATTGTTTTTAATTTTATATATATTTTTTGAATTTTTACCCAACAACTCGGCTTGTCATAGATGAATTGTCCACGAATTTTTTGAGATTACCCATTTTATATATATAAATTCGAATTATATATAAAATTATAAAAAAAATTCAAAAACAATATATAAAATTCAAAACAAATATATAATTCAAATATATATATATATATTGAAACAAATATATATAAATTTCGAATTGTTTTTATAAAATTCGGATAAATTATATAAATTTGAAAAACATCATATAAATTTCGGAAAAAATATATATTTTTTCAAAAAATATATATAAAACAAGACCACTAATTGATGTTTGGTGGTAAGTAGTTTGATTCACTTCATTAGAAAAGATATGTCATTTTAACAATATATATATATTTTTCTAAAATTATATAATTTTTTGAATTTTTGTTTTTGAAAATATATATTTTTTGAATTATATATATATATTTTCGAAATTATATATATTTCAAAATTTCTTATATATATTCGAATTTTATATATATATTTTCGAATTATATATATATTTCAAATTTTATATATTTTTTTGAATTTTATATATATTTTTTGAAATTTATATATGTTTTTCGAAATTATATAATTTTTGAATTTTGTTTTTGAATATATATATATTTTTAATTATATATATATTCGAATTATATATATATTTCAAAAAATTTATATATTTTTGAATTATATATATATTTTTTGAAATTTATATATGTTTTTCGAAATTATATAATTTTTTGAATTTGTTTTTTGAAAATATATATTTTTTGAAATATATATATATATTCGATTTAAAATATTTTTCAAAATTTATATATATTTTCGAATTATATATATTTCAAATTTTATATATTGTTTTGAATTATATATATATTTTTTGAAATTTATAAATGTTTTTCAAAATTTATATATATATTTTTTTCAAAATTTAAATCTTTGTTTTCGAATTTATATATATGTTTTTCGAAATTGTATATATTTGGGGTTGGGGCATAAAGGTCATTTCACATTTCATATATTTCTTTCAAGGGTATTCTGGTCATTTTATTGGCTCAGGGGGTGTCGTTGCAAGAGAAATCAAACCTCAGGGGGTGTTAGTGCAAAAGTTTCAAAAATCAACACAAAAGTGGAATTGACTGAAATTTTAGGGGGTGTTAGTGCAAATTACCCATTTTAATAAAAAAAAATTATGATCAATTTTAATAGTATGAGAGAAAGTTATGATTCAACACCTTAAAACAATGTCATTTTTCTTATTTTCTACTCTCAGTAACATAATGAGATGATTTTATTTAATTTTAAAGTGGAGGAAATGATTTAATTCCACTAAACGTTTGTACAAATTCTTCTGACAATAGTACGTTTTGTTATTTAAATCTTGGCAAGATTAATCCCCTGAGGTGAACCCTTACTTAAACAATCAAAATCATACGATTATACTGCTTGGTTTGTATTTACTATTTATGAGAATAATTTTTTATTTTCTGAAAACTGAAAATCAAAAAATTGTAGTATTTACTATTTATGAGAATAATTTTTTATTTTCTGAAAACTGAAAATCAAAAAATTGTAAACAAATCTGTTTGGTTCAGTTTTCTGAAAATAATTTTCTAAAAATTCAGTTACAAAAATGACTCTTTACATATAAATAATTTTTATTATTTTTAAAAAACTGTTCTATCAAAAATACAAACATTAAATTCATGCAATCTCTTTCTCTCACTATTCATTAAAAGTTATTTGGGAAATAATTAAGTCTCAGCTATAATATTCATGTAATATCTCTCACACACTATCCATGAACACACCATAATTAATTCATTGAAAGATTATTCGGGAAATGATTAAGTCATTGAAGTTTGAAACTTCAGTTTCAGGTCCATTTCTCATCAAACACTCATTTACTCCCCCCACCTAACTTACCCAACCCACTTGTCCATAGACACTTCCCAATAATACCTTTTCACCAATGACTTGAAAACAGAGAAAAAAATTACTGGAATCAACCAACAATAAACTATACAACTCCAAACACATACCAAACAAAAAACCAAGGTACCAAAATATTTTAATCTATTTACCTTACCATATTATTATACTCTATATTATAAAATTATATCACTTACTATATATAACAACCATTAAAAAAAGATAAAACTAGTCCACAATCCTCACAAAATTCTACATTTCCTCTGCAGTTTTATAGTTGAGCCTCCCAAACAGGGCACATGTAGACCACTGAGCAAGAGTTAAAAAGGGGGTATGGACAACATTTATCCCCATTTTGCCACTCACATCCCACCCATTTTACATCACAGTACATGCATTAGGGTTCTCATCACTGAAGATCTGTGGAGGGTAGGCTGGGTAGGGGTAGTGCATTTCGGCGGCGAACCTCGGCGGATAAGCCTGGTACTGTTGTTGTTGTGGGTAGTAATAGGAGAACTCGTTCTTCTTCAGCTCCACCACCTTGTTCTCCTCCTCCGCCGCCGCCGAATCTGGCTTCGCCGCCTCGTCGCCGCCGGCGGATTCTTCCTTCTTTGATTCGTCGACGGCTTCGGCTTTCTTCTCCTCCTTGCCGTCGGTAGGCTTGTCCTCCTCTTTCTTTTCTGGGTCTTGTTTCACTATCACTGCTTGTTTTCCAGTTCGCTTGTGCACGTAGTCCACCAGCTTTGGTGGGTCGAACACGCCTTTCACTGTCACTTGCGAGCTCTTTAGATCTGGCTCGGCACTCTCAACACCTATATACATATATATATAGATACAAATTCTGAATATATCAATTGGGTTTTCTAGGAATTTCAAGTCATGGGTCAAGCAATTTGACATTCAATTGAAAATTAAATGTAATTTATTTAATGACCCAAATTTGACTTCCAATTCAACAAGAAAATTAAAATTCCATTGAATAGTTTAGTCCTTACTAAAGAATGTAAAGATAGTGAAAGATTGAGAATATAGAATCATAAATAATCCCTCTTTATAAAAAATTACAGATTCAAAAGAAAAAAAGGGTTATTAAAAAAATTCTAATTACAGAACAATTATACCCAAAAATAGAAAAAAATGTTACCTTTCATTTTGAGTATCCTTTTTTTGATTTCTTGAGCACAAGCCTCACAATGCATGTGAACTTTGAGAACCACAGTGATCACCTGAGGCTAATAACCAAAATAGCAACAACAAAAAAAGAAGACAAATATCAATATTTATTTTTTAAAAAAATTAATTGAATCAACAATGGAAAATAAGATCCAAAAATATTTTAGAGACAAGAATGAAATAACAAACCTCCTCTTTTTTCTCTTCTGGTTTAGGGGCTTCTTTTTCTTCAGGCTTTTTGGCATCTTCAGAGGGTGGTTTGGGAATGGGTGAGAGAAGTTCAACCTGTCGGTGGCTCTTCCTCTGAACTCTCTCCAAAACCTTCAATGGATCTGCTTTCTCTCCCTTCACAACCACCTTGTGGGTCTTGCAATCGGTCTGAACCTCCTCAACACCTAGAAAAAACACACACATTGAACTGTGTTTTTTTGGGCTTTTCATTCATACCCAAAACAGAGCATTTACAGATCTATTCAAAAGGGGGGAAAAAAAGATGAGACCTTCAAAGCCTTTGAGACACCTCCGGACCTTTCTGGCACACCCTTCGCAATGCATGAACACTCTCAGGACCACCTCTTGCGGCGGAGGAGGCGGCGGTGGCGCCTCCTTGGACTCCTCTGTTTTCTTCTCCTCTGTTTTTGCTTCCTCTGGTTTTTTCTTTTCCTCCATTTTCTTTTCCTCCATTTTCTTTTCCTCTGGTTTCTTTTCTTCCTACACAAACACAACCCACTATGTTAAATCAGCACCAAAACAGATATAGCACAGAAAAATCAAAACTTTGAATTAAAAATTGGGAAGATTAGAGTGTTTAAGACCTCCCCCATTAGTAGTAGTTCTCTGTTTTTTTGTTTTCTCCTCTCTAGAGCCAAAATGAGAGTAACCGTACTGATAAGCCTGAAGGGTGAGAGACGCAAGTGTTTCTCTCTCTATAGATACAGAGTTTCTCTCTCTAAACCTCTCAGCCTCTCTCTCTCTCTAGTTTCTACCACTGCTGTGGTTTCTGGACCATCAGATCTAGAGCAGTCATTCACTCATATTATGGTCATCATAACTGACGTGGCCTTTTATAGGGGGCACGTGCAACGCAGGTAAAACCTCCTCTGGGACAAATGTTGACTGGACATTGCAATTTTTCTAGTTGTAATGTAATTTCAATATTTTACAACCATTATTAACCCTTGATTATATTTTTAATATAAGTATTAAATGTCCATAATTCCAATAATTTAGTTAAGTCCTTACCATCTCCTAATAAATTATATGGAATTGCACTCATTCATCAAAAGTACCCGTTGGAATTTTTAATGATAAATTACACTAATCACTAATGATACATTTTTTTTTTAGTGAAAACAAGTGCAAAACATTAAAGGATAATAATAACAATTTGAAATTTTACAAAATTTATATTGAATTTTTAATATAAATTTTGTAAAATAAAAACTTATGTGAAATTATGAACTAAAGGCTGTATTAAATCCTTACCTTTGAATGGGAAGTCCAGAATTTAAGCATCTGTGAAAATAAGATGTGTGAGAAAATGCAAACTTAAAATAAAAATAAAAAATAAATAACTACACAGGAAATAATTTTATCTTATTTTTTAAAAACAATTCATCCAAGGGTCTATATTCGTAAGTTGTTGTTTCCGTATTTGTTATTCTTACCGGGCGGTAAATTTTTACCGTGAAGGATTTCAATTAGTGACATGGAAGACGAGGAATGGATATGATCTGGACAGGTCATCAGAAGCCATGTGACTGTGATGCTGTCATTGTCTGATATGTAAAATTGGTGGTGTGACAGTGGGGGGGTGTTAGGAAAATTTTAAATGCAGATGATTAATTGTACTGTGATTTTATTGTATTTTAAGGCGTGTTTGGCAATCCGGTTTTGGACTTGATTTTGGTCTTGGTTTTGGATTTTAAGACCAAAATCATGTTTGGCAAGCCGGTTTTGGAGTTGGTTTTGAGCTTTTTAAAACCAACCACTAAAACCTGATTTTGGCCCACCAATTTTGACTTTTTTTTTTCTCTCTCTATATATATATATATATATGGCAAAAAATATGAATTATTTTCGGAAAAAATTATTTTTTGGAATTTATATTTTTCGGAAAAATTAATTTTTTCGGAAAAAAATTAATTTTCGGAAAAATTAATTTTGGGAAAACATTTTTTTTGCAAAAAAATCATAATTTAATGTAATTTTTCAAAAAATAAATTTTCGGAAAAAAAATATTTTTCGGAAAATATTTATTTTTTCGTGAAAAAATTAATTTTTGGAAAAAAATCATATTTTCGGAAAACAATTAATTTTCGGAAAAAATTAATTTTTTCGAAAATAATTATTTTTCCCAAAAAATTTATTTTTCAGAAAATATTTATTTTTCGGAAAATATTAATTATTTATTTTTCCGAAAATTAATTATTTTCCGAAAAATTATTTTTTATATTTTTCGGAAAAATAATTTTTCCCCGAAAATTACATTTTTTCCAATTTTATATATATATATTTTTCATATTTATATATTTTTAATACATATTAGTATATATATATATATATATATAATTATACCAAGACCAACTCCTTACCAAACATTATATATTGGTTTTAGATTTACCTAAAACCACCCAAGACCAAAACCAAGATCAAGACCAAAACCAAGTTCCCAAACGGACCCAAGTGCAACATTATTGTGTAAGGGATTACTCGAAATTAATTCATGATTTGAATGAAGGATAAATATAGAAAAAATAATAATTAATGTAAACAAGTGTCTAGATTTTGTTTTCACACCAAATTGATGAGACACAAGTTAGAGAACTATTGTTTTCAGATGATGAATGAGTTGAGCAAAATGAAATTATCATTTATCACATGTATTGTTAGTACTTACCTAACTCAAAAACATGCATCGCATTTTGCATTATATTTTTTATTAAAATATAAATAATGTTTTTATTGTATCATCCTATTATTCAAAAATATAAATATGTTTCGTATTATAAATTTACTATAAAAATTTAAATTATAAATCTAACATTTTATATATATATATTTGCAGCGGTATACCATCCAAAAATATCAAAAAGTTAGTTATGAAATTTGTACTTTTGTTTTAAAAAATGGCCTTATCGTTCAAATCATAGTTTTAGGCTTTTAGTGTCAAACATGCTACTGTAACATTTACAAATTTATAAATAATTTTTTTTTAACTATGCAGATATTTTTAAAGTTTGGTAACCAAATTATAACTTCAATTAAATAGTCTGACAACAATTGGATTGATACAAACTCTACCCATTAATAACATGGCTGTCTTAAATAAATAAATGTATATATATAAATACAGGAGGAGGAATTATCTTGACTTATATATTCAAAGTCCAATTAATGAGATTTAGACAATAAATTTTGAAGTACTTTTTCAAATAAAGTCTCACCTATACTCATTTAAATGGTTTTCAATTATTTTTGAGTACCAAAGTTTTTTCTAATATAATTAGTGAAGTGTTCGCAAGATGATTGGGGATATATTTAAATCGTGTTTTCCTATTAATGATATTTTTCAGCCAATGGTAATTTGTTTTACAAATTATATATTTATAATGTTTTATATTAAAATTACAATAATCTCCTTAAATAACACAAATATTTACTTTACTTACTTACCCTATATATATAACCCTATTTTCTTATATAATTTTTTATATCAAAGTTTGATTAGATAGATTTGGATTATTTATTGATTTAAAATTATTAAATTTATTTTTGTATTATAAATTATTGTTATTAAATCAATCAAATAATTACTTATTTCGTACATAAATAATATTGTTATGATAAATTATTTATTTTTTACTTGTTCTTAGGAAAAAACAATACACAATTTAATGACACGGTTTGGGCCGATTACAAGGGACATGGGTAACTATTTGGGGTGTTTAAAGGGATAACGTTGAAATTTTTAAACAATTTGATGTAAAATTTTGACAGTTATGATTATGAGGATTAAGAAAACTGTTACACAGTCATTCCTATTGATAGAAGCACATGGATATACGAACACAGAACATGGTACAGATACTAAAAAACAAATAGGAGACCAGAGCAACTGCAATTCAAATATCTTATACCATTATCTTTTTTCTTCTCATATACGGAGTACTAAATTATACAAAACTAGAACAGTATGATCTATGCAGAAGAAGTGATTTCACAGTTAAAACGATAATTTTGTGAAATAAGTAGTACATCGTAAATAGCATTAACGCACATTAAATCCCACGTACCTTTTGAATTCCTTGTGATTTTAGCCTTTTACCAGGAATAGTAAAACTCACTCTCTCGATCTTGCAATTGCAGTTTGATTAAAAGTTTAAAAATACTTATTTATAGAGAGCCTCTCTACAAACAAATAGAAGGCTTGTCTTCTCATTCTGGAAATTTCGATACTATAATAGTTATATATAATCTTACCAAAAATAAGTTGTGAATCCACAATTTAACAGGAATAGTTATTGCCATTTAACATATATATAACCTTATTATAGATATTTGAACACACATGGGTATTCTTAATTCTTACCAAATAAATTATAAAATCACATTTTAACAGGATAGTTATATTGCCAATTTGACAACCCATTAACAAATATAACCTCAGCATGTTAGCTATCAATAATCACATTGAATTATATTTTAATAAATATAATTACATATGACCACACGGCACTCAAAAATCATTTTTAATATTAACTATAATTATTAGGTAATTAAAATTTTTGACAATCTTCCTCCTATTCCATGGAATTCAAATTTGACAAAAATAATATCAAAATTGAAACACTTAGGGCGGCTTTGTATGGAATTATGAAAACAGTTTTCTGTACTTTGAGTTGCGAAAAATAGAAAACAACTAAAATTTCCTACTTGATAAGTTATTTTGTAAAACAGTTTTTGGAAACTCAACTTCAATAATATTAATTTTTGGAGAACAACTTTAAGTTGTTATCAGAAACAAGAAAACAAGAGTGTGTTCACTAATATGGAACGTTCATATTTAAATGTATAATTTATTATATATAATATTATTATTAAATATATAATATATTATATTAAATAATAAAATATTTATAATTAACATAAAATAACTTTTAATACATAAAATTTTATATATTAGTTCGAATTTATGAGACAAAATATATAATTTATCATATATCATAATAAACATTATTTAATATTAAAATATTTTTAATTAATATAGAATTTTATATATTAGTCTGAATTTATGAGGCAAAAATATATAATTTATTATATATAATCTTATTAATATATTAATTTATATTAATAATATATTATTTTAAGTAATAAAATTTTATTAGTTTAACTTTATGAGACAAAAATATATAATTTATTATACATAATTTTATTGATGTATTACTTGATATTAATAATAAAATATTTTTAATTGATATAAGATAAATGTTAATATATAAAATTTTATATATAAGTTTAAATTTATGAGACAAAAATATATAATTTATTATACATAATTTTATTGATGTATTACTTGATATTAATAATAAAATATTTTTAATTGATATAAGATAAATGTTAATATATAAAATTTTATATATAAGTTTAAATTTATGAGACAAAAATATATAATTTATTATAGGAAACTTGTGAAACAAATGTTTTATTAAATGTATGTTATTTGTATATTGTTCTCTGTATTATGAGAATGGTATAGTATCCAATAATTTGAAAATGTTTGATATTTCCTAACTTATTGCAGGGGTTCAGATTTAATTGGATTTAGATATAGTTTCCATACAAAGATGAACACATGAATAATAATGTTGATGATTTATAGAAGTGTCGAAAGAGAACATGGAAGAGAAACATAATGGAAACAATGTAAACAACTTGAGAACACTTTGTCTCCCTTTCTATAAATTTCTCTCTCTAAATCTCCCCCCAAAATAGTCCTCCGGAATAAATTCCTGGTCCTCTATTTATAGACTTTTGCTTAAGCATAAATTAATGCCACGTCAGCTTAGTCATCCGTGAGACTTGATCCGCCGATGTCCGTGTATGTCGCGAGGTCCATTCCACGAACATTCTTCCCGCGAGACACTTTCCTCACGGATCATGTTACCTGATGTCATAGCTTCCTGGGGTCATGTCCTTTTATGCATATTTTCATTTACATGACCCCTGAGCACCATTTAACAATTTTGAGTTCTTGTAAATGAGGTCGCGACCCACCATTTATCTCCTCAAAACATTTTCTTAGGATAGTAAATGGACACTCCTTACACGATTAGTTCATAGGGTCACGGAGTTTGACTTCTTGGCTATGACCCCCTTTATCAAACTTCCCAGCGATCACTTCTTTGTAGAACTTTCTCGTGTACCTCATCTCATTATGAGATCCCCTGTTGGCATTTTTCCTACCCCCCTTTGATAAGTTCCTGGATCCGCGAATTATGTCACCGCAGATCCCCCTTGATCTCCTTATGAGACCCCCTGTTGGCCTTTTCCCAATTTCCCTTTGATAAGTCCCTAGATCCGCGGATTAGTACGTCACCACGAATCCCCCTTTACATTTTTCCCCTTTACGCTTTAGTATTTAGCCAAGTACTAAAGAGTAAATCCCCCAAAAACTTTCTTCATCTTTAGATTCGTGGGGGTAATCTTTTCATCCAATCCGCGAGACTTGCCTATAGTTTTTTGAACTTTTCCCTTTTGACAATTTGGACCTTTTTCCTGAACCTGCTAATATTCCTTTTTCCAAAAATGTCCTTAATTTATCAATTTTCGACTCAAATTGCAATCCGCGACACCCTTTTTTTTGTGACAGCCTTGGCGTCGGTTCGCCTTCCGTGGGCATTTAATACACCTCCTAGATATTCGTGCCTTGTCGTATAAATTCTTGAGCAATCATCTCTGGCAAGGTTTGATTCCCAATTTGTGCAGACTCTAGATCTGGTACCGAGACACGTGAGGCCTTGATGAAGTCAAGAATAGCCTTTTGCATTTCTTGAATGCTAAACAGAGTTTGAAGCAGAACTGGTGGCAATTCTGGTGAATTCGGTATTGGATGTACCATCGGAGGAGTCTCTACCCGGGCCACACCAGCATTTACACGACGGCGATGTTTCAGTACTAGTGGAACTGCTTCTGCCTCCTGATTTTGTGTTGTTGCTTGCTCTTCCACTTGCTCGATGTGTCGTGTGGGAAGACGACCTCTCCGGCGAGTTTAATGAGGCTCAACTTGTGCAGAAGGCATCTCTGTCCCCAACGGAGTCGCCTTAAATGTAGGGATTCAGATTTAATTGGATTTAAAGATAGTTTTCACACAAGATGAGCACAAGAATAATAATGTTGATGATTTTATTGATTTTTATGATTTACAGAAATGTCGAAAGAGAACATGGATGAGAAACAAAATGGAAATAATGTAAACAACTTGAGAACACTCTGACTCATTTTCTAGAAATTTCTCTCTCTAAATCTCCCCCCAAAATAGTCCTCCAGAATGAAGTTCTGGTCCTCTATTTATAGACTTTTGCTCAAGTATAAATTAATGTCACATCAGCTTAGTCATCCACGATACTTGATCCGCGGATGTCCATTTATGTCACGAGGTCCATTCCGCGAACATTCCTTCCGCGAGATACATTCCTCGCGGATCTTGTTGCCTGATGTCATAGCTTCCTGGGGTCATGTCCTTTTATGCATATTTTCATTTACATGACCCCTGAGCACCATTTAACATATCCTGAGCACTTTATTTTGAGTTATTGATAAATGAGGTTGCGACCCACCATTTATCTCCTCAAAACGTTTCCTTAGGATAGTAAATGGACACTCCCTACACGATTAGTTCATAGGGTCACGGAGTTTGACTTCTTGGCTATGACTCCCTTTGTCAAACTTCCCAGTGATCACCACTTTGTAGAACTTTCTTGTGTACCTGATCTCATTATGAGATCCCCTGTTGGCCTTTTTCCAACTCCCCTTTAATAAGTCCCTAGATCCGCGGATTATGTCACCGCGGATTCCCTTTGATCCCCTTATGAGACCCCCTGTTGGCATTTTCCCAATTTCCCTTTGATAAGTCCTTGGATCCGCGAATTAGTACGTCAACACGGATCCCCCTTTACACTTATTATATTGTACTTTAGAAAAAAAATTATTTACATAATAAATGCAACCAAGTAAATTTATATTTTTTGATTTTTTGAAAACTGTTTTGTAATTTTATTAGCCAAGTGAAATTTTGAACTCAAAAAATTATTCTTTGTTCTTTGTACTCGTTCTAAAAAAACTGTTTCCCAGAATAATTTTCAAAATTGCATACCAAGCAGTGCCTTAAGCTTCAGGAAAAATGGAATGTCTCTCATTTTTAAAAATAATGCAACTATTAAAATAAAGGATAAATTGCACTAACACCACTAGGGTTTCGGTCAATTCCACCTAGATGCTGGTCAAGGAGAGTGTAGTTCCAACGCCCACGAGGTTTGCATTTTTTTGCAATAACACCTCTTGGAGGCATAAAATGACTTTAATACCCTCAATTATTCTAATTTGCATACAAAATGTCCAAATAATCCCTTGATCAAAACCACACCTCACCCTACTACACAACCCTTATTATCAAAAAGTCTACAATAAATAAATAAGACATTCAATCTATGAAGCACTGACACGGACACGGGACATGGATACGACACAACACGTCTCTGACACATCTATAAAAAATATAATTTTTTTTAATATATACATATTATATTATATAAATACTTCATTTATCACTTAAACAATGAGAACCAAATAAACTTATAAAGAAAAATATACAAATAGGTTAAATGAAATGTAACATGTTCAAAATTCTTTATTCCACTATCATCAAATGTATCTCTCCCAATATCCGACATCTTATTCTCTCTCTCGTTATATTGTGAATTTTTTCCCGATTGAAGGCAAAGATTGGAATGTACAAACACCAAATTTTCGGCTCTTTGTGATGTTATCTTGTTCCTTTTCAAATAATGGATAAATAAATAGATGCACCAATTCCTCTTACAAGATGAGGGGGAACAAAGATGTTCAAGTATCTTCAAAGCAAAATATTCGATTAGGGGTGTTCAAGTTCCATAAGGGTCCGTTTGGTAGGCGGTCTGGTCTGGTCTTATCTGGGTGGTGTTCTGAAAGTCTGTTTAGTAAAGTTATCTGGCCTTATGGTCTTATTCAAGCTGTTTGGTCTTATGTTTGGAAAATAATACAAAAAATTAAAAAATAATATATAAAATTTAAAAAATGTATTAAGTATGAAAAATATATAAAATTTGAAAAAATATAAAAATTTTGAAAATAATATAATTTTCAAATTTTATAAATTATTTTGAATTTTTATATTATTTTTTGAATTTTATATATTATTTTTTATTTTTTATATTTTCTAAAAAATATATATATCTAATTTTGTATATTATTTTTGAAATTTATATTTTTTTCAAATTTTATACATTATTTGAAATGTTTTATATTATTTTTCAAAACTTATATATTATTTTTTAAATTATATATATATTTAAAATTTTATATATTAATTTTGATTTTTATATATTTTTTTCGAATTTAATACATTATTTTAAAAAAATTATATTATTTTTCAAATTTTATATATTATTTTCGAATTTTATACATTATGTTTGATTGTTTCTATTATTTTGGAATTTTTTTATTTTCCCAAATTTTAAATATATTTTTTGCATTTTATATATTAATTTTGAATTATATATATATATTATAAATTTTATACATTATTTTAAAAAAATTATATTATTTTTTTTATTTTATATAATATTTTCAAATTATATATATTTTTTAATTTTATATATTATTTTCAAATTATATATATTTTTTAATTTTATATATTATTTTCAAATTATATATATATATTAATTTTATATATATTTTTCAAATTTTATGGTCCCATGTGTTAAGACAATTGTATATAAGATCACTTGAGACCATCATTTTTTGTTGTCTCAAATTACCCATTTTAGTCCCAAGTGGTCTTTGTTTTTTTGGAACCATTTTTTTGGAACCGTGTTGCCAAACAGTGTCCGGTCCCAAAAAAAACCATTATGAGACCGAATCACATGGGACTAGACCGCGAACCAAACAGGGCCTAAGTGATCCACCAAATTACCGGTTCTATAAATCATCTATCTTTCATAGAATCAATCGACCCATCACGTGGGACACGCAGACACGTGAATGTTCTCCGTGTGTCCACTGCATGTTTAATTAAAAAAAAATTCAGGACACGTATTTTTGGCATGTCCGCGTGTCCGGCACGAGTACGGCGACCCTAGACGAAGCGTTCATGCTTCATAGCATACAATATATAAATACAAATTTATTTTAAATACAAAATTAAATAATATCTAAAATGAAAAATCTACTCAAAAGTAAATTTTACCACTAAAAATATTTCATCGACAATAAAATTATTAATTTGATAATAAAATAAACTACATTATTTAATTATTGCTTTTAATTCTAAATAGATTAATATATTAATATTTTGCCAAAAAAAACAAAAACTAAAGGGTTATAACTAATAACCATTATAAGTATTACATCCCTAAAAACATATATACTAACATATATTATTTTTTGTGAACATATAAAAAAATTATATTTCTTTATAAATAGAATATATATATATATATATATATATATATATTGTCAATAATCAACAATTTTAGTGGAATTTGATAATATAATTATATTTATTATTCAATGTTATGTAATAATAATTACTAATTTTAGTGAGAATCTCAAAATATTTTTGTAACATTAAAGTATAAATAAGTATACTCCTATTTATTTAGATAAGTACGTAACAAGAGTAAATAAAAAAAATTATAAAAAATAAATTAATATATCTTTAACTTTTTAAGTAGTATATAGTTTAATGGGATTTAGTAATACTTCATGTTTCGTTGGAAGTTAAAAGGAATTTTGTATTTAATGTAAATATATAGTTTAGTTGAATTCAATAATATTTGATACATTTAGTGGGAAGTCCAAAAGAATGGAATTTGCGGTGTGAAATTTGTTAATATATAAATAAAAAGAGTAAATTAAAAAATAAATATTGCTTTGACTTTATCAATAATATATAATTTATTGAAATTTAGTAGTAACTAATATATTTTGTGAGAAGATCGAAAGAGTATTGTAACATTTGCTTTGACTAATAAGTGTTAAGTAAATAAATAATTATATTTATTTAAATTATAAAAGATTTAAAAATGTATGAAAAATATTAAAATTGTCTGTACTATTATAGTGTATAAATAATAAGGGTTGTGGTGATAAGGGAAAATCAACTACTACTATTATTAAGATTTATTCAATATATTGTGCATTTTTTATATGCAAATCCGTAAAACATTGTTGGAAATAGTAATTAGGTCTCTCCCAAATTAGTTGTCTTTTAAGTTATATTTTTTGACTTTTTAAGAGAATGTATTTTCTCATAGTGATATTAATGAACATTTTACTCCCCCTTCGTCCGATATTAATTATTCACTTTCTTAATTTTACTTGTCCCAAAATACATGTTCGGATTCGAATTCCAATACAATATAATTTTATACTTTTTGAAATTATCCCTCTTCATTAACTTCAAAAGCAATAGGCCCCATTAAAATTACAACTATACCATATTATCGAAGGGCAAAATAGAAAACACAAGTTAATTAAAAGAAAATTAAAAAGTCACACTTATTTTTACCCTTGTGAAATGAAGAAAAGACAAAAGTTAAATGGGGGCTGATAATTATTTAAAAGTAATGAAAGAAGAATAGTTGAGAAAAGTAAAAAGTTATATTGTATTGAGATTCGAAACTGAATAATTATTTTGGAATAAGTAAGGTTGAGAAAGTGAACAAATAATATAAGATGGAGGGAGTACAATTTAACATAGGATATAATCACGATAAAATTTATGTTACCTTGGGTTAACAAAACAAAAAACATAATAATTAAAAACCCCATAAAAATAGTAATAAATAAATAAATAAAAAGTAGATGAATAAATCATAGATATTGAATAAATCATAATAATAGTAATAGTTGATTTTCCTATGAAATTACGAAGCTATGATGAGCTAACTATTAGCACATTAATCATAGACTGATTAGTTAAATTAAGAATTATTCATGTATTTAAAAGACATCAAACCAAAGCGAAAGTTAGGGGTGCGTTTGAAAAGCTGTTTTTGTTCTGTTTTTAATTTTTTGGCACTGTTAAGGAGAATAAAACATGTTTGGAAGCCTTTTTTACTGTTTGTTTTGTTCTCAATTTGGAAAGTGTTTTTTGTGAACAGTAAAAAAAATAAGGGATAAAAAAAACCTGTTTTTTTGTTCTCTTTGGGATTTTCCCCCAAAACAAAATTGCAACTAGAACGAATACCATTTTCAACCTCTCACCACCACCAACGCCACCACCACCCACCCGCCGCCACCACCACCCACCACCAAACACACACACACACACATACACACACACACACATATATATAAACACCCCACTTCAATCGAATTGCTACCACCACCAATCGAATTGCCACCATCACAAAAACACTAATTCGAAGCTCTTCTCCACAATTCAAAATCCTAATTCAAACCCTAATTTGAAGTTCTTCTCTCTCCTCACAAAATAACTAATTCGAAGCCTTAGGTCGGGCTAGGGGTGGAGGACGGCGGTGAGGGAGTAGCGGAGTTGGGTGCTACGTGAAAGGTGGAGGTGAAGAAGGTGAATGAGATGGAGAAGGAGTTGGGTGGTCGCCCTTATGTGTATGTGTGTGTGTGTTTTGGTGTATTAATGTATTTTTGCCCCAAACATGTTTTTCGTTTGTAGGGGTTCAATTGAAATAAATGATTTAAAGATAGTTTTCACACAAGATCGTCAAGAAAATAATGGTGTTGATGCTTTTATTACTTTTGATTTACTTTACAGAGAAGTGGAAGTGAAAACACACAGTTCCAAGTGATGCGAAATACTTGCTCTAGGAATTTCTCTCCCTTACTCTCCAAAAATCCTCCAGATTGAATTATTGATCCTCTATTTATAGGCGCGGCTTCAGGCATAAATTATTGTCACGTCATCATGTCCATCCGCAAGGTGGATCCGCGGTTTAGCCTCCATAATTTTACCTTTGTCACGATGTTGAATCCGTGATAGTACCAATATGCGAATAAGTACACAAGCGTTACCGATCCGCGGATTCCTTTATTTGTTTGTCATAGTTTTCCTGGGTCATGTCCTTTTATGCATATTTTCCATTTACATGACACTGAGCGTTACTTGACGCATTCTAGGTACTTTACTTTGAGTGATTTTGATTAATAAGGTTGCGACCCACTATTCACCATCCCAAAGCATTTCCTTAGGCCAGTCAAAATAACATTCCCTACGCGATAAGCTCATAGGGTCGCGAAGATCGACTTTTGGCTATGACCCCCTTTGTCAATCCTCAATGATCACCTCTCCGTAGAGTGTTTATCGTGTGTCTGATCTCATTCAGAGATACCCTAGAGTCGCGGAATATACCCCCATGTTGGCATTTTCCAACTTTCCCTTGTTGTACCTTTTGGATTCGCGGATTAAATCATCGCAAATCCCCCTTTACATTTTTCCCTTTTACTCTTTAGTACTTAACTAAGTACTAAAGAGTAAACCATAAATACAACCTTTGATTTCGTGGATTATATCGACGCGGGAGTATATGCGTATTTTTCCATACCTTGTTTTCGCATTTTGGACCTTTTGTATGACTCCTCCCATTTTTCCATGTTAAAATATATCACTGATTTGTCAATAATCATCCCTTATGATGATGATCCGCGATATTTGAACTTGCGGCAACCGTGGCGTCGGTTCGGCTTCCACGGGTAATAATTGCACCTCCTAGGTTTTCGTGCCCTCTCCTTTTATAAACCTCCCTTGCTTATTTCATTTCATTTTTTCCTTCCATCTTCCATATTTTCTGTTTCCCTTTTCCCTGACTCTCTGTGTCATTCCTTCTTCATTATTTTTAGCTTTAGCCCTCTTTTCCCTTCGTGGTCTTAGTTTCAAGTCCGTTCTTCCTTATTTCTCTATTTTCAATGGCCAAGTCCTTTACCCCCAAGCTCTTAGTTCCTCCATTTGGGATTGTCCCATCTGTTCCCCTGCCCACAGAATGGAGAAAGGCTCCATTTTTCGAGGCCTCTCACGACCATTTTTGGAGTTCCATTGAAAACCTTCCTCCTGCGGGAGACATTACTGATGACCCAATGCTTATCCATTCTGACGGAGAAGCCCATTTAGCCAATATTCCACCCACTTCCTTTCTTCGCCTATTTATCGAAAGAGGTGATGTCCCCTATTCTTTTGTAGATTATGAAGGGCATGTTGCACCCATTACTCATTGGAGGATGTGGTCTAGTCATATACTCATCCAGGACAGACACCGCGAGACTTTAAGAAAAACGGGCTTACTGGATTCCATAAAGTTATTTTCAGACCTGTCTGTCCATCAAGACGCGGATGCTCTCAATCTTCTGGTGTCGCGGTGGAGCACTTTCTCCCATACTTGTATAACATCTTGGGGGGGGGGGGGGGGGAGTTTACCCCTACCTTGGAAGATGTTTACGTGTTGTTCAGGCTACCTGTTTTTGATTCGCGGTCCCTTGAAGCACTTCCCTTCGATGAAGAAGATCAGGCGATTCACTCACATCTCCAATCTTGTGCGACCTATGCTGCGAAAAGGGGTAGTCGCTTCAAAGACGGTGCTATACTTGATAAGGCTCTCATTGTTAGGAGTGCAAAGCTCAAGTATTCTAACTGGTGCCACCACTTTTTTAGGGAGTATGAGCCGAAGCTGCCTCTCGTCCGCGGTCAAGACCGCGAATCTATTCCTAGCCCCGAATTCAACGAGGACTATGAACTAGCAAGCTTTTTAGCCTATTGATTGGACCGGTACATTTTCCAAGGACGTCCTAAAGATGGGCCAAATAAACTAGTGTTTCTGATGGCTTCCATAGTGTCGCGGGGAATCAGTATTCCCTTAGCTCCCCTCTTTTTGGGTACTCTTTATTCCCAATTAGATACTCTGTCCAACGATTTTTCAAGATCAGTCGGTAGATATGATATTAGCACCCACATTCCTTGCCTTTTCCTTATGTTATTTATTTTTGAAAGATTCCCAAAGTATGCCCCCAAACCTCTCAATTTTCCTTCATCCTCAAATACTGATACCATTAGTCCCAGATTGCGAGCTGTTCGTTGGTCTGGCCTTCTTTCCACCGAACGACTTGAAGATTTTATTGATTTCAGTCATACTTTTTCATGGAGACCCTATTCAGTGCCTCTGGATGGCATCTATTTCCCTTCTTTTTACCCCATGGAGGAGCAGACCACTTATGGTTATCAACATCATGAAGAACTCATCTTTTCTGCTTCTTCATTTGAGTGTTGTCTACCCATTTTTAACGAGTCTTTCTCGCGGAGTACAGTCTACAATCCTTCGCGGGTGGCCCGTCAACTGGGTTTTTAGCAAGCAGTTCCAGTTTATGTTGCTTCTCCTTCAGGCAGTTCTCCTGATATCTATGACGCGGCCCTGGTGAGTTTCCGCGAAGAGTATGAGAAGAAACATCAGGAGTTCTCTTTCGCTATCTTCATTCCCGCAAGATCTCGGGCAAGTGGCCGAACATGGCTTATGTAGATTTTTTATTCCAAGTCACGACAGACTTCCAGACATTTATGATGGGTCTTCCCAAGCCAGTTGCTCCTGTTAATGTTCTCGCGGGAGACTCTTCTCTGAAACTACACAAACCTCACGACTCTCGCGGCTTCTATAGTAAACTGGCCCTTCAAGCTTCTGATAGTCAAGCACCAACCAGTTCAACTCTGGTTTCTAAAAAATAGAAAACCTTCAAGGATAAAAAAGGAAAATCCAAGGTTCCTTCTTCCACGCCTAAACGGAAACGTTCTGAGCGTGTTGAAGTTCCCACCGTCATTCCGATTCGCGAGGAACCTATTTCAAAACGCTTGGTATTGATCTTATAACTTTGTATTTTTCTTATCTTCAGTCGCTCGTACCAACTGATTTAAGTTTACTTATTTTTATTTTTATTTTTATTTTTTGGTTTTCAGAGATCAGCGAGCTCCACTGCTACATCACCGAACGTTCGGGTTCCTCCTCCCGTAGATCCCATACTCGCGGCTAATTCTTTCAACAGAGGTTCATGGATCGAGACTTCTGTGAGTGATTCCTTGGACTATATTCCGTTATCTCAAAGAAGAAGAGATCAAAGAGCTCATATTCTGGAAGCCGCTACTCATACTTTTGAAGATGATGCGGTAGATACTATTCATTTGATTCGCAGAAGGTCGAATCCTTCTACTTTGGTCCCCTTTCCTGACAGATTCGGAGTTGAATCTCTTGTTTTTCAGTCACCTCAAGGCGAAGATGAGACTGTCCATGTTAATCAAGGCGAAGCTGAATCCTCCCTTCCACGAGTGGAGGAGTCTTCTCCGCGAGTGGAGGAGCCCTCTCTGCGACTCGGAGAGCTCTCTCCACGAGTGAAAGCAAACTCTTTGCTGGATACAGTTGCAAATGCCATAGAGGATATTCATGCTTCGGATCCCCTATTCTCAGGTAGCTTCTAACTGATAAAGCCAACCCAACCTCCATCCTTCCGCGCTTCTTTCATACTTATAGTTTTTACTTACAATTTTTCAGGTCGCGAGGCTGGGGAGGGTGTGGATCAGGAAGCTGATCTTTCCCTTGATGCTTCTGATCGCGAGGTGGCTGTGATCCTCTCGGATTTCCTAGATCAGGGATAGGAGAAGGCACAAACAATTTCTAATGTCGTGAGAAGGGTTTTGCTATATGACTCGGATGAAGGGGATGATCTTCCCATCTCTACCCTTATCCGCGACACTGCTCAACCATCAAACACGAGCCTACTCTCTGATGATCAAACCGCGGACCTAACAAATCCTGGTTCCGCGGAACCGAATGAACCCGCGAAACTGCCAGAGATACTTGAAGGAAATGATGTCAACCTTATTCCAGAAGGAGATGTCGCGGTAGTGACTGATTCTCAAGTTTCTAATTCTGATACAGATGTTCGGCACCTGGAACCTCTTGTTTGTGATATTGCTGCTGAGATGGCTGCCACTTTGCAAGATGGGCCACAAATTCAAAGGTCATTTTTCGGGGGCCTTGTTGCTGACATTAAGACTATTGTTGAATCTTCTGTCAACGCGGATCATGTTCCGCCCGCAAATGAAGGTAAATTTTATCTACTTAGTACTTCCGAATAGAATTTTTTGTACTCATGGTACTGACTTCTCATTGATAATTCCATATTTTCTACAGGTAATTCGAATAGAAGTCCTAACCACTTATTTCCTGAATCCGCGTTCCAAGATCCAGAAGCAATTCTAAATGATTTCTCCTCGCCCCCAAACACTTTACAAAACCTTACATTCCCCAATTCTGAGTCCTTTTTCCTTCCCATTCACCCTTAACAACCACCTATGCAACCTCATCGACCCCCTCCTCCGCCAACTCATTCATCCATTCCTGACAACACATCCGCGTGACATATACAACCTCATTAACCTCCTCCACAAACCCATTCATCCATCCCTGACACCATTCCCGCACCTTTAATTCAAAATCCTCCTCAGCAGCATCAAGTCTACTGGCGTAATTTCTTGTGTTACTCAGGAGATATGCCCATTTTGGACTGCGTTTACAGTAGTCATCCAGAGACGCTTGCTACTATGGAGCTTTATGACCCACTTCTCCAACCAACATTCCTGCACATTATCGTGGACACCTTTGCTTCGTTGATGACCACTTGTATACGAGATCTTACCTCCACAACTTTGCCCCTTTGTCGCGCTCGTATCAAAGATTTGAAGAACATGAAAATGGACGTGACTTGGGGGGAAGTTCATCTGAAAAAGGTTGAGCGCTTATACACAAAACATTGTGCTGAAGTCAAAGCTTTTACTGAGTACCAAGCTAGTATATCAAGAGTGGAGGAATCCCGTGCTCTTTTAGCTGCTGCAGAACAAGATACCCTTAGGCTTAAGGAATCCGCGGAACATTCCATACGTTCCCGCGAGCTACAAGAAGAACATGAAAATCTCCATATTTCCTCTCTTGTTAGCCGCGATTTGTGCTAGTGATTGGTTTTGATGAATTCATACACTTTTTGGTATATATAACATTTTTATATACATTATGCTGAGATCGTACACTTTATCATTTATCATCATTTTTGTACTTATTTCCATGTACATGTATCTATGATTTGTACAACTTAATCCATTTCACATTAAGAGCTCCAGTCCTTTTGCGAGTAACCTCGTGCTGCATTCTGTAGTACTCACTGCCGCCTTCACTTATAATCACATATGGACCTTCCCACTTAGTTTCAAACTTTCTTACCCTTTGTCCCCTCATGATCGCTAGTACCACTTTCAATACTCTGTCTCCCTCTTTGAACCATTTGTACCATACCTTTTTATTGTAGTTCTTTGCTTGTTGCTTATTGTACTCTCTTTGATTCGCAAATGCTTTTGCTCTTGTTTCTTCCAATTTTTATATCTCCAGTAGCCTATCTTCCAAATTGCTTTTGCATGCCAGCATTTTAACAGCCACCTCTAGCGCCGTAGGTAGCACAACGTCTACTCCATAGACCAGTGCATAAGGGGTTATGTTTGTCACACTCCGGTATGCAGTTCGATGCACCCATAGTGCTATTGGAAGTTCCTCTGCCCAGTTCTTCTGATTATCATGCACCAACCTGGACAGGATTCGAATTAACGCTTTATTAGAGGCTTCAACTTGCCCATTTCCTTTTGGATAGTAAGGCGTGGACTTGTGATGAATTACTGAGTATCTTCCCAACAAATCTGCGACTTTACTATTGACAAAAAGAGTCCCATTTTCTGATAGTATCACCTTCGGTATCCCAAATCGACAGATGATGTTTTTCTTCTATAGGAAAAATTGCGAGGCTAATTTTCTGAACCGCGGTTGATCTCTTTCAGGTAAAACCCCTTCTTTCAGATAACGCACATATTTTTCTCGCTAGTCTATCATATCTGCCACATTACCTTCGTCCGCGACGGGATGTGCATTACAGCTCTGACAGCTGCTTTGCAACTTCACTGCATCATCCTTCATACTTGGCTAAAAGAAACCTTCTCGTTGCAAAACTCGATAGAGACTGACATCTGTTTGACCACATATTTTCTCGTGGGATTTTCGTAACAGTTCTCCAATCTTGTTTATTGCCACGCATCTGGGTAGAATTCCTCCGGTCGCTTTGTAATATAACACACCTTTTATGATCTGGTATTCTCGTATTAAGGCATTGTTATCACTTTTTAGTAGAGCTTGTACTATCTGTGCTCCCCAATCATGCTCTTCGTACACCTCTGATTCCCTCCCGCTACTGACCACAGGGTTGGTTATTCGCACTACTTGCACAAAAGAATTTACTCCTTGGAAATGTAGTTGCGAACCCAATGTCGCCAGTGCATCGGATCGTCGGTTGCCTTCTCGCGGCTCGTGCTAAAAATTCACATTCTCAAATCTTTTTATCATCTAATGTATGAGGGTTCTGTAAGACACCTGATGGGGTTCTTTGACAACATACTCCCCTTTAACCTGCTTAATGACCAGTTTGGAATCTCCTTTAACATGAAGTAGTCTTGCCTTCAACTATTGGGCCATCATCAATCCCAGCGCCAACCCTTCATACTCCGCAATGTTGTTGGTACAAGGAAAATCAAGTTTGTAATCCATGATTAATTCCTCATTTGTTTCCTCATTCCTTAGTATGAAACCGGCCCCACCTCCCTTTTTTGTGGATGAACCATCGAATTCTAAAGTAAATTCTGCGCTTTGTGCCGCACTCGCTACTCCCACCTCTTCCATTTTGGGCTCAACTCCCCCAGGAAATAGAGCTAGCAAATATGACAAGGCCTGACTTTTTACTGCTTTCGATCTAAAATATGCAATTTCATATTCGGATAGTGCTAACAACCATCGAGCAGTTCTTCCACTGAGTATGGGCTTTGTGAGCAGATACCGTATGGGGTCACTTTTGGTGATTAGCTCCAACGAATGTGCCAGTAAATAATGTCTGAATTTCTGAGTCGCGAATACTAAAGCGAGACAATGCTTTTCTAGAGATGTGTATCGCGACTCTGCTCCCTTGAGTACTCGACTGATATAATAAACAGGCTTCTCTCCCCCTTCATGTTCCTGGGTCAACAGATCTCCTACAGACTTATTGGTGGAAGTAAGATACATTATCAACGATTTTCCTGCCTCTGGTGCTACCATTGTTTTTGGTGATGCTAGAATTCTCTTAATTTTCTCAAAGGCCTCATGTTATTCTTCTCCCCAGCTATATACAGACTTTTCCTTCAACAGCGGCATGAGTGGGTGAGTTACCTCTGCCAATGTTTGGATAAACCTTCTCAGATAAGATATCTTTCCCATAAAAGTTTTCAATAATTTGCGAGTTGTGGGTGGAGCCATTTCCAATATTTCCTTAGCCTTTGTTGGGTCCATATCAATCCCTTACCGATGTACGACATACCCTAAAAACTTTCCTTCTCGTACTCCAAAAGCGCATTTCAGGGGATTCATCTTCAAATTATATTCGCGACACCGTTGCAGTACTTTTCTCAAATCACCCACATGATCCCGCACAACTCTAGATTTTACCACCAAATCATCAACATAGTCATCCATAGTTTTATGCATCAAGTCATGAAATATAGCTGTCATGGCACGTTGATATATAGCCCCGGCATTTTTATGTCCAAATGGCATGACCGTATAATGGAAATTCCCTATTGGGGTGCGAAAAATAGTTTTCTCAGCATCTTCCAGTGCCATCTTAATCTGGTTATAGCCATTGAATCCGTCCATTAGTGAGAAAATTTCATGTCCTAAGGTTGCATCCACCATGGTGTCTATGTTGGGTAGAGGGAAATCATCATTTGGGCAGGCTTTATTGAGATCACGATAATCTACACATACGCGGATATGCCCAGTCTTCTTTCTTACATGTACAATGTTTGTGAGTCATGTCGGATGTTCGGTCAGCTTGATGAACCTTACTTTCAATAACTTTTCCACCTCTGCCTTAATCTGCACTTCTAATTCTGGATGAAATACTCGTTATTTTTGCTTCTTTGGTTCTGATGCGGCATGTACATGGAGGTGGTGGCTTACTAATCCCACATTGAGTCCCGGCATTTGACTATAATCAGAAGCAAAGACATCTTAAAACTCCTTGAGCAATTCTACGAGAGCATTATTAGTTTTGTCGGGAAACGTACTACTTATGAAGGTAAGTCGTGGATCTGTGCCATCGCCTATGTCCACTTCACATAAACCATGTTTCAGTCGCGGATTTGTTTTGAGTGCTTCAGGATCAGTGACCAACTTTCTTTGTACACCTGTCTTATCTGTCCCGGGGTCAGTGCCAATTGTGCAATCTTCTGACCCCCAATCCCGTCACAATTTGTACACTACTCGCCCATCGGGCATTTTGACCCTCGACCAGCTTACCTCTTTGAGCTTCCGCTTAGCTGAACTTCCATTTTCTAGTTCATCCCATTTTGGTAATGGTGTAACAAAAATGTCGGGTCCATCTTTCTTAATGTACTCAGAGAAATAGACTGCATCTGCGAAATGGGCCTCAGATGTGCAGAAAGGGCTCTTAGATGCCTTTACAGTCATTATTCTTTCTCCTCAATTGGCCTTCATCACTTGATGATAGGATGATGGTACTATGCCAAATGCATGCAGCCACAGTCTTCCCAGCAACAACTGATATGAGGGTTCCCCTTTGATAACATGAAACTTGGTGGGTCCCCTGATCTTCCCAATTTTAAGATCCAATGTCGCGAACCCCATAGTGGCCTGCTGGTCTCCATTGAAATCAATAACTGCAATGGTATGATTCATGATCCTGCTTTCTGGAAAATTGATCATCCGCAAAGTGGTCAACGGGATTAAATTGACTGACGCTCTTCCATCCAAGAAAGCTTGTTTCATCTCCCGACCGTTCACAGTAGTTGGTACATATAGAGGCCGATTGTGGAAGAATGACACTTGTCTGTCTGTTTCAGAAAATGTGATCTTACTGGAGGTTTTCTCATGCGGTGGAATCACAATAGTATGGTTAAGAGCGACAACTGTTTGCTCTTTCAAGAATTCCTTCACATGTTCCTGTATGGGGAGCTCGTTGAAGAAAACGTCTATCTTAGCATTCTCCTTTGCCTCACGCGCTGGCGGGCATTCATACTTGACGACATTTGTTACATCTTCAGTATTGTCTCTGGCGGCCACTACAGCCACATGTGCAGGGAAGGGCTCATGAACTACATTCTTTGTCACTTCCAAGTCACCTGATGCTATTTTCCGGTGTACCAATCCGCGAAATGCCCAACATCTAGCTAGGGAGTGCCGAATCATCTTGTGATATGGGCAGTAATTGTTTTTCATTCTTTCTTCTCTTGTTGGCACCTTTTGCACTGAAGGCAGCGATATGACATGATCTGCGATCCATTGATTCAGCAAAGCAACTGCCTCTTTTTCACTGAAAGGTAAAGGAGGTGGTTCAGATCTCCTGACCCGTTCTTCCCTGGGCCTTTCGTTCTGCGTTGCTGCTACTATTGCCACCCGCCTAACACTGATATTTGGTCGTGTCGGGGGAGCCAAAACTTCTCCCAATCTTCGGGAATTATTAACAAGTGCAGAAAAAGTTTTGATCTCGTGATTGACCAAATGCACTATATATTCCCACAGCATTCCTTCTATACAAATCTTGATCAATTGCAGTTCGGAAATTGGTTCATGGCACTACAAAGTAGCCTCGCGAAATCTCCTGACATAAATTGCCGACTCTTCCCCAAAGCGTTGCCTTTGCCTTGTAAGTGAAATCATTGAAACCTCTTCATCTTCCTGGAAAAACTTGATGTAGAACTTGAGCACCATATCAGTCCAACTGGATACTGAAGCAGGAGTGAGGCCAGTATACCATGTGTATGCAGTTCCAGTTAGACACTTGGAAGAGAATTCTCTAAGTTTCAAATACTTATTGTTCCTGTGGGGTCCCAGAGCATTCGCGAACCTGGATATGTGCTCTCTTCCATCTCCCTTTTTGCCGTCAAATTGATGGATGTTTGGTGTTCCGTAGTCTTCTGGATAAGGCAAAGCCATAATACTGGGATGGTACGGTGGGGCAATTTCCACTTCTTCTAATTCATATTTCTCGTTCAAGATAGCCCGCAACTGCTCTTTGGTGATATATGACTCTTTCTCCAGCGCCTCTGATCGTGCTCGTGGTGCCTCCCGAAAAATCTTATGTGCTGATAATTCTGGTATGGTTTGATTATCCATCCGTGGTGATTCAAGATTTGGTATTGAAACGCGCGAGGCCTTCATGAAGTGAAGTATGGCCTTTTGCATTTCTTGAATGTTGAGAAGAGTTTGCAACGGAGCTGATGGCAATTCTGCTGAATTTTGTACTAGCTCCGCCATCTGAGGAGTTTCTGCCTGATCCACACCAGCATTCGCGCAACAACACTGTCTCCGCGCTGGTGGTACTGGTTCACCTCCTTGAGTCTGTGTTGCTGTCTCTTCTTCCACTTGCACAGTGTGCTGGTGGACGACTTCTCCGACGAGTCTAACGAGGTTCCACTTGTGCAGAAAACATCTTTCCCCAGCAAAGTCGCCTTTAATGTAGGGGTTCAATTGAAATAAATGATTTAAATATAGTTTTCACACAAGATCGTCAAGAAAATAATGGTGTTGATGCTTTTATTGCTTTTGATTTGTTTTACAGAGAAATGGAAGAGAAATGAAAGTGAAAACACACAGTTCCAAGTGATGCAAAATACTTTCTCTAGAAATTTCTCTCCCTTAGTCTCCAAAAATCCTCTAGATTGAATTGTTGATCCTCTATTTATAGGCGCGGGTTCAGGCATAAATTATTGCCACGTCATCATGTCCATCCGCGAGGTGGATCTGTGGTTTAGCCTCCATAATCTTACCCATGTCGCGATGTTGAATCCGCGACAATACCAATCCGCGAATAAGTACGCGAACGTTACCGATCATTGGATTCCTTTATTTTCTTGTCATAATTTTCCTGAGTCATGTCCTTTTATGCATATCTTCCATTTACATGACCATGAGCGTTACTTGACGCATTCTAGGTACTTTACTTTGAATGATTTTGATGAATAAGGTCGCGACCCACTATTCACCATCCCAAAGCATTTTCCTAGGCCATTCAAAATAACACTCCCTACGCGATAAGCTCATAGGGTCGCGAAGATCGACTTTTGGCTATGACCCCCTTTGTCAATCCTCAACGATCACCTCTTCGTAGAGTGTTTATCGCATGCCTGATCTCATTCAGAGATACCCTGGAGTCGTGGAATATACCCTCCTGTTGGCCTTTTCCAACTTTCCCTTGTTGTACCTTTTGGATTCGTGGATTAAATCAACGTCAATCTTCCTTTACATCGTTTTTGTTTTTTGGGTGAGAAAATAAGAACAAGAACAAGAATTATTCTTGTTTTTTTGTTCCCAAAACAAAACAAAAACAATGATTCCCAAACGGACCCTAGATGTGCATGTATGCTAGAGTTGCGTGGTTAATGAAATCACTATCTTTATTAATGGAATTTTTTGAAATCGTACAAACTCTACAAAGTAGTATTTCAATGTTTTTTTTATTTGACAAAAAGGCGAGCACAAGTCCCGCGGGCATAGTGGAGTTGGTTAGTAGGATGAACCTTCAGTACCTGAACGAATGTATCCAGTGTACCGAGTGTGTGTTCGAATCACCGCCCCTCTGCAAGTCTGCGACTTAACGTTACACGAGTTGTGAACCGATTTGTGTAACATTCTCAAAGAACGATCTCTTTTGAATTAGGTTAGACATTTTTGAAAACGCAAACACAATTTTTTTGCCTTAGAAATATTTTTCTCATACAAATTTTGGTTTTTGACGTTACTCCAAGTAATGGAGAATGAATTTCATTAGTATATGATAAGATATAGTTTGAGGAGGGTGGAAATGTTATTCGACTCCAAAGCCATGAATGGTGCAAGTAGGTCCAAAGAGGCGCAAAGAAGAGACATTTGTTGGTTCTGATTCATTCACAGATAAGCAAAAGCATGTGTATCAGTGTATGGGTTGACATGACTGAGGTGACATTGGTGATTAAGGTTGACAATAACATAGTGTTTAGTCATTAGAATGCAATCAAGGATAGTTTAATTTAATTCTATTTTTTTTTTCTAAAACATTGGATAATATGTTTCAAGGAGATGTATTTGGGTGATGCGATCTCTTGATTCATGTTACTAGAAAGAAACATGATTAAAAATATATATATTTTTATTTATACATGAGTTTTGGGATAGTTAAAAGGAATTACCAAAATTAATACATGTTGGGAGCAATTGAAAGGTGAGAAAAAGAAAAAAGAATAGAAAGAAAAATAGTCTACATTCAATCATTGTAGGAAAAACAAACAAATAACATCAGAGAATACGATAGATATGACAATCTTAGTTAAAAAACCATAATAGTTAGTACGAAAATTGAGATCGATGATTTTCAGATAATAAAAATCACGAAAAACATTTGTTATAAAATTTGAACTAAAATTTGAATAGTTTCTTTTTAAATATTGATACTTAAATAGTTTTGTAACAATTACTTAAAATTAAAAACAATCATTATTGAATTTTAAACAACAACAATGCGCCTTATAAATTGTACATAACACAATTAATGAAAATTATGCCAATACAATCACCCAAAACAAATAATTCAAGATATGTAATTACATAGCCCAAATCATTCTAATAAAAAAAATTAGTGATAAATATACCTCATACACCGTCAAATTAACCTACATAATAATTTCAAAGACGTAATTTTTTTAGTTAGCTTATATTTTTCTAATTAGGTGATCAAGAAAAATAAAATTATTATTTGTTTTGTAAATTGTTGGGCCACAAAATGAATTGGGCATTTCTATTTTTTTTTTTTTTTGAGGTGGCCAAGAATTCTTATTTTCCAATTTAAATTTATGTATATATAATAATTCTTGCCCCCCACCCCACCCCAAATTGGATTTATCTTTATTGTCCGAAAACAGAACAATCTTTGCTACAAACTGTGGTTGATAGTTTCTTCTAAATGTGCATTTGTCAATCTCCAAACTTGAAATGGTAAATAGATCACAAACAAGAGCAGACCAACCTCACTCATTCATAAGATGCCACCTGGCAATGACATGTCACATCCCTCTTCAAATTGTGACACGTGGCAGAAATGCAAACAAGAGATACACGTGGCTAAGCCCTTTGACATGTCAAGCTTTGATTAAACATTGTAAAAAGTTAAACATTTGACACCAGCAAATAAATGGAGAACATTTTTTCTAACTATTAAGACTGAATTGTCCGATCACCCCCAAACTCTTGATATAAATCCACTCACACGCATTGAAATTTGAATGGCCTCAAATTCACCAAATCGATGACTTGTTTTGTTCTGTTCACTTACACCACTAGTTCCCAAACACCAACTTGAAGTTCTTATATATTTTTAGCTCTAATCATCACATTGCTTCCTAAAACATGAAGTAGCTAGATTGTTTACAGTGAGAAAAAAAAATGAAAATTGAAGAAGATGAAAATTATCAAATGTAATTTGGTGTACAAACTTTGGGTTTGGGCCCATGAGGCCTACTGGATGGCCAGAGTCCATTCAAAATGCATAGGTTCTCTAGTTGTTGTTTTGTGTGATCCAAATTTGAATAACATTCCAAAATATTAAATGAAACTTTTATTATAAATTTGCAAGTATTACCAAATCTGATCATTTAACAGATCGGGTTCCACTCTATAGTTTAGAATACCGATAGGTCAAATGGCTAATTTATTTTTTTTCTCACTGAATAAATTTTCGTGAGAGATCCAATGGTTCAAATCTGATCATTTGGTCGATCGATTCTACTATATAGTTTAGAGATACTCAATCAATCAAATGACCATATCAGGGCTGTTATATCTCTTATTAAGCCACTATTTGACATAACTTTTGTTTTTGATTTTTCGTAAAAAAAAAGAAGAAACATAAACTGTTTTGAGAAACTGGTATCCCCAACTTCTTTAAAACGTTATTCCAAAACATCGTTCAAAATAATTTTTCCCTCCAGGAAATCAAATCAACATTTGAAAAGTCAATCCAAACAAGACTCATAAGGTGGAACATTGAGAAAGAAAATGAAAATATATATATATATATATATATATATATATATATATTCTCATAAATAGGGTTGTAAAGTAATGGGTAATTTGCACTAACACTCCCTGAGGTTTGTTTTGCTTGCAATGACACCCCCTGGGCCAATAAAATGATCAAAATACCCTTGATAAAATTCAAAAATATTATATGTAATGTGAAATGACCTTTATGCCCCAACCTCAAATATATAAAATTTTAAAAAAAAACATATATATAAATTTGAAAAAATATATAAAATTCGAAAACAAATATTTAAATTTTGAAAAAAATAAATTAATTTCGAAAAACATATATAAATTTCAAAATATATATATATAATTCAAAAACATATATAAAATTTGAAATATATATATAATTCGAATATATATATAAATTTTGAAAATATTAAAATTCGAATATATATATATATATATTTCAAAAAATATATATAAACCATATATAAAATTCAAAAAATATATATAAAATTCAAAAGAATATATAAAATTTGAAATATATATATAATTCGAAAATATATATATATATAATTTGAATATATATATATATATAATTTTAAATATATATAAATTCGAAAATAAATATATTTCAAAAAATATATATTTTCAAAAACAAAATTCAAAAAATTATATAATTTTAGAAAAATATATATATTGGTAAAATGTCATATCTTTCCTAATGAAGTGAATCAAATTACTTACCACCAACATCAATTAGTGGTCTTCTTTTATATATATTTTTCCAAAATATATATATTTTTTCCGAAATTTATATAATTTATCTAAATTTTATAAAAACAATTCAAAATTTATATATATTCCGAATTTTATATATTGTTTTTGAATTTTTTTTTTAGTTTTATATATATTTTTTGAATTTTTACCCAACAACTCGGTTTATCATTGATGAATTGTTCACGAATTTTTTGATATTACCCATTTTATATATATAAATTCGAAATATATATAAAATTATAAAAACAATTAAAACAAATATATAAAATATATATAAATATTTTGAAACAAATATATATAAATTTTGAATTGTTTTTATAAAATTTGGATAAATTATATAAATTTTGAAAAAATATATATAAAAGAAGACTACTAATTGATGTTGATGGTAAGTAGTTTGATTCACTTCATTAGAAAAGATATGACATTTTAACAATATATATATATTTTTCTAAAATTATATACTTTTTTGAATTTTGTTTTTGAAAATATATATTTTTTGAATTTTATATATTTTTTTTGAAATATATTTATATATTCGAATTTAAATATTTTTCAAAATTTATATATATATATTCGAATTATATATATATTTCATATTTTATATATATTTTTGAATTTTATATATGTTTTTCGAAATTTATATTATTTTTTTTCTAATTTTATATATTTTCTTCAAAATTTAAATATTTATTTTCTAATTTTATATATTTTTTCGAATTTATATATATGTTTTTCGAAATTTTATATATTTGGGATTGAGGCATAAAGGTTATTTCACATTACATATAATATTTTCAAAATTTATCAAGGGTATTTTGGTCATTTTATTGGCCCAGGGAGTGTCATTGCAAGCAAAACCAAACCTCAGGGGGTGTTAGTACAAAAATTTCAAAAATCAGCATAATGATGGAATTGACTTAAACTCTAAGTTTAAAGGATGTTAGTGCAAATTATCCTAAAGTAATGTTGTGTATATGTAGTGCAGTCAACCATTGTATTATTGACTTCTGCTTGAAAAATTATTTATTTTGGTAGAAATTATTTTAGGTCATATTAGAAAAGTCCAGTACAGTTATATATAGAAATGTCACGTCAGGAAATACACATGTAAGTTTAGGTTTGATTAAATTGTAAAATAAAGCAATTCAATTCTATAAGTTGGTCTACATGTTATTCATTATAAGGAAAGTAATAATTATTTGCTTTGAATTTGAAAGAAAAAGACAGTGCAGTTTCACTTTCACTCGCCATAAATATGTGATGTGCGTTCATGTTGTCGGAGGAGACCACTAAATAATATTATTCTTCGTGTAGTGATTGTTTGGAATTGAAACCAACCATCAACAATATGATGTCAAATTTAGAATAATTTTCTTAAGGGTCGGTTTCACTGCGTGGATTTGAAATTGTATTGGAATTAGAATTTTATGGTATTTTTAATTCTACAAATGCAATTCCAAATACATTATTTGAATAAATATTAAAATTCAAATGTAATTGAATTTCAATTCCAAACTCAATTTAATGTAAAATATTATAAATTTAGAATTAAATTAGATAATATAAATAAATATAGATATATATATATATATAAAGGTATAAGTATGTAAGCATATGTATTAATATGTATATATATATACATGTGTGTGTATATATATGTATATACGTGGACGTGGATGTGTGTATGTGCATGTGTATGTGTATACATGTATGTATATGTGTATGCGCATAAGATGTATGTATATGTCAATGTCAGTTCTGAAATTTAGAAAATAAGTTGAGACTCTGAGTGAGATCAAATTTGAGACCTTTTATACTTAAGGCTTCATGTGCTTTAAAATTATAAATATAAATTTTTTTATTAAAAAGATACATTATATATATTAATATTTAATTATTTTAAAAACAAACGTCATAAATTTTTTTTTAAAGCTAAGCATACTCACACACACGCACACATTGCCTCCGCTGACACTACCCTTAACTTCCCCTTTAGAAATAAGGGTCATGTCGTTTGGCCATTATGTCTTTGGTAAAAAGTAAACTCTTTGTGAATAAGGGTCAGTAATGTTTGGGCATTAGGTCTTTGGTAAAAAACAAACTTTATCTTGGTATTGTCTTTAAAAAATATTCCAATGTGAGCGTGGTAGTCACAAGAATTCTAAGTGCAGTCGTGTGAAAAATTATTATCGTTGTACGAATGCGGCAATCGCGAGATCCCTAATTGTAGTCTCATGTGGGTGCGAAATATAAATTTTGAGCCCCTAAATTGTGAAATTGAATTACTGAAAATACCTAGAAGACAATGGAAATAGCCTTGGGGGGGGGGGGGGGGGGGGGGGGAGGGGATATGTTTTTTATTGACAAATTAAAATTTTAATTATGGAATAGTTAATTTTTATTCAATTCTTTAGCAAGATAATCCACACAATAATAAATATAAGTGCAGAAAATAAAATAAAGACGACACCAATACTTTTACGTGAAAAAATCTTGAAAAAGCTCAAAGTAAAAAACTACGGATACCCTCTGGTATCGATGCAATATGAATAAAATAATTTGTATAAACTCTATGGAGTTAGGACTTACAATAATTCTAATTTGTCATTTTTCACTCGACGCCTGAAAGTCTTGATTCATTTGCGCTCCCTGAAACTTTTGCTCTGATCTCTGTACTCTGACGGCTCCGCTAGCTTCTCAACGGATCAATGTTCCACGAAGCTTCTCGCTCCGATCTCCGTACTTTGACGGCTCCGCTAGCTTTTCAACGGATCAATGTTCCACGAAGCTTCTCGCTCCGATCTCTGTACTTCGACGGCTCCACTTCTCAACGAATCAATGCAAACAAATTACAACTGGTAATGCGATGATTTTTCAACAACCAAATCATCCTATTATGCATAAAGATCTCAAGTGTTGAAGCACAATTGGATAACCTCCTTAAACTAAAGAGAACCTTGATATATGATGATCAAGTAATTTTATTTTATTTTTTCTCTCTGTAAACGGATCTGATCTATGATGAAATTGCAGAGTTCTCGCAATAACCAACTAGGGTTTAGAATCATTTTCCTTCAAGATTTGTATTTTGACCATTAACTCTCCAAATATATACCAATATACTAATAGTAACTTAACTGAATAGGAGTTTTGAACGCATCAGAATAATCCATGTTTAAAAACTAAAGTCGGCTAGGTCGAGTTAGGTTGAATTCTCAAGAATTGTATTTTGTCGAGTTCTGGACCAAAATATCGAGTTTTGTACTTATGTTTCAATGCAATTCCATTAGCGTCTCATGGCGCCCCAAACTCTCTGCCTACCTACGCCATTGTTAGCGCCATGGTGCACTTTTTGTGCAAGTCGAGTTCTCGGTAGATACAAAATACTGTGAAAATATTGTTTCGCCGCAGTGCCGCTTCCAACCAAATTCACTTCACTTCTCTTGTATCATTGGCTACCTTATACTTGATTTGTGATTGAATAAGTTTTTTCAATGTAATGTTGATGATCTTCGTTTGTTCTATCAATTTAACACAACCCAAAACTCATAATACTCAACATGATTTTTTTTATCAGAATATGCCATTGGAAACAAATGTTCTTACAATTACGATTTAGTACTAATTGGATTGTTAAACAAATTCTTTTTTTTTTTTTTTGACAAATTGAGGCCCTAAATTCTATAATTATATTATACATTGTTTTGAATTGTTGGAGCCGGATGCCCTAGGCGACCGCTTGGGGCGCCTTACCTCAGGGACAACCCTGGTATATGTATATGTGTGTATATATTAGTATATATAGGCATATGTATATATGTGTGTGTGTATGCATATAGGCATGTGTATATATATAGGTCTTTAGGTATATATATTTATGTATCTTTATATTTGTGAAAAGTTAATTGTTAGAGAGAGAGTAATTAGTGGGTTGAAGATTTGGAATTGAAAATCACAACTTTTTTCGTGAAATTCAAGTTGTGGAATTGAAAGGTTTCCAATTGCAAAATATTTTGTTGTATCCAAACATTAGATTTGGAGTTAGAGCTTCCAATTTCAATTCCAAAGCTCCAATTCCACACTGCCAAACGGACCCTTACTTATTTTGACAATTCACGGGAAAAAAAGAGAGGGGGTTAAGTTCTTGTCTTATTAATCAAATAACACACAACCCATGCCGATTCATTGCATTAATTGTGAAATTTTAAGAGAATACCACTAGTGTGAGTCCTGGCAATGGGTGCACCTAGAAAACCCCATTGCCGGGAGGTCACCCCATCCCTGTTCCTATCAGATTTTATAAAACTGCAAGTAACCGCGGGTACTCATTATTAAACAATTCGACAAAATCATACGTTCAAAACACCAAATTCAACATTATAAAAATTAAATAATCACCAAATTATCCAATAATCTAAATTACAATACATTATTCAAAAGTGAAGTATTGGTTGAACGGCGGGAGAAAAAAACGGAAACGACATATAAATAAGAGTTTCAGGTTCATTTATTTTTTATTTACTTCATAGATTATATTATATAATATGTTTAAACGGGGCGGGGTGGGGCGGGACAACCTAAAATCGCCCCTTTCTCGTTTAAGGGCAATTTTCCCCCAATTCCATCTCTACCCAAATAATATAAACGGGGTATCCAAAATCGTTATAAATAGAGAGGGGCGAGATGGGTACACGATGGGGCAGAACAAATTGTCATCCCTAAGTGTGACATGCTGATATCTATGCAGAAAAATTCTCTTTATATTATAGAATATTTCCTTATACAACAATTATCTTATTTGGAGTAGTTCTTTTCATACTCATACAAGGTGAGGTGAGCTTTTTGGCACATGATTCTAGGAAGATATCCTAATGGTCCATTTTTGTCCTATTACAACTACTCCTCTCTAATGGTGAGAATGCCCTTGGGGTTTGCTTGGTGGGTAAGCTAAAACATGTGTTTGATGGAAGCGGAAGTTGCTTTTGGATTTCTCTAATGGAGTCCTCTACCTCATGCGTTGTGTGTGAGCCTGACGCTGAAGACCATCCTGTTCCTGGGAGTTTCTATCATTCGAGTCGTTTGGCTAAGGCAATTCCAGAAGTCATTCTTGCCTTGGCTGCTATGTCGCTCAGATTTACCCTTTGACCTACAGAACCCCCTCGGAATGATGGCGATCTGTTGATGTGGAAAACTTCTCTCGTGGGCTTCTTATTAAATGGGCCTAGTACAAACTGGCCTAGTAATTTTAATGGGCCTAACATGTTTTACCTCACGAAATCTAATATATTAATATATAAATATTCATAAATATTAGTACCATTTTTTTGGTGATTTGATTATATTTTAAATTTTCCATTTATATTTTTAATATTTCTTACTTCAATTTACATTTTGATTACTTAGCTCGTATGTATAAAGGAGTTTGTCTCTAACACCAACTATAAAGATAAAAATATTTCGCAGTTCAATTCAAAAGTTTAAGGTTTTGAATGACACCAACATTCAAACCAAGACTCTGTTTGGATTAACTTTTCAAATGTTGTTTTTGGTATTCTAAAGAAAAAAACTGTTATGAATGACGTTTGACAATTTTTAGAAGAATTTTTGGACTTTAAAATAACGTTTTGAAGAAGGTAGAGATATTGAGCATGTTTACTAAATTTTGATTTTTTTCAGAAACAAAAATAAAAAACAGAAATTATGTTTACTAAAAAAATTTTGTTCTTACTTTTAATTTATTTAGTATATGTATTTCTTATTATTTTTTATTTATATTTATTATTTATCATAAGTTTTATTTATTTATTAATAATTTTGTATATTATTTAATTTATTATTTATTATTTAATTATTTTTATTTAATTTATAAATATATTTAATTTATTATTTTTTATTATTATTAATTCATTATTTTTATTTAATTTATAAATATATTTTGTTTAATTTATTATTTATTATATTTTTATTTAGTTTATAAAAATATTTAATTTATTTATTATTTGTATTTCTTATTATTTTTATTTATATTTATTATTTATCATAAGTTTTATTTATTTATTATTAATTTTGTATATTATTTAATTTATTATTTTTATTATTATTATTTCATTATATTTATTTAATTTATAAATATATTTTGTTTAATTTATTATTTATTATATTTTTATTTAATTTATAAAAATATTTAATTTATTTATTATTTGTATTTCTTATTATTTTTATTTTTTATTTATCATAATTATTATTTATTTATTATTATTATTATGTATTATTTAATCTATTTTATTATTGTTTATTTTGTTTATTATTATTTATTCATTTACTTTTATTTTATTTATAAATATTTTTTATTTATTATATATTTTTTAATTTATAAAAATATTTAATTTATTTATTATTATTATTTATTATTTATATATAATATTTAAATTTATTAGTGCAAAAGATATGAAGATCCCAATTTTACAACTTTAAAATTTGGTCATTTTGAAGGCGAGTAGAAACAAAAAGAGAAAGTACAATTTTTCTTGTTTCCTCTTTTCTTTACAATTAGAGAAAACGTTTCTTGAAGAGCAAAAGTAAAAATAAATTGGTAAATAAGATTTTACTTTTACTTCTTCATTTCAGAAAATAAAAACAGAAAACAAAAAATATTTCCTGTTAGTAAACACCACCGTAAACTTCTCAAAACAACTTCTGTCTATCTTCTTCTTCCACGTAAAAATTAGAAATAGAAACTATCCGAATGAGAGCCTTATACTCAATAATTATTCTATCCAAATCCAAAAGTAAAACCGTAAAACAAGAAATCTCTTCCGCAAAGCATTGTAAAAGTACTGATGGGCCTGTGAGCATGTGAAGATGTCCTGTGGAGCCCATTAGGAGGCCCTATACAATACATATAATACATGCTCTGTTTACTCTCTCATCTCGTGACTGAGATTAATGTGATTTGTCTTAACCAGTCACCTGTATGAAATAATTAATCACTAGCAAGACCAAAGAGGTGTGAGAGAATCACACATTGTCACCTATAACTAAAACTAGAAATTAAAACAAATTGTCGCATGGTAGCAAATAGTTTCTGGGACCCAGCATTTCTAAGGTCCCAAGTACATAGGAAACTTTATTTATGAAATCAAAATACAATTTATTTCAATTTAAATCACATGATTTGATTCCTATGGTTTTATTCCCAATAATTTAAGGGATCAAACAAAAACTGCCCACAGTATGCATCATGCTTGTTGTCGATTATTATCTTGGCGGGGCCAATAAAAAAAAGTAGGATCTTTTAATTTAATTAATATTCAATCAAAGTGATCACATGATTCTATGTACGAGGTTTTAGAGTGAATATGAGTAATTGAGTATAGATTGGACAGATTAAATCAAAATGTCACATGAACAACGATTAAATTATGAGCTTAATTATTAAGTAATAATAAATAACTCAAGTTTCATGAATGAAGTATTGCAGTAACTAGGGGTTGAATACATACTGTTGTTTTATCATTATTTTCTAATACTCTCTTTGTCCTTGTTAGTAATTCATGTTTTATTTCTAATTTTTTTTTGAGAGATTAATTTTTATCATATTTTATTACATTAATAGTGTATTTGTATCATCGTTATCTTTTTCATCTTTTCTTTAGTGTTGTGTATTATAAAATATTTTTTCCAATGCAAGAAGTGTAATTTAAGAAATTAAAAGTAGTATTACGTTGAAGTTCGAAATGAAAAAAATGATTTTAGGACGCTAAATTTTATAAAACTAAATTACTAAGACAACATAAAGGAAGTAATAATTTTTTTTTTCAATAAATAAATAAATGAAAGGAGTAATAGATATAAGTTTATAGCTGTGTGAAAAGTTAAGAACTATTAACAACATGTACGAGTAATCAATTATTTCTACCATAGTCTCTTAATAATTTTAATTGTTATTGGGACAAAATTGAACATAACTTAAAAATAATTAAAAGAGTGTTTGATTTCTAGTTTCTATTTTCAGTTGCAGGAAGGAAAAATAATATTTTCAGAAAATATTATTTTATTATTCTGTCAAAATAACTTTCTTTGTTTTTTATTTTTTATTTTTGTCTTTTTTTTTATTTAAGATGTAAATTTCGAAAGTGAGAAAGAAATGGCAAGCGTGGTATTTCCAATCCGATTGAGCATGTCAGCCCACAGCCCACCTTGTTTTCGTCTCTGGAAATGGGCCAAAGAAACCTGAACTTTTGGCGAAATCGGGGAGGCAAACACGTACTTTCATATATATATATATATATATTTTACATGGGCTACAAGATTCCTAGGATACTTTTAGTTACCAGGCCTAGAATCTAACTTCATTCTGGATTCAATCATAGGCTAGGAGTAAATATAGAAGCTATTCTCCTCTCGGAATGGATTTTAGATAGCATAAAAGAATTCACATATCTGAAAATGTGATGAGAATAAAATTTTGGGGCAGTATAACTAAAAGCAGAAATCTTTTTATTGGAGTTTGACAACTAGAATAATTTCATTTTTTTACTCTTCTTTGTGAGAAAAGAAATGAAAAAATACAATAGGCCCCAAAATCGTTTCAATTTTTCCTGTCGGGCCAGATCTTTTTTTTTTTTTGTTTTTATTTTATTTCCAAATATTCATGTAATCTCTTTCTTTTCTGTGTACTGACTACTGAGAGAGTCGATAATAGTTTTTCTTTTATTTCCAAATATTTACATTGAAACGTGATATATATATATATATATATGTACTGACTACTGATAGAGTCGATAATAGTTTTTCTTTTATTTCCAAATATTTACATTGAAACGTGATATATATATATATATATATATATATATATATATATATATATATATATATATTAAACAAGGGGATCGAGGCTTTTTTCTTCTTCTTTATTTCAGTAAATAATTTGAAATGTGGTCTTGAAGATGATTTGGACATTTTTTTTAGGTAAATATCCTATGTGAGTTGTATATACACACACATATATATATATATATATATATATATATATATATATATATCAGACAAATACATATATATATAACTTTTGTGATTTGAAATTTTTTTTTCAAAAATATCATGTAATTAGACTCTTTCTTAGGGATGGCAAAAAAACCCGCCCCGCCTCGCCCCGTTTAGCTAATCGGGACGGGTATGGGGCAAAAACAAATTCCCTGGGGTGGGTATGG
The DNA here is from genome assembly GCA_963922005.1 of Cornus suecica. Taxonomy (NCBI): domain Eukaryota; kingdom Viridiplantae; phylum Streptophyta; class Magnoliopsida; order Cornales; family Cornaceae; genus Cornus; species Cornus suecica. Next base: position 19,639,451 of record OY998239.1, on the reverse strand, counting down.
GGCACCCTCGCTCCGCCCCGCCCCGCCCCGATTAATTATTTATCATATATTACCCTTATATATACATATATCATATATTAATACCTTTATATATTACAAATATATCCTATAATTAAATATTCACACACACACATATACACATACACACCACACTCATTCGGTCAAACACACACACACACTCTCTCTCTTTCTCTGTGTGCGCAGGAATGATCCATTCCAAATGGATCAACTTCTTCGGTTGTAAATTCTCCAGTTGCCAGCGCGGCTCCCTACACTCCACCGTCGATCGCCATCGATGCGCCCCACCATGGCTTCTTCTTCTCTCTCTCTCCCCTATGCTTTTTTACCAAAATGTTATCATGTATATATATATATATTTATCTATATATATGAATAAACATGTATTGATGGGTTGTTTATTATGCTTTTGAAATCTTTGATTTTGATTTCATATAGATTTATTGTTTGATTTTGATCTCTTATAGTTATGTTTGATTTTGAGATTTTATTGTTATTTGGGGGAAAAATAATATATAATCGGGGGCACAGGGCGGGGCGGGTCGGGGGAGGGGCAGGGAGTTGCCGGGTACGGGGCGGGGCGGGGCGGGGCAAAAAAATAAAAAAATTAATCGGGGATGGGGCGGGGAAAAATAATCGGGTTCGGGAATGGGGCAGGTGATCCGCCCCGCCCCGCCCCGCCCCATTGCCATCCCTACTCTTTCTTTCTGTGTGATTTGTATGAGTTGTACACACACACACACATATATATATATATATATATATATATATATATATATATATATATTAGACAAATACGTATATATCATGTGTGAGTTGTATATATATACATATATATATCCTGAAATATTTACTTTAATCCCGGTAAATCATGATATTTTATATACATATATCCTAATATATATAATCTAATAATATGAAATCACGAATAAAAAGAAGATCTAAAAAAAATACGAATCAAAACCCAATAATCAATCTTCAAATATGTATGTGTATATATAGAGAGATGCATGTGTAGAGAAAGAGAGAGGATAAGAGAAAAGAAGAGGCAGTAAGAGTCTAGGGTTAGGAATGACTAAAAGTAGTTGGGTTGGGGCTATTTCAGCCAATCTAATAGTTCAGATCATTATTCTTTTTAAAGATTGAGTTCCAGATCATTATTCTATTTCAGCCGAACCCAACCGAATTAAACTTAAACTCATGGTGGCCCAATCCAATTTAGGCCCGATTTATAATGTTAGTGACCCGAGCCCGAAAATTCTCGGGCCGGAGCGGGTTAGGCCTGCCCACATTGCAGGCCTAACTGTAGCCTCTGAGAGAAAAATATTGGGTATTGGTAGTTTTCAGTAAATTATTGGAGGAAGTGTAAGAGCATCTGGAGTGGTGCACACTCCATGGCACTCCACTTTTAAATAAAGTGTAGTGTTATGTCAGTAATTTGGAGAGTGTGTGCTAATGTAGTTCTACACTTTATTTAGAGAGTGTGTGCCCTACGGTGTGGAGTTCTATCTTTCACTCCACTTTATTGTTATTTTATTATTCAAAATGATTTTATTACTTAAATTTTTAATATAAAATATATATATATTAAATACCGCAAATAAAAATATATTATCAAATTTTTTACAAATAAAAAAAGTAGATTAATAATTTCTCACATACAAGAAAAATAATAAATATGCAAAAAATTACATAATTTAACACATATGAAAAAAAAAATACATTACACCTTCAAGCACATAAGAAAATAATACATTAATATTTTACCACATATAACGATAAAATTAAACATTCCCTTGCCATAAACGCGATAAAATTAAACATCCTCTTGTCTGGAACGCGATATCCAAACAACTCTATTCTTTTGTTTTTCTCCTAACGAATATATTCTTTTGTCTTATATTATTTTTAAGTTAATTAAATTATTATGCAAATTATATTTTTTATTTTAAGTTAATTAAATCATAAATATTTTAATTAATTAATTAATTGAATGTTATAAAACTAATATTGCATTGTAGATTAAAGAATATAGCCAAAATAATATACCTATATTCATGTAAATTAAAAGTCAAAAAATAAGAATTTTGTAAAAATTAAATTATTAAGAAAAATATATTTTATATTAAAATTAATTATATTATCATTCTTTTTAATTGAATTGAATTGAATGTGAAAAATAAATGTAACATGTAAACTTTAGCTGGCTACCACAATGAAGAATAAAATAAAAAGACACAAAAAGACCCCACACACACTAACTAATTGTGGTGTTGATAGTGCCCGGCCCGGCCCGGCCCTGGGCCTAGGGCCTCAGGGCCCAAGGAGCCTCAAAAAATATAATTTTTAGCTAGAATGGTATAGGCTCATAAATGAAAAAATAAAATTAGTCAGGTTAATATAGGCCCAATCTAATACCAATTCACGTGTAACAACTAACAACCCAATAATTAAAGTAAAACAAACACAACCCAATAATTCAATTAAAACAAATCAGCCTAAAATTTCAATGAAAACAAATCAACCATGAAAATTTGGGGTCCCAAATTTCAATTATAAAAAAGGAAAAACTTGTTTTCATTTCTTTACAAGATTTTCTGCTGTTACCCTTCGTATATATTTTAGTTTTACAAATATTTTTTTTTTCTTCAACTGTAATTGCGTAATACTATTTTTGGGGTCCAATACTATAGCAAGATTTTATAACTACCAAAGTTAATTTGGTCAAGAGTAAACACATCTCATCTTCATTAATGTTAATGTCATCATCGTTGCTTAATTTTGATTTTTCTAATTCAAAATTTTGGAATTTTTCTTTAGAATGTGAGTTTGGTGATAATTTTGATACAAGTTTTTGGCCTTCAAAAAATTATTTATTTAAAGATTTGCATTGCGGGAAGTGAAGGGTCCAAAAATTTTTTGCCATTCAATCTAGCTTGGGCCCCAAATTATTTTTGCACTCTTAGGATCGGCCCCGGAGATATTGCAAGTCTCTCCCATGAGCCCACCACCTAAAGTATTCTGACTCCAACACGGTCACTCTCCACAGACCCCACACTTAGGCCCTGTTTGTTTATCGGTTATGGTCTCATATTTTTGATCTTGTCATGATTTTTTGAGACCAGACCATGTTTGTTTTGCCTTGGTCTCAAAAAATATAACCAGACCAAATTGAACCAAAATGACCTTTTTTAAGACCATAATTTTTTGTGGTTCTATCTGGTCTGGTTATAAAATCTATCCAAAATCTAATCAAAATGTCCTCTAATAATTGAATCACATCTAACCAATATATAACCAAAACACAAAAATAAAATAATGAATAATAAATAAAATGAATTAAATAATACATAAAAATATAAATAAATAAATAAATAATAAATTAATAAAAATAAATGAATAAATAAAAATAAAATATATTTATGAATAAAATAATAATATAAATGATAAATTAAATAAAATATATTTAAAAATTAATATAAATAAATGAATAATAAAATATATTTATAATAAATATATATAATAATATAAATAATAAATTAATAAAATATATTTATAAATTAATTAAAAAAATAAATAAATAATAATAAATGATAAATTAATAATATAAATAATAAATTAAATAAAGCATATTTATAAATAAAATAAAAATAATTAATAATAAACAAAATGAATTAAATAATACATAAAAAAATAATAAATAAATAAAAAGCAAAATGAATTAAAAAATGAAAAAATAATAATAATAAACGATTAAATATAATAATAATAATAAATAATATAAATAATAAATGAATAAAATATATTTATAAATTAATTAAAATAAATGAATAAATAATAATATAAATAATGAATTAAATGAATTATATTTATTAAAAAAATGAATAATAAACAGAATGAAATAAATAATACATAATAATAATTAATAAATTAAATGAATTAAATAATGAAATAAATAAAATAAAATAAAATGAATTAAATAATACATAATAGTAATAATAAATAAATAAATATAATAATAAATAATAATATAAATAATAAATTAATAAAAACAATTTAAGAGAAAAATAAAAATAAATGAATAAATAGTAATAAATAATAAACAAAATGAATTAAATAATATATAAAAATAAGGATAAATAAATAAATAATAATAAAAATGAATTAAATAATACATAATAATAATAATAAATAAATAAATAATAAGCAAAATGAATTAAATAATACATAAAAAGAATAATAAATGAATAAATATAATAATAAAAATATATAAATGAATAAATAATAATATAAATAATAAATGAATAAAATATATTTATAAATTAATTTAAATAAACGAATAAATAATAAATTATATTTATAAAAAAATGAATAATAAACAAAATTTAAGACCAGACCAATTTGCCAAACAGAGTCTGGTTCAAAGAAGTTTGGAACCAGACAATTTGTCAAATATGATCTGATTCCAGTTTACTCAGATCAAGACCATTAGACCAGACCAGACCGGATTAGAGGTAACCGGTTACCAAACGGGGCCTTAGCCATTTACTTTCCCACTCCAGATACTCTAATACGTAAGTGGGTAGTGGAATCCGTTCGCATGATTCACTTTCAATACCTTATGTATCGTTTTGATTGGTAACTTTTTAAAAATGTACTGTATCAATCTACTATGTTTGTAACTTCGTTGAAAGGAAACCATACCATTATATAATATCTTTTCTGCCTATGTCGAGGGACCCCAGCATATGCACCATAAGTTTTACTAGATTTATCATCATGATTGCAATGATTCTTCGACTTGCTTTGATAAAGATGGTGAATTTTTAGTAAGAGACTATGATGACAGGCCTGGTGTAAAATAATCACAAAACCAAACTCTCTACTCTGTCTGCTTCCCTCTAATTCCTACTCTAAATTAAGGAGAATCAACATGACATTAATGTATGAAAAATAAAACAATAAATTTCAATTAACCAACAAATAAACACAAAAGAAAACTATAAAACAAAAGAGCAATTGACAAGGAAAACTGGTGTGTGTGTGTGTGTGTGTGTGAGAGAGAGAGAGAGAGAGAGAGAGGAAGGGATGGTTGGCTTCATGTTGGGACTAGAATTACCTCCTCAACTCCACATCCTTCATTGCACCTCAATGAAATTATACCTATAGCAAGTGCCATTAAAGCAATAGCAAAACCACCCATGAAAAACATCCTCTTTCCCCTATCACCTCTAGGGACATCACATTTCTTCTCTTCTACACTAAGCTCCACCACTTCTCTCGCTGTGTTATCATTAAACAAAGAAGATCCCGAGTTGGAACAACGATGGCGAGCACTCGGAAGCATGTCTTCCTTGCTTCCGAAACTGTCATTCGCGTCGTCGAGAGAAACATTAGAAGATCCAGACACAGACCTCGCTCCACTTGCTCGAACCAAATCAAAGAAGCCGATACATATTTCTTCTCTACCATCAAAACCCCTCTCTTCTTCTGATCCCTCACACGCCTCGAAAAGCCTTCTTCCCTTCAACTTACCGCTCTCAATGGCTGCCCTTCGCTCTCTGAGTATCTCTTGCACTGCTTCCGAAGGATTCCTCCGATGTAGGGGAGACATGAGAGCAGTTGAATAATTACGTGGGCTAGAAAAAGTTGCACTAGGTTCTTGAATTTTGGGTGCAGAATGTATAAGCTTTCCTTTGCTCCAAATTATGATTGTTTGATGGTGGGGTATTCACTTTTCTCATTCCATCAATGGTTCTCTTTATAAAAGTGTTTGAATCGACGAAAGTGGTTTTGTGGGTTAACCTGATTTGAATATGCTGTATTGGATGGGATTACAAGAGTTTGAATGAAAGATAAGTGGTTTTGTTGGTTAATTTGATTTGAATATGCTTGTATTGGATGGGATTACAACAGGATGAATATGAGTTACCGACATTCTCATCATCAACAACTTCCTAAAAAATTTTCTTTTATTTTTTTTATATTTTTATTTATTTTTAGGATAAGGTGATACTTTTCCCAGCCTGCACCATTATGCTCATTTCATCTTTGACATACTAGAATCCTCTCTGATTCAAAACAAGTGCGGTCCCACATCATCGCACGGCCAGCATCTCTGATCACACATCATATCGTAGCCGTTCAAATGAGATGGGACCCGCACTGGTTCCATACAAACACTGGAGACGATTTTTTCCCAACTTTGACACTAACTTTTCCAACAGGCACCCCGTATACAGAGAGGAACATCTTTAAACATTGCTTCCTGTCGCAACAATGGTCAAGACGACATTTAAATAAAAATAAGAATTTCTTGTCCGAAGACCACAAGTACAATGTTAAGATTAATTAGCAATACAATTGACCTAATAATCTGCAGTACAATCCACCAAAAAAGAAACTTCAGCCTCTCCCAGGATCCTACTTTACGAATTTCCATGGGACAGTCACAAGTTAAGGACACCCTAGAATTGCAATCCTGAGTTATATATTTCTTATCATTAAAGCACTCCCCACCTTAGCTTCCGATGTTAGTTCGATATGTCCTCTATCACGCCTTTCCCGTCTGTGGCATCGAAGAAGAAGAAATTTTTTATGGGATCTCCTCTGCCGGAGATCGCTTTAATAACCTCCTACGTGATCAAAGTTTTAGAATTATTAATGACAAGAAAGTTATAAATATTAGCTGTGAAACAGAGATAATGGCTTTGGTATACCTGTCCAAGAACTCCTCCGACTATTGCACAAACTGGAGGGAATTCTCTTATGCCGGTTACCAATCTCTCCAGGAGAGAATCAGGTATCTGGGATTCATTCAACGACTGAAAGGACAAACATTAGTGTGGATAAGAGGATGCAGACAGTTATCACCAAAAATAATCGCATCACCAAATTATAAAACACTTACGTGTGCCTCGCAAAGTTCCTTCCTCAATGTCAGCACCTTAGGAAGGTCCTCAATTGAAGTTTCTCCATGGTTGCGTCCCTCAACCTTTTCAAATCTTTCTATGACTGCACAATTTAATAGAGGAGTTGAAATTTCTTCTAGAATGTTTAACAATAAAAAACACCAAGCACAAAACCCAGTGAGGAAGGTGGCAGAAACAATTCAAAATTCTAAAAGTTCATCAAAAAATTCAATTGGGCCCCAAATATTGAATCGTTTCCTCGTCTATACATACATATATCTTTCTCATATTGATTTTTTTTTCCTGTTTATTTAGGTTGCAATTATTTTTCTCTTTTTTTCTATTTTGTTCTCAAGTTATATATACTACGCTATACAGAATAAACAAGATTTATAAGGCAATTATCTTTTCTCATATATGCAAAAGGTCAAACTTTGCTTTCTGAAAACCCAGCCATCAACAAGCATTGGACAACTGAAAAATAGGAAGATAAAAGAATAAAAGACTTCTTTGTTATACCTCTCATAGCAAAGTATAGCTTTGACATTCTTCTAGGAAGAGATCTCCAAGGAATTGCAATTGCTTCCTGCAAAAATAACATATCAGAACAAAACAAACAGAGTTCCCAATTAAGAAACTTCATTAGAACTCAATAACAAGGGACCACCTTTATCGTAAAAGAAAAAAAAAATAATAATAAAAAGAAATGTTAAATTCAATGATGGATTTCAAAAAGATGCACAAGTCATAGAGCAGGTTGGTCGACCCACTAATACGGGTGTTGAGAAGGATGGGTCGGGTACAACCTTTAGGCTCCAACATTATTCTCATGAAGTCAATACCACTTCCATTTGACAGCACAAACTTTTATCATTGCACTAAAAAGGGATAATGTACCCTAAGAGGCAATGGTGTGCATCAGCAGGTGACAATTCCACTGATAGAGTTTATTGCATGGTTAGAACTAACTAAGATAACCTCTTTTCTGGACAGCATAACTAAAGAGAACTCAACATCAGTTGAACAAAATTTGAAGAAGTCTTACCTCAAAACTGGCATACTTTAGTTGGCATTCTATTGTTTCATCAAGTTTTTTCTGCCAAGAAAATGACAAAAGAGGAGAAATTAACCCACATGGCAAATTTTGTTGAAAGCATTGAAATCACTTTGCTCTACATATGTCATACAATAAGTTTTTGAACAAAACTATAGAAGAAACGATCAGATGAGCAAGTAAGACGCTGACCACCAGCAGACCATAGTACTTGGTGCAAACATTCTTGGGGTAAAATTGATTACAATACTCAAGTCAAACTCGAGAGAGGGAATCTAGCTTTGAGTTGAAAAGCTGAGAAAGTAGCTCAACAATGCAAGCAACTACATGTCACTTACTATTATCAGCTAAAAAATGGCTGGACATACTAGATTCACTTTAAGTCTATGGTTAACAGTCTCACCAAACAACTGCAATCAAACGACTCCAGTGAATGACAAAAGTATAATTTTAAGTAATTTTACATAACATGGTAAAATATAAGCAACAAAGACTTCAATAATATAGAAAATTAGCTGTACGCTTTGTAATTACAATAGAATTAAAACATAAAAATACAGTATAGCTATTTTCCTTTTGAGCTATAGGATTCATAACAGAAGGTGAACAGCTGATCACAACAATTTCTTGTAAAGATATAAGAACAAGCTTATTATTTGTTAGGAATAAAGTAAAACTATGTTAATACCTTGGAATAAGTATAGTCCTGCAAATCAACAAATATCTCACCACAGGAGTCTCTACAGTCTACCGTATAAAATGCAACACGCTTTGACAACTTGCGGCATTTCTCATTAACCAATTTCTGAAGAAACATGAAGGAAAACGAAAATTTAACAAAAATCCAAGAGAAGAAACATAGTAGTGCAAATACTTAATGAAAGATGCACATTAAGAGGGAGTGAAACTTCATTAACATAAGAATTGTACAAAGATACGACCATCTAATAAAGGTAAGTAGTACATTACTTTTTTATCAAGAGAGCAACAACTGACAACTACAACATCAAATTTTTTGAAGAAATCTCCACCAAAGCTTGACAAATCCCCTGATAAAAAAAAAATCAACACTTATTAATAAAAAAAAAAAATCAACACTTATTAAAGAATTTAGTAGCACCAACAATAAGAATCCTCCAAAAACCTACAAACAGATGATCCTGAGGAACAAAGAGCAGCAATGACGTGAGAAAAGATTCAAATGCATGACTAACATTGCACTCTACAAAAAGATGCATGTTACAAGTTTTAGAATTGTATACTCTTCAATGTTCTTATCCTGAACTGTTATACAATTTTTTAATAACAGAACCCGTCATTGCAGACAAAGTAGAGAAATCAAACAAAATTCTAAATTTCTAATGTCTGAGTCATCAACATCAAAACATTTAAATCATGCAAAAGACTCCTTCTGAGGACATGTTCCACATGATTTTCAGTTGAAGTAACAAATGTCTACATGTACATACTTGATAGTTAATGAAGTTCAACTCAAAACAGTAAGAAATAAGGCAGACCAGGAGCTAACCCTTTTCAACATGAACGCGAACCATAGGATTGAAATCTTTCAGAGAATCACAACAGAGCTCAGCAAGTGATTTCCCAGCATACATACTTTCATCAGGAAAAATTAAGAAATTTGCTGATATGGCTTCCTCGCTCACTGGGCGATCATCAATTAGCGTCAAACTACCTACTCCGGCTAAAACAATGTTCTTGCAAAACTGCACAGATACAAAATAGCACATTTACAATCACCCATATTTACCAAATCCAGGAACCACCACTTCCATACATGCCCATATTATTTATTTAACAGAACACGCTTGAAAAATCAACAAATTAGACTTTATCCCCCAAAAACAGGGGGGAAAAAGACAGAAGATTTATGAATGTGTTTGTAAATAATCAATGCGAAACCAGAAAATATATATGTGTATATATATATTTGTGTATGAATGAATGAGAAGTTTAAAACTTTACCTCAACAACAGTCCCTTTGAGTCCACTAACTAATATATGAGCTTTACTCAATCTAAACAAAGCAATCAAAATTCACAATAAGAGAAATTACATGTAAATGAAAATCAATACTGATTAAGCTAAAAGCAATTATTGAGTTTTGAATTGAAAAAAGTCGCTACAGCAAAAAGAAAAGTGAAATTAATATGTAAAAGTACCTCCGTTGAGCATCAGCGCCCCAAACCCTAATTTGCCGATCATACAATGCAGTTTCCTGCTCAGTCAACTCCTCCCCGTCCATTCCCAACTTCAACCTGAAATTAAAAATGATTATGTCGAGATACAACCATTATAATATATATATATGTATGTATATATACATATGTACGTATATAGAGAGAGACTAGACCAGAAACCCTAGAACGAAATCAGACAAGATGACCCCTTGCGCGCGGTAAGTGATTGCAAATTTGGTAAAGTCCATGTGACTAGGGAATTATATTCTCACTACAGGGTATTTTGGTATATTCAACTAATTCGTGGTCCCGAAAATATTGAGAACTTTGTGATTAGTGATTATCATCAGCAAAGCTTAAATAAGTGAAATTTAATATTTATTGATTATCACTTTTTATTTTATTTCTATTTTTATTTCGGCTGGCTATTAAGGTCGAATATTTATATTTTGTATTATGATATTAGATTAACGGAGATACTTAGAGAAACATAGTATATAAAAATTTATTAGTAAATATCACTTACTGAAAAATAAGTAAATAAAAGAGCTTGATCTAAAAATAGTAACCTATCAAGTTAAATATAGACAAACAAAATAAAGGCAAATCCTATTTACTTCGGGAACCAATACCTCAATGAAATTCAAGATATAAATTTTTTAATTCAATTTGGCAAACAAATAATAATATGAAAACTTAAATACGAAATAAATCAATTAGTGCAACTTTTTGATCAAATAAACAGTAAGTCACTCATAACTAAAGCAATAAAATAAAAATGCAAACTTATATACGAAAACCGTTTTAAAAACTATAGAAATTATGAGGCATATGCTAAACTTTTTAAAAAGAAATTAGAAGAAAAAAAATGTCGACCATAATTTGATATGATAACTATTGGAATTATCGCATAAATGGGAATTGAATAAGAGAATGTGTTTGGGTTAAATATGAAGAATGAGAGATACAATATAATCATGAAAGATATATTGACGTACCTATGTAACTTTGGAAGTAGATTATTCCTCAATATGATGTCTTGTGTATTTGCTTCTTCTATATTACATAACAATTCCTTTAACCCTGCAAATCATATATAAGTAAGTTATTAACCTTAAATTATCACACTTTGTGAACATAGTCATACTAATTAATTACAGGTTAAAAGAATAGGGTACTTAGTTATGGTGCCAATATTTTTCAGTATAAATCGTATCTAAGTTTCAGAGCATTTGTTCGAATTCTAGCAATTGTGTACCGTGATTTAATATTACATGAATTGTGGGATCGATTCATATAACAAGCTTAAAACATGATATCCTCAAATGCATTTATATAAATGTATGAAACCCAAAAATTGAAATGAAAATTTTTGTTGCTCACCTGGATTTTGATAATTGTTTTGCTTTGGATTTCCTAACATGGTCAAGAATATTGCATGATCTTGGAAGAGTCTGAAGATCCTTGAGCTATTCCCTTTACACATACCAGGAACATGATCAGTATGGGATTTATATTGACCCCATCCAAGTACGCTGAATAGTTTTTAATTGCTTTAAATGAAGTGCAATGTATAGTGGTGGAAATATATATATATATATATATCAATAACTAAAGAGCAATCCTAAAGGTCGTTTAGGAATGAGAACTGCAACAGACGTATCGCACGGCAATCACTTAAGAATAACAGGCTCAAGTTTCTTCACTACAAAGTAATGGACTAGGAAAGTAATTTGTATTTTTATCATCCTCTAATAAAGTTACGTTGGATAAAGGATATTCATTCCTCTTTTTTTAAAAAAAGGATATTCATTCCTAATAAAAATCATTAGGTGAAGAATAAAGTACATGTTTTGGTCAAAAAGAAAAAGGGAAGTGTTGAAAGGAAATAGGGTAAATAGCTTAAACCCCCCTTAATTTTACTTTCTTTCCCTACTATACCCCTCAACTATGAAATGAGCTTAGAACCCCCTAAAGTTTCATAAAATATTGCATCATGGGTTTGCCCTCAATTTTTTTTACCCTTTTACCCTCCAAACTTTTATATTTCCACCTTACCTATAATTCTATCCTTACTATTATATTTCTTAATTCTTTAAATTACAAAAATATTATTTCTTTTAGTTAGAATATTAATTATACAATTTACCTTTAATGTATTAGACTAAATATACTCTCAAATGTTAATTTTTTTTTTGTAAGTTTTAATTATTTTATTTGTAAATCAATTAACTTGTTATTAAATTTTAGTTTGATTTAAATCATAAAACTCAATCCTAATTAATATATTCATAAATAAATCACAATTTATGAATATATTTTTATGAAAAGAAAGTTTCATTTGGCAAAAAAAAAAAAAAGTTTTATTGGATATTGATATATATTTTGGAATATATATATATATATATAATTCGTCAAAAATATATATTTTTCGAATTGTTTTAAAAAAATATGAATTTTTTCCAAAAAAAAAAAATTTTGGGAAAAATATATATTATGTTCCAAAATATGATTTTTTCCGAAAAATAATTTTTTTGAGAAAAATATATATTATTTTCCAAAATATGATTTTTTTTTCCGAAAATAATATAATTGTTTTCCGAAATATATATTTTTTATATTTTAGAAAATAATGTATATTTTTCATAAAAAATTCATATTTTTTAAAACAATTCAAAAAATATATACTTTTTACGAATCATATATATATATATATATATATATATATATATATATTCCGAAATATATATCATTTTCCAATATATATATATATATTCCAAAATATACATAAGTTTTGAAAAATAATTTTTTTGAAGGTTTGATTTCACTAAACCTTCTTATACTATTGATGGTAGTTTAGGTATTATGACTCAAAATCATATTTTGGAACATAATATATATTTTTCTCAAAAAAATTATTTTTTGGAAAAAAATCATATTTTTGAAAATAATATATATTTTTCTCAATAAAAATTATTTTTTGGAAAAAATCATATTTTGGAACATAATATATATTTTTCCCAAAAAAATTATTTTTCGGAAAAAATTCATATTTTTTAAAAGAATTCGGAAAATATATATTTTTAACGAATTATATATATATTCCAAAATATATATCATTTTCCAATATATATATATATATATATATATATTTTCCGAAATATATATATTTTGTTCAAAATATATATATTGTTTTCATAAATTGTGATTTATTTATGAATATATTAATTAGTATTGAGTTTTATGATTTAAATCAAACTAAAATTTAATACCAAGTTAATTGATTTACAAATAAAATAATTAGAACTTATAAAAAAAATTAACATTTGAGAGTATATTTAGTCTAATACATTAAAGGTAAATGGCATAATTAATATTATAATTAAAAGAAATAATATTTTTGTAATTTAAAGAATTAAGAAATATAATAGTAAGGATATGATTAAAGGTAAGGTGGAAATACAAAAAGTTTGGAGGGTAAAAGGGTAAAATTTTTTGAGGGCAAGCCCATGGTGCAAGAAAATGAAAGTTGAGGGGGGTATCATTAATTGAGGGGTATAGTAGAGAAATAGAGTAAAATTGAGGGGGGTCTTAAGCTATTTACCCAAGGAAATATGGAGTATTCAAGATTTTCTTAAGAAAAATATAAGGGATAACTTCATTTACACCCCCTGAGGTTTGTCCTATCATCATTTTGACCCCTCAGGTTTGCATATCTTCATTTACACCCCCTCATGGGGTGAAATGTCTAAAATACCCTTATACCAAACACCCCTTAAATCAATTTAATCCCTAAATCAATTTAAACCCTAAACCAAACACCTCCTTAGAATCAATCTAACCCTCAAACCAAACACCCCAATATCTATTCAATATTTATTTTCTCTCTCTCTCCTCTCTCTCTCTCTCTCTAACTCTCAGACACAACACACACACACACACGCACGCACACACACACATATATATATAGATCTATACACACACATATATAGATCTATACATATATATATATATATATATATATATTTATAGACCCATCGGGGGCAACGGGAGGGGGCAGCGCCGACGGGGAGGCGGTGGGAGGGGGTCGGCCGGCGACTTATATATATATATATATGTGTGTGTGTATCTATCTATATATGTGTGTATATATATATATGTGTGTGTGCGTGTGTGTGTGTGTGTGTGTGGTGTGTGCGTCTGAGAGAGAAGGAGAGAGGAGAGAATTAATTTATTTTTTAATTTTATATTTATTTTCGAATTTTGTTTTTTTTTTGAAATTTAATATATATATATTTGAATTTTATATTTATTTTCAAATTTTATATATTTTTTTTAAATTTATAATTATTTTCGAAATTTAATATATATTATTAGAATTTTATATGGTTTTTTTTAATTTTATATATTTGTCTTGAATTTAATATGTTTTTAAAAAAAAATTAAAAAATTAAATATATTTTTGATTTTATATTTATTTTCGATTTTATAATTTTTTTTGAAGTTTAATATATATATTTTGAATTTTATATGTTTTTTTTTTAAAATTTTATATATTTGTTTCAAATTTTTTATGTTTTTTGTGATTTTTATATTTATTTTTGAAATTTAATATGTTTTTTTGAAAAAAAAATAATTTCAAAATTTATATATATTTTTTAATTTTATATTTATTTTCAAATTTATAATATTTTTTAAATTTTAATATATATTTTGAAATTTTAATACAAATTAAATTATTAAATGATGGGAGGGGGTCTAATTGATAAAAACACTATCTTTGTTTCCAAAAAGAATAAGGATAAGACATTGAGGGTAGTTTAGGGATTTTAAAAAAAATTCAGGCTGATGTCATCGTTCAGGGGGTCTAAGTGATGAGAATATTGAAAAGTAGGGGGTATAAATGAAGATATGCAAACCTGAGGGGATTCAAGTGAAGATAAGACAAACCTCAGGGGGTGTAAATAAAGTTATCCCAAAATATAAAAATGCCTTTTCTTTAATTTTTAATAGAAAATAAACACATTTTTCCCCTGAATAAATAAACACATTAATATTGACTATTTTCATTATTAAAATGTATTTTTTTATTTAGATTCTCCCCCTCACACATCGGGAAGCTAGCTCAAAGGGTGAGACTTTCCATCACATTTATATAACCATCAGCCCCTTCCACAACCGATGTGGGACAATCTCAATAATCTTCCCCTCACACACCAGGCCTTGGGTTAGAGTAGCGACAACCCGTTTCTCCCGGAATCTGGGTCGAGACTTATTGGTAACCTAGGCTTTGATACCAGTATTGGGTGGTCTTAGGTCTCTCTCACCCCAAAAGCTAGCTCAAAAGATGAGGTTTTCCCTCACACTTATAATATGACCACCAGCCCCTTCCACAACCGATGTGGGACAATCCCAACAATAGTGTTAGGGGGTTCGGGGGGCTACACCCCCCGATGTACGATAAATGGTGATTTTGGTATTTTACTAGTACATATGAATTAGGTCTATATATATATCATTGTAATCCTAATTCATCGAGAAGCTAAATACAAAGACTGCTCTGGTGGACATAGGTCAAATTGGCCTAATCACAATAAAAACTGCTCTTTACTATTTTATTGTTTGCGATTGATCTTTTGTTTCAACAGGTCGTTCATTTTTTTATAGTTAAAAATAAATAAATTTATCATCAATATCAACATTCACCGAATCACCTATAAGAAAGAGTTGGGATTACATAAAGTTACGAAAATGTTCTTTTATTTATCACTCAGTAAGTTATTCATACACATCTATCACAATGACCATTGGATGTGATTTACGTAAATAAAGAACTTATCATTTAAATTTTAAAATTAATATCTAACGGTGAATATGAATTTTCTTACTCCTGTTTAATAAGAGATCATTACTCTATAAGGTTAATATGTCAAAAGACGATAAATTATTGGTTATAACGGTGATACCAAGTCATTAGGCTGACATGGTATTACCATCTAATAAAATCAAATCTTTTTGCACATGTGTCATCTCAATTACCCAACTTAACATTATGATATATATGGAAGGATAAAATAAAAAGGAAAAAAAAGAAAAAGAAAATCAATCATTCACGTCTCTCTCTCCGTGGTAGCAAAGATATGCAATACATAATATATAGTATACTCATATATATATATATATATAGTATTTTCTCTTTCAATCTAACTATCCCTCTCAAATAGACCTGTAAACGGGTCGGATTCGGATCGGATTTGTCCTCATCCGATCCGAACCCGATAAGCTTATATCCGATCCGATAACCCGATGGATTTTTACTTTATTGATCCAAATCCGAATTTGTTAATTTTCGGATATCCGATCCGATAACCCGATCCAATTAAGTAAAACAAAATACAAAAAATTATTAATTTTTTTTTATTTCTATGTTATTTTTTAAGAATATTAAACACTAAATTATATATTTTACAATCAATGCTTATAATACATGACTATAAAAACATAAAATGGAAAAAGTGAAAAAAAAAATTGAAATATAATTAAGTATATTATTTAATATTTACATATTAATAACATAAATATATATGTGTATATATAAAATTAATCGGATCGGGTTATTATCGGATCGGATTAGGCAAATCCAAATCCAATTTGTTAAAGAATCGGATTATCGGATTCAGATCGTATTCGGGTTATCGGATTTTTTTTCCAATCCAAATCCGGCTAATCGGATCGGATTCGGATCAAAATCCAATCCATTGACAGGTCTACTCTCAAAGCACAAATTTCTTTATATATATATATATATAGACTTTATATCTCTATATATATATTGTGAACCTTTTATATAATTTATTCTCCAGAGAAACTAATAAAAAGTAAATAAGAAAATAAGAAAAAATATAAAATAAAGAATAAGGAGGAGGAGGATTACAAATTTATATATTAACTTAATAACAACCATCAATATTTTTTTTTTCTCTTATTTGGAGAAAGAAAAGAAAGGTACATGTGAAAGATTGAACGAGAAGAAGTGAGAATGTTAATTTATTCTTCTAATTAAACGGAAAAAGAATAAAAAAGCATGCATAGCCTTAAAACCCAACTAGTTAAATCGTGTGAAATTTATATCGATCCTTATTGCTTTGTGTTAGTCTTTGTAATCATATATATATATATATATACACACACACATACATACAAACACTCTTAAATAGAACTAGAGAGAGAAATCTGAATATTATAATTACATTTTTTTTGTATTTTTCCTTATATATTATATTGCTGAATTGACAACTCATATGACACATGGTAAAAAGATTTGATTTTATTCGATGGTGATACCATGTCAGCCTAATGACTTGGTATCACCGTTGCAACCAATAATTTCTCGTCAAAAGACATGCTAATTATTTTATCTTGTTTTTGGTGTCTTGCTACATTTTTCAAACAAAAGAAATTAATTACGTGCCCAAATTGTATTGGACTACATCAGCGTCTTTCCGGAATAAGACCAAGTATAGTTCAATTATACATGAACTATACTTGAAATGCCTAAAAATGAAGAATTGACCTCAATCATTTTTTGAAACATTTTAGTTATGTGTTCAAATTGTAGTGGAGCACATTAGCGGAAATTTCATTCTCCCAAATAGAACCCAAGTATTGTTTTTATAAAGAACCCTTTAATTTAAAAATATTACATTGGGATACAAAATTTTGGATCGAACATGATGGTTCAATTATCTAACAGTTTGATTTTGACACACTTTTAAAATAGCGGTCTTGTAAATTCACGTTCGATTCTGATATCAAATCTCTTGAAATCGAATGAATCTAAATCAATATGTTGTATTAAATATTGGATTATTATACTATCATATACATTAAAAACTCTTTTTTTGGGGTAAATGAATCAATTAACGAAAAAGGTGGCAAAGCCACAAGGAGATACAAAACAATCCTCAAAGATGGAGAAGCAGCCTAAGCTGTACCAAGCCAAAAAAGGCAAATGAAAGGCAAAAACAAGTTCAGAACATCATCCTAAACAAAGAAACAAAGGAAACTAATCAAGCACACTACTAGGCAATCTCCAAACAACAGCAGTAACCCTAGATCTTCTACAAGCTTGAACTTCAGAGAAGTAAGCCTCAATCTGATGCAGTTCTCAAGCATGGTGATAATTTTGGAGGGAGGAGAGTTGATCCCAGAGAAAAGCCTTTTGTTTCTCTCACCCCAAATGAAATAGATAGCTCATTCTAAGCAAAGCTTGAAAATGGTAGCAACTAAATGAGAAGTGCCAGGTTTCCAGAGGTCTGAAGCCCAGTTGATGATGGATATAAGAGAGGAGTCTCCCAAATAGCTTCCACATCTTTCCTGACACCAATGCCATATGATTGTTGAAAAAGTGCAATGAAAAAAAAGATGCTCATAATCTTTAGGGACAACATCACAAAGCAAACACAGGTTTGATTGGCCAATGGGAATGCCAGGCCTGTCCTTGGTGCTTAGTCTATGCTTGACAACAAGCCAAGAGATGAAGGCATGCCTTGGCATACCATCTTTGAACCAGATAGAGTGATGCCATGGACTCAAGATGCAAGGAGGAAGTAGGGCCAAGAAGGAGCTCTTGAACTTGAACTCACCAGTGGGAGAAAGGGTCTAAATCATTTTGTCAGTTGAACCTTGAAGAATGTTAGGGATAATATCCAAGCAACTAGTGGGGGTGATATCTCTGAGCATTGGAGATATATTCCACATACCTCTCATCAAGATGCAGCTGACTTTCATCTCATCCCCCCATCTTGGTTGATCAATGTCCACACTCTCATTAGTTCTGTCAATAATGCCAAAAGGAAGCCACTGATCATGCCAAAAAGAGGTGAGCTTCCCATCAGTAACTTGGTGTTTGATAAAGGACCTGGCAAGACCCCTGATCTTCAACACTCTTCTCCAGTTCCATGAGCTATTGATGGAAGGCTTTATGGTCCAAAAGATTTTGTTTTTAATAATGTTGGAGTGAACCCAATCAAACCAAAGAGAGTGCCCATCATCCTTGAATAAATTCCAAATATGCTTTAGAGTTGCAACTCTGTTAATGCTGAGCAGGTTAGGGATTCCAAGGCCTCCATAATTCTTTGGCTTGCAAATACTGAACCAACTGACTTTAGTCCCAAAATGCTTCAAGTCTTTCCCAGACCAGAGGTCTCTATTCAGAATAGAGCTAACATCTTTCAGCACTTACAAAGGTAGAATGATATGCATGTTCCAATAATTGTGGATGATGACAAGAATGGATTTAACCAATTGCAATCTGCCTGCATAAGATAGACATTTTACAGGCCAACTATTTATTCTGCCAGTGATCCTCTCCACCATGCTTCTCAAATCATTTGTTTTGAGCTTAGAGGAAGAGCGAAGGAGTCCTGGGAATTTGAAAGGAAAACTCCCCAAAGTGAACCCAAGCATGCTAGTCATAGGGATTTGGTTATCAGGGGTGACATTTGAGAGGAAAATAACACTTTTGGAGTTGTAGTGTTGCACTAAAAGAATTAAAAGTTCTCTATTGCTATGATCTCATTCTCATTTATCTCATGGCTAGACTTTTTATGATTTTAGGTTAATTTTACGTGAGGGTCCATTCGACACTGCTGAATTGGAGCCTTGTATTGGAATTGTGAGCTCTAATTCCAAATCAATTGTTCGAATGTAACAAAATATTTTGGAATTGGAATTGCATTCCAATTTCAAATCCACCAATTCCACAATTTGAATTCCATGTAAGTAGTTGTGATTTCCAATTCCAAATTTTCAACCCAATAAATACTCTCTCTCTAACAACTAATTTTTCATAACTACAAACATACATATATATATTCACAAAGACCTATATATATATATATACAATACACACACCTATATATAAAAACATATATACACTCATGTATATATATATATGTACCCATAGACTGGGGCCGAGCCACATGTAAGCTGGGGGCGGGGGGGGGGGGGGGGGGGGGGGGGGGGGGCATGGCCCTGGCCGAAATTTTGAAAATTGATTTTTTTCCTCCTCTGTTCTCTTATATATATATATATATTGTGGTGGGGGTGAGTCATATATTATATATATATATACAAAAAACACTATTATTCTTCAAGCATTAAAAGGCAAAACTCTCACTCTCTAAACTATGTGATCTTGGCCTTTGGGGCCATGAATCAGGTATATCTCTCTTTTAGTTGTAAACTTGTAGACTAGATAATATTTTACCCAAAATTAGGCAGTGAGAAACGCATTTCCTGTTATTTTTCTCTCAAGTCAACGGTTTGTTGAGCATAGTGTAATGTATGAGTTCTAATTTTATCATCTTCAAATTCTAGGGTTGTTAATTTAGCTTTAATTTGAAACCCTGAAAGGTAATAAATATGACTGAGACAATATGTTTCTGTTTATATAGAAATATCAAATATGTATGGGCTTATATATGTATGTATTTGTGTGTGGTTTTGGTTGAGAAATTGAGATTCATTGACACTTTTTACAGCCCTTTTGGTAATTTTGTACATATCTGTGTTAAATTTGATAGGCCAGTGTTTTTTTTTAAACAAACACACAATGTGTATATGCATTTTAATACTTTTGGCATTAACATATACTCTATGAAGAACGAACATAGACACGGCGACACAAAAAATTCCAAAAAATTAGGACACGACACGGCCCCAACCAGTCTATAAAAAATTTTAATTTTTTTATATATACATATTATATTATACAAATACTTCATTTATCACTTAAACAATGATAATCAAATAAACTTATAAACAAGTAAGTTAAATGAAATGTCTGACATGTTCAAAATTCTTCATTCTACTACTATCTAATGAATCAAATGCATCTTCCCCAACATCCGTCATCTTAGTCTCTCTTTCGTTATATTATGAAAATTTTCTTGATTGAAGACAAAGATTAGAAAGTATAAATACCAAATCTTTGGCTCTTTGTAATGTTATCTTGTTCCTCTTCAAAATAGTGGATAAATGAATATGTGCTCTAATTCCTCTCACAAGATGAGGAGGAACAAAAATATCAAGTATCTTCAAAGCCAAAGATTGAATTAGAGGTGTTGAAGTTCCATAAGTGATCCATTAAATTATCGGCTCCATAAGACCTCTATCTTTCATTGAATCAACCGACCCACCGCGTGTCCGACACGCAGACACGCGCGTGTCCAATTTTAAAAAAAGTTAGGACATATTTTTGGTGTACCAGATACGTATTTTTGGCATGTTTGCGCGTCTGACACGGATACGTGTGTTCGACACGGGTACGGCGACCCTAAATGAAGTGTCCGTGCTTCATATCATATACTTGTATTAGAATGACAAAATATTTAATGGCTTAGCCCCTGCCACGGTAGAATCTCGGCTCCGCCCCTGCCCATAGATGTATGTATATTCAAATATGAATAAACACGCATACACACAAACTCACACATATTTACATATCCACATACATACATATATATCTGGTGGGCATTAGGTGTGTGCAAAATATGTGATTAAAAATGATACCTTAACGACACTTTAGGTTTTACCCCTCTGCAAGCGCACAGATCAATTGTAGACAGTTTTGCTTGAGTAGGGAAATATCGATCCCGCAGAGACGAGGATTATTCACTTCAATAGTCCAAAAATACTAAATTATATTTTTCCGAAAAGAGTTTGTTTTTGTGAATTATCTAATGCTAACAAAAATAAAACTGAAAACAATAATAAATAATGGTTGTGATTCAGAGAGAGAAAACTAGGGTTTCCTCACTCCACCACTAACCGCATAATATAGTTCAGATTATATATCAATTGCATGAGGGCGATCCATTGATTGTGAATTAGGTCGCACCGCACCAACAGTTTGACCCCAAAAAGGATTACTCTCAACTGAATCGCGACAATCCATCTCAAGACTAAACTGATTAGTGCATGCCAACTACTAACATAAAGTAAATGCAGAAAAGTAAACTAAAGCATGTCTATATCAGTTTGTCAGGGCATGACATGTGTCAACCTAGGGTTTCGAGTTTTATGACCACCATTGTGTAGAAAATCACAAATTAAACATCCGAGTTCCAGCCCATAGTGAATAATTGTGATTGTGTAAGATAAATACATTTAAAAATTCTAAGACAACAATCAATTCAAATATATAAACTTGTATCACGAACAAAAACGGTCTCTCATTTAACGATCATCACTTTATAATTACAGTTTCCCCTATCTACAATTGAATATAAAACTAGAACTACATTACTTGGATAGGGTTTTGCGAGAAAACCCTAGATACCGAGTTAGTTGATCATGGCGGAGAGAGACTGGATTATCGGTGTAGAAATGCTCTCCATAATTTTCTTCTCCGGATCTCTAGGTCTTCAATGGTGATTCCCTTCTATGGAAGCAAGTCTGAACTTTGAACGTGAGAACTCTATGAATGAACGTGCATGAAAATCAACACTAGAACTCTCTAACTAAACTTAACCCTCTCGTATTTATAGACAAGTGAGGGAAACCCTAATGGTTGCCATTTTCTGTAATTTCATAATACATGAATAATGTCTTTAAAATCTGATATAAATATGTGTATAAGCCTGAATGTAGAGGTATGGAATCACCGATCACTTAAAATATTGAAATAGGGACAAAACCGAAAGATTTCGAAAGAACTTCTGCACGTAAAGGGATCACGTAGCCACAAGGTGGGACCTACGCCCCTGACCTACGCTTGGGTGTAGGTCTAGGGCATAGGGTTCCCCTTTGGCTCACAAACCAAAGTGTAACTAAGGTCCAGTTTGCCTCTGACAACGTAGGGTATCATGCATTTTTACTATAAAAACCTGTTTTTTTCATATTTGAGCTAGACTGGTCACCTTTGACTCCCGATGGTTTTGGTTGAAGTAATAATGTCTGGAAATGACATTTTTGCCCTTCAGTGAGATAACAATGTCGGGAAATGACCATTTTGCCCTCCGGTAGCTCTTATTTGCTCTGGCACACCTCTTGATTCCTTCCCCGAGATAGAAACGAACACGAACTCAGTTAATTCACCGAGATTAGTTATGTTTCTTCATTAAGCTCCTGAAACATGCTTACACACACAAACGGGATAAAAATACCAAGTAACGGAATATAAAGACATAACAAACACAATATAGAGGCAAAAAATGACCAATATTGAGCACCTATCACACCCCCAAACTTACATATTGTTAGTCCCTTAGCAATGAATTCAGAGGAACTAGCTGTGATGATTTTTATTCTGTCTAACCTATCTACTCTAACCTAATCCTTTGCTTTCGTGAAGGTCAACGATTACACTTATCATGTGTAACAAGCCTTTTAAACCCCTAGTGGACGAGTGAAGTCTTGTGAAGGTTTCCAGTGATGGTACCTACAAACATCTTAGTTCCTTTTGTAATTACGCATTCATGAGTTCACACACACAAGTCAAATAAGCTATGATACAACACACAAGATAATATGAATGCAAATACTCACACTCACTACCGAAGAATAACTATCTCGAGCTTCGTGTTATGAATGGTCCCCACTTAAGTGAATGCTTTTGCTACTTTTTACTTAAAATCCAGACAACCTTCCGTGATTTTGTGAACATTCAACTACAATATTTTAGTTTCTTTTCTCCTACTTCATTGATCAAACTTTGCCATTTTTAGTAAAAATGTGCTATTTCCATCTTTCCACTTTTCATTCCTTTTTGTCTTTCTAAGTCTCCGGACTTTCCAACGAGGATTTTTAGTCCCGACCAACTGGGTCCGAGCTTCTTCCATGGGATTTATGCTCATCAGTCTTCTCCCCTTTAAACGCAAACAGTGATATTGGAGATACCAAGGCCTGGTTATTCAGATCAAAGAACTACTTTTTGCATTTTATTTTCTCAAATTTTTTTTTTTCAATTTTCTCCATTTCAACTATAACAACTCCCCTTCTCCCCTTTTATTGTGGCAAAATTATTTTTCAACTACATAGTCAAAAATCAACTTATTTCTCATAGTGAATGTGTGCTTGTGCTTATAGGTCAAAGTCGTCGTTCTTAATTTCAATTTCACTAATCACTCACCTATGTAAACCACATCACTTCACTAACTCGATCTAATCATTACTCTCATGAGCATGAACATCACATCACATACTACTTATGTATCATAAACATAAACCTAATGAGCTCATTATGCGAAACACTCATGCGTTAAAACAAAGAATTTCTCCAAAATTGTCAAATTCTTCAAGAGCAATAGATGGCGTGTTTGTTGTTCAGGTATTGAATTCCCATCGGACACACTTTTATCCCGACATGAAGTTGGGATGGAACTTAAAGACTGGCCTAAATAGATATTTGACATCATGGAGAGATGCCACCGACCCCTCTCCTGGAGACTTCACTTATGGAGTTGATATTACCGGGTTGCCTTAGCTTGTTCTTTGAAGTGGATCATCAGAGGAGATGTTCTGTACCGGTATATGGAATGGAGTTCGATTTGGCGGAGTAGGTATGCAGTCAAGTGCGATTAGTATGCCGAGTTTTGTAGCCAATGCAGATGAGGTATATTATATGTATGAGTCTAGCAATGGCTCGTATATTACAAGATTATCACTTAATCAATTGGGTATGCTACAACGCCTCTTCTTGGGTGAAGGGAGCTCCGAATGGGGTGTTATGTATACAGAACTGAATGATGCCTGCGACAATTATGGATAGTGTGGGGTAAATGGTATTTGCAAAATTAACAATAAACCAATATGCAATTGCTTGGATGGGTTCATTCCCAAATCACAGGGAGAATAAAACCTGCTTAATTGGACCAGCGGATGTGTGAGGAGGACATCACTGGATTGCCACAAAGGAGAAGGATTTGTGGGACTCAAAAATGTGAAATTGCCAGACCTTCTTGAGTTTTGGCTGAATGAGAGTCTGAACATTATGCATTGCGAGACAGAGTGCTTGAAGAATTGTTCTTGTATGGCTTATGCTAATTCAGATATCAAGGGAGGAGGTAGTGGTTGTGTTTATGTGGTTTGGTGATTTAGTAGATATTCGAGACTTTGATTACTTCGGCGAGCAAGATATCTGCATACGGATGCCAGCTTCTGAACTCAGTAAACATTCTTGTTTCTAATACTACATAATATTCACATTCTGCTATTACTCTTTTGAATTTCTGATTCTTTCTCCAAAATTCAAATCAGTTTGTTTGCTTGAATCTTAGTAGATATGTTTCAATCTACCTAGAAATTAGGTTAATATCAATGATATGTCAGTTTAAATTATGATGATAGCTTTTTATTGAAATGAATTGTCGGGGGACTCATGTCTAGAATTTTTTTACCTTTACTATTAAGGAATACTCAGAAATGCAGCTTCTGGACCTGTGATAAACTAACTTGTCATAAATCTAGACTATAATCAGATTGAGAAGTCACTGGTGCCGATCATAGTGGTACTAACAGCTTTTGGGATTCTCATTTTTAGTTTTTTTAACTTGGTGTATAATTCAGAATAGGAGAAAGAAAAGAGGTATACCACCTCCTCTCTTTGGCATGACTATAAATACATTTTACCGCAGTTAATGTCACATGCATATTACACAGTTTTTGTACTCCGGAGACCTTTTATATGAATGATAACAGTGATCTAGTTGCATTTATTAAAATTCTATTTTTTTCTTTTTGCAGGTAGGGAAACTAGGAATGAAGACATTGAGTTAACATGTTTTGATCTGGTCACCATTGCAAATGCCACTAATAACTTGTCTTCAATGAATATGATCGGAGATGGTGGTTTTGGTCCTATTTATAAGGTTGAAAATGTGATCTTTGGTTCAAAATGTAATCAAGAAAGTGAATATGGTGACTTTAACATTTCTATTCTATATTTTGTAGGGTAAGCTAACGACAGGTGACTTTATTTTTTTAGGATTGTTGCACAAGGTGGTGTGATGGTTTTACAACAACAGGATCATTCAATTGTGCATAAAGATGTCAAACGTTGAAGCACAATTGAATACCCGTAAAAAATTAGAGAAACCCTTGATATAGAATGATCAAGCGATCTATTTTTTTCTCTCTATCTGTAGACGAATCTAATCTATGGATGTATTGCAGAGATCTCACAAAATTCACACCAAAATCTGCAGAGACTCCTCTTATTTATAGAGAGAGAAATCATATTTTGAGTAAACTTGTATCATTTTTGTACTAGGACTCCTCATTTTGTGTTCCTCTTGTATTAGGAGTCAATCTAGCCAACTTTGGTGTAAATATCTTTTATACACATGCTATGATATGTTGGAGAGTAAGATAAGTCAAAAAAAGTTGAATCGGATCGGGACTCGAGTTTACCAAAATCCTTGCCGCTACCTACGCTTGACCCCTACACATATGCGTAGGGGCTCCTACGCTTGGGCATAGGATCATGCATACACCCTCCAGCCATGTGCATAGTTATGCGTAAATTTGAACTTTCTAGCCACTTTTTGCTTGCTGTCTGAGTAAATATGCGTAACAAAAATGATGAAAACTAATTTTTCCAACTTTTCTTTCGATTGTGGTGGGGGTGGGGTGGGGGGGGGGATATAATATATTTTTGGATATAGAATTAACAATATTCTTGAATTATATTGATTTAGAGTGTGTTTGGTTTAAGGGTATTTTGGACATTTCATACCATGATGGGTGTGCTTGAAGATTTGCAAATCTGAGGGAGTGTGATTGAAGTTAGAAAAAAACCTCAGAGGTGTAAATAAAATTAACCCTTTTTTTTCTGAAGGAGAATATATATTTCATCACTAATGTAATATTTGCAAAAGTCTAACAACTAAGTGTGGCCCCATAACTTGTGTGGTATATGCTCTAAATCCAAGTCGTGCATGTATCACGTCAAGTTTATCCCTATAATAACCAATAACTTTCCTTCTAAATGATCACTAATCGGACTTTCTAGAACACAATATCTTATTTGAATAATTCATGCGTTTTATGCTGATATTTGTAGCTAGATTGTAGGTTCAAAACGACGGCGTTTTACACTTGAAATTAGAAAGTTCGATTTTGTTAAACGACCTAACGATGTCTTTTTCATTCTAGGGTTTACGAAATCAAAATTGCAGAAACAGAAAACAAATCAAGCGCTTCACCTCGAAATGCGAAATCGATAACGGCGAAACAGAGCTCATCGGTATCGATGTCGGATGAGATTTTCAGGTTAGTTATCGACGGGGTCACCATTGCATTCTGCAGCGACGACACCTCCGTGTTCCCCACTGTTGGAATTAATCCTCAACTCACACTTAGGAATTAATCCCACCCAAAATCTTCAACATCCGGCATTTACCCACACACACAACAACACCCACAACACACACACATAACACAATATTTAACGTGGTTTAGCCCCAACTTTAGCCTACGTCCACGGACACACAAATATCATTCAAGAAATAGAGATATTATAATGGTGTATACAAAACCCTCTCAACATGTGCAGTCCACACTCTTTTCTCTCTTTCTCTCGGTGCCATCTGCTACCACACATCTTCTCTCATATCTATATTATTATTTCTTTCATTTTGGTGTGTCTCTCTTCATCATCTTCATACCTATTTATAGGCAATTTTCAGGTCAGCAATAGCCGCCTTCATTTTCCAGATTTACAGTTGTCTTGTAATACAAACAAAATTTGCTACCTTTGTCGCCATTGTTGACTTCTTCAAATTCAAAACAAATTTGGCATTCTCCAGCCACCTTTTGAATAATATATAATTTTAGTCAAAACCTAACAATCTTCACCTTGACTAAAATTCCCCACCTCTACTCAGAACCATTATTCGAAACAACTCCACCTTCATCAAAATATCATTATTCCAATATCATTTCATATATATATATATATATATATATATATATATTTTCACATTATACTCTACCTCCACCGAATCCAATTCAAAAACCTCTTTTTTTTTCATTCAAATAATCAGACAACACTCTAGATACCTCCACCACTCTCTTTCACCTTTTTTTTTCCACTCTTTCTCTCATACACCACTTAACACTTGTCACTTGTCACTCACTTCATATATATATATATATTTTTCTTTCCTACTCATAACCACCGAAAAACTTATCCCTCACATTTTTTTTTTCCTAAACTTTTGTCTGCCACTTGTTCCCCACTACTTGTATTTTAGTTTTGCCTTATACCATGCTTCATTCAAGTTTCAAGACATTATCTTTCATTTTCTCAATTTAATTCCACAACTCTTTATCACATCTCTGCATCAATTAATCACCTTTGCTCCAAAGCTCATCTTTTACAACATCAACTATTGTCCAAATCTAACACATGCGAGCAACTGGCGAGCCACCACTGCTACGTGCTCTCCACCATGCCACAGTGCATCGTGCCTCCATGCGTCAACCGGAACCTCATCAACATCTTTATCTTCGGCATCAGCTTCTTTAACTTCATCATTTGTGCCAAATCAAGATCAAAGCGCGCCACTGGCCAACTTCCGCTTCCTATGCCCCACCAGCCTTCTCCCGCTGCCCACACACCACCAGCCAGTTCCCATTGCCTGTGCATCATCGCTCCATCTTCGTGTCCCACTTCATCTGCTTCATCTTCAACATCTTCATCTGCTCACTCCATTTTTTTTTCTTTTTTTTTTTTTTTTTCTCTACTACTCTCTACTTCACTATTATTTTTTTTCAACAAAATCATACCACCGACTCAACAACTCCACAACCAAGCTCTGATACCACATGTTGGGAATTAATTCCGAACTCACACTTAGGAATTAATCTCACCCAAAATATTCAACATCCGACATTTACCCACACGCACAACAACACCCACAACACACACACATAACACAATATTTAACGTGGTTCAGCCCCAACTTTGGCCTATGTCCACGGACACACAAATATCATTCAAGAAATAGAGATATTACAATGGTGTATACAACACCCTCTAATCATGTGCAGTCTGTACTCTTTTCTCTTTTTCTCTCGGTGCCATCCGCAACCTCACATCTTCTCTCATATCTCTATTATTTCTCTCATTTTGGTGTGTCTCACTTCTTCATCTTCATGCCTATTTATAAGCAATATTCAGATCAACAATAGCCGCCTTCATTTTCCCGATTTACAGTTGTCCTGTAGTACAAACCAAATTTGCTACCTTTCTCGCCATTGTTGACTTCCTCATATTCAAAACAAAATTGTCATTCTCCAGCCACCTTTGGAATAGTATATAATTTTAGTCAAAACCTAAAAATCTCCACATTGACTAAAATTCTCCACATCTACTCGGACCCATTATTTGAAGCAACTCCACCTTCATCAAAATATCATTATTCCAATATCATTTCATATATATATATATATTGTCACATTATACTCCACCTCCACCGAATCCAATTCAAAAACCTCATTTTTTTCATTCAAATAATCAGAAAAGACTCTAGATACCTCCACCACTCTTTTTCACCTTTTTTTTCACTCTCTCTCTCCTACTCCACTTGACACTTGTTACTTGTCACTCACTTCATATATATATATATATATATATTTTTTTTGCTTTCCTACTCATAACCACCGAAAAACTTATCCCTCACATTTTTTTTTCTAAACTCTTGTCTACCACTTGTTCCCCACTACTTGCATTTTATTTTTTCCTTATACCATGCTTCATTCAAGTTTCAAGACAGTCTCTTTCATTTTCTCAATTTAATTCCACAACTCTTTATCACCTCTCTACATCAATTAATCACATTTGCTCCAAAGCACATCTTTTACAACATCAACTTTTGTCAAGATCTAACACATGCGAGCCACCAGCGAGCCACCACTATTACGCGCTCTCCACCACGCCACAGTGCACCATGCCTCCATGCGTCAACTGGAACCTCATCAACATCTTCATCTTCATCTTCGGCATCAGCTTCTTTAACTTCATCATTTGTGTCAAGTCAAGATCATAGCGCGCCACCGACCAACTCCCGTTGCCCGTGCGCCTCCGGCCTTCTCCCGCTGCCCAAATGCCACCGGCCAGTTTTCGTTGCCCGCGCATCGTAGCTCAATCTTCGTGCGCCACTTCATCTCCTTCATCTTCAACATCTTCATCTGCTCACTCCAATTTTTTTTTCTTTACTACTTTCTATATCACTATTATTTTTTTTTCAACAAATTTACACCACTGACTCAACAACTCCACAACCAAGCTTTGATACCACTTGTTGGGAATTAATTCCCAACTCACACTTAGGAATTAATCCTGCCCAAAATCTTCAACACCAGGCATTTACCCACAACACACACAAATAACACAATATTTAACGTGGTTCAGCCCAAACTTTGGCCTACGACCACGGACACACAAATATCATTCAAGAAATAGAGATATTACAATGGTGTATACAACACCCTCTCAACATGTGTAGTCCACACTCTTTTCTCTCTTTCTTTCAGTGTCATCCGCAACCTTACATCTTCTCCCATATCTCTATTATTTCTCTCATTTTTGTGTGTCTCTCTTCTTCATCTTCATGCCTATTTATAGGCAATTTCCAGATCTGCAATAGCCGCCTTCATTTTCCAGATTTACAGTTGTTCTGTAATACAAACCAAATTTACTACCTTTGTCGCCATTGTTGACTTCCTCCTATTAAAAACAAATTTTGCATTCTCCAGCCACCTTTGGAATAGTATATAATTTTAGTCAAAATCTAACAATCTCCACCTTGACTAAAATTCTCCACCTTTACTCAGACCCATTGTTTGAAACAATTCCACCTTCATCAAAATATCATTATTCCAATATCATTTCATATTTATATAATTGTTTTCACATTATACTCCACCTCCATCGAATCCAATTCAAAAACCTCCTATCTTTTTTTTTTCATTCAAATAATCAGACAACACTCTAGATACCTTCACCACTCTCTTTCACCTTCTTTTTTCTTTTCTTTTTTTCACTCTCTCTCTCCTTCTCCACTTGACATTTGTCACTTTTCACTCACTTCATATATATATATATATATTGCTTTCCTACTCATAACCACCGAAAAACTTATCCCTCACATTTTTTTTCTAAACTCTTGTCTGCTATTTGTTCCCCACTACTTGTATTTTATTCTTTCCTTATACCATGCTTCATTCAAGTTTCAATACAGTCTCTTTCATTTTCTTAATTTAATTCCACAACTCTTTATCATCTCTCTGCATCAATTAATCACCTTTGCTCCAAAGCTCATCTTCTACCACATCAACTCTTGTCCAGATCTAACACATGCGAGCCACCAGCGAGCCACCACTGCTACGCGCTCTCCACCACGCTGCAGTGCACCATGCCTCCATGCGTCAATCGGAACCTCATCAACATCTTTATCTTCAGAATCAACTTCTTTAACTTCATCATTTGTGTCAAGTCACGATCATAGTGCGCCACTGGCCAACTCCCGTTGCCTGTGAGCCACCGGCCTTCTCCCGTTGCCCACACGCCACTGGCCAGTTCCCATTGCCAGCGCATCATCGCTCCATCTTCATGCGCCACTTCATCTGCTTCATTTTCAACATCTTTATCTGCTCACTCCAAAATTTTTTTTTCTCTACTACTCTCTACTTCACTATTTTGTTTTCCAACAAACTCACACCACCGACTTAACAACTCCACAATAAAGCTCTGATACCACTTGTTGGGAATTAATTCCCAACTCACACTTATGAATTAATCCTGCCCAAAATCTTCAACACCCGGCATTTACCCACACACACTACAACACCCACAACACACACACATAACACAATGTTTAATGTGTTTCAGCCCCAACTTTGGCCTACGTCCACGGACACACAAATATCATTCAAGAAATAGAGATCTTACAATGGTGTATACAACAACCTCTCAACATGTGCAATCCGCACTCTTTTCTCTCGGTGTCATCCGCAACCTCACATTTTCTTTCATATCTCTATTATTTCTCTCATTTTGGTGTGTATCTCTTCTTCATCTTCATGCCTATTTATAGGCAATTTCCAGATCAACAATAGCCGCCTTCATTTTCCAGATTTACAGTTGTCCTGTAATATAAACCAAATTTGCTACATTTGTCGCCATTAATTGTTGACTTCCTCAAATTCAAAACAAATTTAGCATTTCCCAATCACCTTTGGAATATTATATAATTTTAGTCAAAACCTAACACCCGCGAATTTGAGCGGAGGAGAAACAAGGGGGTCGGCCGGCGTCGTCGAACGTCGAAATCGTGTTGGCGGTGGTGAGTAGGAGGGATGATTTGCTGCTTCTGCAGCATGATGGGATTCGAAGTGCCATTCTTCGTTGTAAAAGATTATTCATCTCTTTGCGGAGGTATTAAAAATTTTAAATGCCCTCATTAATGTTACATTAACATTTATTGTCCCTTCAATTTAAATGCAAAAGTTTTTCCAAAATTTACTTTCTTAAATATATATTTTCTCTATTTTAATTTGGTACTTTTCTCACTAGAAATTGATATTTTGCCCTGGGGTAACTTTTCTAAGGCCATGTTTGGTAGGCTGTCTGTCTGGTTTGGTCCGGTGTGGTCTGGTCTAATCTGATCTGGATTCTGAATTTAAAAGTCTGTTTGGTAAGCGGTCCGGTCTTACTATTTAGTTATTATTTATTATAATATTTATTATAATATTTATTTATGTATTATTTGTTTCTTTTATTTATTATTTATTCACTTTATATTATATTTTATTAATTTATTATTTATATTATTATATTATTATATATTCATTTATGTATTAATTTATAAATATATTATATTTATTTATTATTATTTCATTATTTAATTCATTTAATTTATAAATTATTTATTAATTTTTAATTATTTAAATATATATTTTATTAATTTAATATTTATTTATTATTATTATACTCATTTTTTGTTATTTTTATGAAGTATTTATTTATTATTATATTTACTTATTATTTATTATGTATTACTTATTTATTATTATATCTATTTATTATTTATTATTATTTATTTCATTTTGCTATCTATTAATTATTTTTATTATATTTTTAAATATGTTTTATGTAATTTATTATATATTTTATTAACTTATTATTATTATTTATTCATTTTTAATTATTTACAATTATATTTTATTAATTTATTATTTAGTCCATTTTTTATTATTGTATTCATTTATTTATTATTATTATGTATTATTTAATTCTATTTGTTTATTATTTATTATTTCTTTTTAAATATATTTTATTTAATTTATTATTTATATTATGAATTATTCATTTTAAGTATTTATAAATATATTTTATTATTTATTCATTTATTTATTATTATTATGTATTATTTAATTATTATTATGTATTATTTAATTCTATTTGTTTATTATTTATTATTTCTTTTTAAATATATTTTATTTAATTTATTATTTATATTATTAATTATTCATTTTAATTATTTATAAATATATTTAATTATTTATTCATTTATTTATTATTATATTCATTTATTATTATTATTAGGTATTATTTAATTCATTTTGTTTATTATTTATATTTTATTTTTAAAATATGTTTTATTTAATTTATTATTATTATTAATTTATTATTATTTATTCATTTTTAATTATTTATAAATATATTTTATTAATAAGACCAGAGTGGATCCGGTTGAACCATAAAAAAATTTGGTTCCAAAAACACCCCCTTTGGTTCAATTTGGTCTGGTTCCAAATTTGGAGACCAAATCCAAACAAACATGATCTAATCCTTGAAAATAAAGACCAGACCAGACCAAGTGGAACCAGACAGCCTACCAAATAGGCCTAAACATTTTTTGTCAAAACACCATTCAAAAAAGTAAAAACACTTACGGGTAGTTTCGTGAGCTGAATATGTCAACATTGGCCACGTGATGGGCATACACTCTAAGGGGCATTTTTGGCAATAGATGAATAGGTTACATGCCACAAAAAATGTGACAGACTTAACTGGTTAGTGACGAGATAAAAAATCAATAGTAAAATGAACTATTGCACTTTATTTGGTCAAATCTGACAATATGATGGGATTTTGGAAAAAAATTGCCCTAATAGAAATGTTAGTATGTTTTCGAATATTTATTTTCATAATTTCATCGGATTTTTTTTTTCTAAGCTATTACTCAGAATTTAATCCTATAACTTGTGTTGTATGTGTTTGAAGTTTTTTCCAGACAATTGACTGGTTTGGTCGGTAATTGTATCAGTTATATATCATTGTAATGAATGGTTCATAGGGTTATGTCATTTTGTCCACAACTCTAAGATTACATTAAAATCTATTACTTCAACCCCTCATATTTTCCAGACTGACCCACCACTTCCCATCATTAACTGCTGTTAAATTTTCTTTTTGTTACTATAACAATTGAGTTTTCACTGCTGTTACAATACTCACACACCCCTTCAAATACCCACTATGAAGCTCCATTTTCTAACTCTCAGTGACACAGTGGTAAATTCAGGTCTAGCTTCAAAGCTTGAGGTCACCACATTCACTTCATAGTTCATACTTCATACCACTCGTTGAAGACTAGGTGGTTTTAGGTTTCAATGGATACCCAACTAAGGAAGCTGCCAAATCAAAAGTCCTTTGCAGATGTAATCAACTTAGTGTTAATTGTGTAGAGAACAATAAATCCTATCAGATGCCTCAAGTTTTACAGGAAAACGAGAAAACAATTTGTAATGTGAAAGAAAAGAAACTAAAAATTGTATAAGTGGGAAAGGATGATGTAATTTGGAAAAATAGAGTTAAGAGTCGGAGAAAGATAAGAAGTATTTAGATTGACAGTAGGTTTTTCTCCGAATGACGCTGACTCTTAATACCTGTCAAATAAATCTTGACACCTTTTTTGGAGTCCTCTATTTTGTTGTGCCCTACGATTGAATTTACTCAAACCAAACACACACACAGATAATGATTTACCTGATTTTCCAAAAATGAATATGTTCACGAAGGGGTAACTCAATATATTCACGGGAGTTTCTCTCCACCCTCACACTGCTCTAACTTTGGTTCAGGCATGTGGAGAGGTGGCATGGCTTGCTGGCACTGTGGAAGCTTCCTCAAGTATCAAGTGGGTTTGATTCATCTGGAGTCATTCCTAGATATTTGTGGGTGTTGCGATGAAAATTCAACTCACTGTCATCAAATTCATCATCTTTCAATTCTTGTTTGTTTTTTGACTCCCTTCTTTCTTAATTGTTCCATATGATGATCAGGAGAAATGAATCTTAACATGATGCACCAACAGAAAAGTAAAAAACCAAAAACAAAAAAGGCATTTGTGGGCTATTATAAGTATACCTTTAATTATGGAATTAAGCTGGTGTGAAGGATTTTAAATTGAGCATGCAATAAGCCTACTGAAATCTGTTTATAAAGATATTTGTGTACACCTACTCAACTACATATTCCATAACAAGGCCCACATGAGTTTAACTTCAGTGCACACGCATTTGGAAATTCTAATGCTTAGTGGTGTTATCAATCCTTTTAATAATGTTAACACCAAGAACATGGTCTCTATTTCTTGAGGAAGATTGTGAATGGAGACCTTTCTTTTCATCATTTTTTACTCACTAATCTCATTCTCAGTCTTAGAATTCTCCTCTTCAGCAGATACTATAACTCCATATCAATCACTCAGCAAGGATGAGAGTTTAGTATCTTCAGGCCAAACCATCATTCTAGGCTTCTTTTCTCCAAGTGGTTCAAATAATTTGTTCTTGGGATTATGGTACAAGACTTCTCCTCAAACTGTGGTGTGGGTTGCCAACAGAAAAAACCCAATCACAGACTCCTATGCAAATTTAACTATCAACAGCGACGGAAATCTCGTGCTCATCAATTCCACAGAGGGTGTCATCTGGTCCTCAAATCCTTCAAGAACTCCACAAAATTCGTCGGTTGCGAAGCTACTGAATTCAGGTAATCTTGTCCTAAAAAAAAGTAGTACTGATATTGATGCAGAAAGTAACTATATATGGCAGAGCTTTGATTTCCCATCAGACACACTTCTACCTGGAATGAAGATTGGTTGGAACTCGAAGACTGGCCAAGATAGATATTTGACATCATGGAGAGATGCCACTGACCCATCTCCTGGAGACTTCACTTTTGGCATTGAGAATATTGGGTTGCCTCAACTTGTTCTGAAAAAGGGTTCATCAAAGAAGATGTTCCAATCTGGGCCATGGAATGGGGTTCGATTTAGTGGTCTTGGATTGAGGTCGAATCCGGTTATTACAATAAGATTTGTACACGATGCAGACGAGGTGTATTTTAGTTATGAGTTTATCCAAGACTCATATATTACAAGACTTGCACTGAATGAAACAGGTTTGCTGCAACGCTTGATCCTGCGTGAAGGGAGTTCCGAATGGACTATTATGTATACAGTGCAGAATGATCCTTGTGATGACTATAAACGATGTGGTGCCAATGGTTTTTGCAGGATTAACAATAGGCCAATTTGTGATTGTTTGGAGGGTTTCATTCCGAAATCAGAGCAAGAATGGGGCGGAATGCTTAATTGGTCCGGTGGATGCATCAGGAAGACCTCATTGGATTGCCAGAAAGGAGAAGGATTTGTGCGACTCAGAAATGTGAAATTGCCGGACATGTTAGAGTTTTGGCTGAAGGAGAGTCTGAATCTCAAGGAATGTGAGGCGGAGTGCTTGAAGAATTGTTCTTGCGTGGCTTATGCTAATTCTGATATAAGCGGAGGAGGCAGTGGCTGCTTGATTTGGTTTGGCAATTTGGTCGATATGCGAGACTTTAATGACAACAATGGCGAGCAAGATATCTACATACGGATGCCCGCTTCGGAACTCAGTAAGCATACTTGTTTCTATACTATATGGTATTCACATTCTATTATTAATCTTCTAGATGTTAGCCCCTTCATCGGTTTATCAATACTCAGCTTGTTTGATCATATAATAATACACAGGTTCAATGTTTCTTTTTACTGCGGAAGGCTTAAAATAAAATGTTTAGGACTTATGTCTAGAATTTCCTTTATTTATGCTTTTATGAAGGCATGCCTAACAATTGAATGTTTAGGGCTAACGAGGAACTAACCTTTGTCATAAATATAGAGCATAACAAGAAAATGAAGATACTGGTGCCGATTGTTGTGGTATCAACAGCTTCTGGGATGGTGGTCCTCAGCTTGTTAGCTTGGTGTATAATTAAGAAGAATAGAAAGAAAAGAGGTATACCTCCTCCTCTCTCTGGAATGCATATTAATACGTCAAATTCAATTAATGTTACATGAATATTATACAGTTTATGCACTTGGATGGACATTTTTTAATTAATAAGTCTTCATTTCTTGGAAGGTTAGTAATTGCATTTATAACATGTTTTAATTCGCAGGTTTAGAATCCAAGAGTGAAGACATTGAGTTACCTTGTTTTGATCTGATCACTGTTGCAAATGCCACTAATAACTTCTCTTCCACAGAAATGATCGGAGAGGGTGGTTTTGGTCCTGTTTATCAGGTTAAATAATCAACTCGTTTGGTTCGATATGTAATCAGGAGAGTGCATACTTATTAACATTTCTATTGGAATTTGTAGGGTAAACTAAAAACGGGACAAGAAATAGCAATCAAGAGGCTTTCGAATAATTCTGGACAAGGTCTTCAAGAGTTCACAAATGAAGTTATTTTGATTTCCAAACTTCAACACCGGAATCTTGTTAGGCTGTTGGGCTGTTGCACCGAAGGAGATGAGAGGATGCTAATATATGAGTACATGCCCAACAAAAGCTTGGATTATTTCATTTTTGGTCCGGTTCTCTTGACCATTTCTCTTATTTGACCAATTTCGTAGCGTTGTTTCTTCATTTATGCAGCACAGTCCTCTGCCATATTTTTTGATTGATAATTGACGTAGAACTTATATTGAAAATTTCATGCAGATGAGAATAGAAGACTACAACTGCCATGGGAAAAGCGATTTGAAATTGTTATGGGCATATCACGGGGACTTCTCTACCTTCACCAGGACTCGAGATTAAGAATCATCCATAGGGATCTCAAAGCCAACAATATTTTACTAGATGAGGAACTAAATCCCAAAATTTCTGACTTTGGGACAGCAAGAAGTTTTGGTCGAGATCAAATAGAAGCCATTACCAAGCGAGTAATTGGAACATAGTAAGTTCCGCAAGCAAATGCCAGATAGTACTTATTCATCATTTTCAAATGCTTAAATTTGCCAATTTTATGCAGTGGTTACATGTCACCCGAGTATGCCATCGATGGGAAATATTCGGCTAACTCTGATGTCTTTAGTTTTGGTGTGCTTTTGTTGGAGATAGTGAGTGGAAAGAAGAACCTGGGATTTCATCATCCTGATCACTACCATTCGCTTTTGGGACATGTATGGTGAAATATATATATCTCTATATGTTTTCTCTAGAGCTTCTTATGTGAATTACTAAATTTGAGGAATGTGTTTGTTATAGGCTTGGTTGTTGTGGAATGAACATAGAACCTTGGAACTAGTGGATGCATCCTTGGAAAATTCCTACATTGAATCTCAAGTACTGAGATGTATTCAAGTTGGTTTATTATGTGTTCAAAAATTACCAAAAGACAGACCAACCATGTCATCGGTAGTGTTCATGTTGGGTAATGAGGGAGTGACATTGCCTCAACCCAAACAGCCTGGTTTCTTCGTCGAACGAAGTTCCATTGATGCAGAGGCATCAGCAGGAGAGGAATGTCATTCTGTAAATGCCTTGACAATAACAATAATGGAATCTAGATAGAAGATGCACCTATGATTTCCTTTTCTTTTTCTATGTATACAGAATTATATATAAATGTCTGTTTTTGAAGTCTAATTTTGGTGAAAGCTTTGACTGGTATTCAAGGACTGTAATAAATGGATAAAGTCAAGTGGGTTCACTAATTGACTTTATTCTCATTTCTTAATTATTTCTATTTGAGAGATTTTGATTTTTGCTATCTGATATCAGATTTGACCATGGACTGTTTTTTTTCTTTTTCTTTTTAATAAGGAATTCATTTAGCTTTAATATGATAGAAGATGAACCAAATGTAATGAACTTCAGGCAGTGGTAATTGGTTGTCACAGGTTTTAATTTAGTATCCTAAGAAAATATTGACTACATTTGCTGGGACTATTTCAAATGTCTATCATTACATTATTATAACCTTTGTAGTACATTTCTGGATTTGAGAAAGAGCTATCTTTAAAATCGCTTAGTAAAGAAATAATGACTGTGGGGCTTAGGGATTTTCATTAATTTGGTGATCAAAGGAAAATATTTTGAACTGAAATTTTTTTCGTTTTTAATTTTTTATATATATATTTTACAATGAACGAAAAAAAAATGATTTATACCAAAAAAATATCTAATTGAAAAGTTAAAAATATTGATGCATTAATTTTTTATTTCGGCATAAATCATTTTTTTTATAGTAAAATATAAAAAATAAAGTTAAAAACGAAAAAAAGTTATCACTTGTAGTTCAAAATATTTTTTTATATTTCAGCCTTAATTTATTTTATATTTTACCCTAATTGGTATTTCTGATATTTTATTTTTTGGCATTAATGTTTTTTTTGGGCATAAATCAAATTTTTTTTTGTTTTATAATAAAATATGAAAAACAAAGTTAAAAACGAAAAAAAAAAATCTTATTTGTAGTTCGAAATATTTTATATATTTCGGACTTAATTTTTTTTATATTTTAGCCTAATTGGTAGTTGCAAAAAAAAAATATTTTGGCATTAATATTTTTTTTCGGCATATATAAATAAAAATAATCGTTTATCAGTAAACCCCACTCTAGTTTCAGGGGCAGTTTTGTCCAAAATTGTAGGGAATGGGACAAGTTGACCAAATTTGTTAACGTCAGGGGGGTTTTCTGTATAGGATGGGGGCAAGTTGATATTTTTTGAAACCACCGGGGGGCTTCCTGATAATATCCCAAAATTAAAGAAAATATTTTTTTATGCCCTTATTAAGAAATCAATTAATAAAAAAATATAAATCGATTGTGTAGGTGTGAGCATGACGGCGTATGGGGGTGTAGTTACTACTCAAATTTTGTATTCTCATTACTTGAATTATTTAATTATAACTCGAATTACTTATCTTTAAAACTTAAAATTTATGATAGTATACAAACATACAATAATTACTGGGTGATTATTACTTATTTAATTTTTAATTCATAAAATTATTACAGTATAGACTCATGATTTCGCTATAATTGTTCGAACGGGGCTATGAATAATTATTACTAGTGACATTATCATAGTTCATTCAATAGTTGAATTGCTTATCTTTGCATATTTCTCAATAATTATATTAAGTACAATTCAAAGAGCGTTGTGTAGTTCATTCAAACTTAATACTAATAATTATTTTAATTTTATATAATTCTTGCAAATCATTTAAGTATCATTACTAAAATAAATTCAACGAATTTTAATTAATTTTATAAAATATAATTTTCAATCTCTGAAAAATCGTCAAACTTAAATTTTCAGTATCTATTATGTGATTCAAGCTCAAATTTTATAGTAGTTATTGTGTTTTGGTCTCTCTTTTTTATTTTATTTTGGTATAAGAAAATACACAAAAACTTAGCTAGATATTTATTTTATATGCATTTACTTAATATTTGAATTTTTTTTTCTTTAGGTCCTCTACCTTCAAATCCTGGTTCCACACTTTGCCTATCAGATATCTTCCTACCCCATTGACCACAACCAGAGTTACAATAACCGAGTGTAAAGTTTTCATGGCTCTAAATGAAGAAGATATTGGATATCAAAGGGATAAATCCAAGTCGTTTATGTATCACGTCAAGTTTATCCCTGTAATAACCAATAACTTTCCTTCTAAATGATCACTAATCGGACTTTCTAGGACATAATATCTTATTTGAATAATTCCTGCGTTTTATGTTTATATTTGTAACTAGTTTGTAACTTCAAAACGACGGCGTTTTACACTTGAAATTAGAAAGTTCGGTTTTGTTGAAGGTCCTAACGATGTCTTCTTCATTCTATGGGTTTAAGAAATCAATTGCAAAAATAGAAAACAGAGGATTCCTCTGTTTCAATGGCGACTCCAAAGCATAAACGGAAGAAATTATTGCCGCGAGAACAGATCAAGTGCTTCACATCGAAATGCGAAATCGATGACGACGAAACAGAGCTCATCGGAATTGACGACGGACGAGGTTTTCAGGTCGGTTATCGACAGGGTCACCATTGCATTTTGCGGCGACGGCGCCTCCGTGTTCCCCACAAAATCGAGCGGAGGAGAAACAAGGGAGTTGGTCGGCGTCGTCGGACATCGAAATCGTGCCGGCGGTGGTGAGTATGAGGGATGATTTGCTGCTTCTGCAGCATGATGGGATTCGAAATGCCATTCTTCGTTGTAAGAGATTATTCAACTCTTTGCGGAGGTATTAAAATTTTAAAATGCCCTCTTTAATGTTACATTAACGTTTATTGTCCCTTCAATTTAAATAAATGAATTTTTTTTTCTAAAATTTTATTTTCTTAAATATATATTTTCTCTATTTTAATTTGGTACTTTTCTCACTGGAAATTGATACTTGGCCCTATAGCAGGCAATTTCTGACACGAAATGACACGTTTGACACGATTATATTTATTGTTATATTTATTTGCAGGTTTTTTATGTTCTCTAATTGGTCATGAATTGAAATATATTAATAAACTATTACTGAATGGTGTCAAATTCAATTTCAATTTAATTTTTATTTTTGATAAGAGTTATAGAGTTTAAGTAGGATAAATATTAAATCTATTTTAATAAGAGTTGAATGGATAGTAGAATTACAAATATGATAAAATTAGGTTATTGAAATAGGGTTGATTAATTATAATTATCTGAAATTCTTTACACTTTTCATATTAGTGTAGAATAGTAATATAAGAAGAGATATCCGAAACTCCATCTTCAAATAAAAAACTTTAAAATAAATTAAAGAGAATACTTACAAGTTTAGGAGTCTTATTATTTTAATTTTTTTTTATTTATAATTTAAAATAAAAAAATAGGAGGTAAACCTTAAAATACTCAAACACTTCACACTTTTAATAATAGTATAGATAAATACCTAAATAGGCTAAATAAAATTGCAAAGCAAGAGTAAAATAGAAACTTGCAAAGAGATCCATGTAATTTAATAATTCTATTAGTAAAACAAGTATTTTCATCATATATGAGCGAGTGCCCTTATACTTCCACGACCAACTAACATGATAACATTTTTAAAACTAAGGTTAATCCCACTTTCATCCCCTGAGATTTGTTGTAATTTTACTTTGGCCCCTTAAATTTCAAAATTTCCAATTACACCCCCTTGACTTTGATTTTTGTCCAACTTAGATCCCCTCTGCGATGATGTCACCCTTTGAACAATATGTAAAATGACTAATTTTCCTCACAATATACGAGTTTTTTTTTCTTGAATATAA
Source organism: Cornus suecica (assembly GCA_963922005.1). Taxonomy (NCBI): domain Eukaryota; kingdom Viridiplantae; phylum Streptophyta; class Magnoliopsida; order Cornales; family Cornaceae; genus Cornus; species Cornus suecica. Next base: position 19,596,630 of record OY998239.1, on the reverse strand, counting down.
TATTCATAGGCAAGGAAATAATTGCATAAATTACCATTAGTAAAGTTGACATCCGTCAATCTCAAGGGACGTAACTGGAATTCTAAAATTCGAGGGAGTCATAATAGGATTAGTGCAAACGTTAGGAGCCGAGAGTGATTAACCCTAACAACGGGACAAGAAGTGCTACCTCTATCCCATATTAGTTGTCCACTATTGCAATTTTACTTGTTCAGTTCGAATTCCAATGTAATTTAACTTTCCACTTTCCCCAACTACCCTTCTTCCACTAACTTTAAACAAATACTGGACCCACCATAATACTATATCATTAAGGGCAAAAATGGAAATTGCACACTAGTCAACCCAAATCAATAAAATGTTAAAAAATCCAAATTGGACAAATATTGTGGGACGGAGGGAACAACAATCAAGAAGCGTTCGAATAATTGGGGACAAGGTCTACAAGAGTTCAAAAATGAAGTGATTTTGATTTCCAAACTTCAACACCGGAATTTGGTTAGACTGTTGGGCAGTTGCATTGAAGGAAAAGAGAGGATGCTAATATATGAGTACATGCCCAACAAAAGCTTGGACTATTCATATTTGGTAAAGTTCTCTTTGATCATTTCATTCATAGGACCAATTTTGTAGTGCAACTTATGCATTTATCCACCAGAGCTCTCTTCTCAATTATTAAAATGCTAACTGATGTAGAACTTATATGGAATTTTCTTGCTTTCAGATCAGAAGAGAAGATTAGAACTTTCCTGGCAAAAGCGAATTGAAATTATTTTGGGCATATCAAAGGGAATTCTCTACCTTCACCAGGACTCGAGATTAAGAATCATTAATAGCGATCTCAAAGCCAGCAACATTTTACTTGATGATGAACTCACTCCCAAAATTTCGGACTTTGGGATAACAAGAGGCTTTGGGAGGGATCAAGTGGAAGCACTAACAAGACGAGTAGTCGGAACATTGTAAGTTGGTTCAAACATATGTCATATTGAGAGAGTACTTCTTCATGATCTTCAAATGCTTAAATTTGTAAATTTTTGTGCAGTGGTTACATGTCACCAGAGTATGCCATTGATGGGAAATTTTCAGTAAAATCCGATTTGTTTAGTTTAGGTGTGCTTATACTGGAGATAGTGAGTGGCAAGAAGAACTTGAGTGTAAGAACATTTTTATAATTGGCATGTTTAGTTAATAACCATGTTGGATGGATTAAGTAATTTGGTTAAAGTTTGGGAGCATAAATTCGCAAAATATTTAATTATTAAAATTCAGGAACCATTGAATGATCGGCGGAATTCTTGATCGATCGGCAGTGCCGACATTAGAATTCGTGCGAAAATATACTAGCAGAATTCTGACTCCTTGTACAAGCATATTGAGGGACAGACTGATTCATTCACAGCTATTACTTAATCCTCACACCAAGACTTTTTGGAGTGCAAGCAAAGAAATATCATTCCATAATTGAAGATTTCTTTCTCTATAAATATGGGTACATATTGAGAAGAGAATAGATATTTTTGATAACTCTGCAATTCTTCCACAGAAAATATCTTTCTGCAGGCAATGAGAGAGATAGAGAAAAATATTGATTGATCATTCATCTTCTAGTTTTCTCTAGTTTTTGGGGTTATCCATTTATGCTACAATAGTTGTGATTTTATACACAATTGGATGACCTAGATAATGAAAAATCTACACACCATCTATTGCACTGTGTGTGCTTTGATCCGTAAGAAGCGGAGCCGTCAGAGTACGGAGATAGGAGCAGGAGGCTTCATGGTAGCGCGAGTGAATCAACAACTTTCAGACGCCGAGTGTGGAACGGCAAATCCGGAGCTATTGTAAGTCCCGTCTTCATAGAGTCTGTATAACTCTTGATTCATGGTACATCGATACCAGAAGGTATCCGTGGTTTTTACTTGGAGTTTTTTCCAAGGTTTTCCACGTAAAAAATCTGTGTGTTATTTTACTGCTTTTAATTTTGTTATTATATTATTATTGTTTGATTAATATAATTTGATATAATTTGTGTAGAAAAATATTTTGCGTTTAGAATTTTTCGAACGATCGGGGGATTAATTGATCGATCGGTGGTAGTAGATTCGTACTAAGCGAACGATAGTTTAGTGGTGTGATCAATCTGTGGGATACGCGATTGATCGTTGGCACAAGTGATCGATCAGTGGGATACGCAATCGATCGGTGGCACAAGTGATCGATCAGTGGGATACGTGATCGATTAGTGACATATTGCGAAAACTCATTCACAAACTATCGGTGGCACAACAATCGATCGGTGGATCAACAATACGTTTTATTATATATTGCAATAATATTTTGACTCACACAATTTTGGGTAACTATCATATCCTACGTATCACAAAATTGATTTTAGGACATCACTGATTGATTATTCTCAAAAAAATTTCTTTTTATCTAGAAAATTATTTTTAATAAAAATTAATTATTTTTATTAAAATAAAAATACTTTTAATATAAATCAAATATTATAATTAATAATTCATCATTTTTATTAAAGATATATTTTTAATTAAAAACTATTTTATCTTTGATAAATATTATTAGTATAATTCATCATTTTTATTAAAGATATATTTTTAATTAAAAACTATTTTATCTTTGATAAATATTATTAGTATAAGAAAATTTTTTTATGACCTATTTATTCTGAATAAAATTAAATATTCCGCAAATAAATTTAATTGGTCATTAAATTTATTAAAAGCCTATTCAACCCCCCCCCCCCCCCCCCCCCCCCCCCCCCCCCCCCCCCCCTCTAGGCTTTGTTTACCGTTTTCTAGGTAATTTCATGGAGATTTCATCATCCTGATCACTACCATTCGCTTTTGGGACATGTATGGTGATATATATATGTATATGTTTTTACTGGTGCTTCTTAAGTAAATTACTAAAATCGAGTAATGTGATTGGTATAGGCTTGGTTGTTGTGGAATGAAGACAAAGCCCTCGAACTTGTGGATCCATGTTTGGAAAATTCATACATTGAATCTCAGGTACTAAGATGTATTCAAGTGAGTCTACTTTGTATTCATAAATATCCAAAAGACAGACCAACCATGTTCTCAGTAGTTTTCATGATGGGAAATGAGGGGGTGGCATTGCCTCTACCCAAACTGCCTGGTTTTTTCATAGAAAGAAATCCCAATGATGGTGAGAAATGTTATACCGGAGATGCATTGACAATGATAACAATGGAAGGCAGATAGAAGATGTTCCTCTTATTTTACTTTCGATATGTTTTTCTAGACATTAAGGCTACGTTTGGTACGGTTGAATGGAATGGAATGCAAGTGAGAATGGAATGAGAATGAGAATGGAATGAAATAATCATTCTCATTCTATTGTTTAGTTGTAAATATAAAACACATTAGAAATTGAATGAACTTGAATTTCTTTTTTCCAAAACTACCCTTCTTAGTATTAAATATAAAATTTTAAAAAATATTATTCTTTTTTAATTTTTTTACAAAAAAATATATTAAAATGTTACGGGAATAGTGTTGACGGGCAATGAAGGTGGCGGCGGCGGCGGTAGTGGTGGAGAAATGGTGGTGGCAGTGGCTTAATTTTTTGAAATGTGAGAGGGTTGTTTAAGTAATTTATATTTTAAAAGCATTACTAAAGGAATGGAATGGGCATTCCATTACTTTAGTAATGGAATGAAAATCCATTCCCAATAATGAAATTTCATTCCTTGAGAATGGTCATTCTCATTCATTATGTTGTACCAAATAAATTAATGGAATGAATGGGCATTCCATTCCATTCTATTCCATTCTTACATACCAAACATGACATAAGAGTTAAAAGAAAATAGAAACGAAAAGATCGGGGCAAAGCCTCAGATACCCGAGAGAGAGAGAAAGGAAATATATAGTGGGTTTTGTAATGTATGTATATACATAGATGGTTTTGTTTATGGATGTCACATATTATAATATTCTCATATGTTACTAATTTTGTTTGAGAACTTCCTTTTCCCTTACCAAATGAAATTGACTATTGATTGAACTGCATTAGATTATTTATGTGCCTTAGAATTAAGAATTTTGTCCTAGTCTAAGATGAACCTACCCAGGTCCGTGGTGGCAGCCGCCGCCACTAAATTTTCATATTAATATTTAATTGTGGGCAACCTACATTGATGTTTGTTTGATATTTCTTGAATGATGTGGTTTGAGAATTAGGGTTATGTGATTGGATTAAAATTGAATTTTTCATCATTAAATATTAATTTGTCAATAAATCCACAAAAAGCCTATTCACCCCTTCTGGGCTATTTTCACCATCGTCTAGGTAATTTCAATATAGAAACTTGACTATCAACAACGATGGAAATCTCATGCTCATCAATGCTACAAAGGGTGTCTTATGGTCATCAAATTCTTCAAGAGCAATAGATGGCGTGTTTGTTGTTCAGCTATTGAATTCCCATCGGACACACTTTTACCCGACATGAAGTTGGGATGGAACTTAAAGATTGGCCTAAATAGATATTTGACATCATGGAGAGATGCCACCGACCCCTCTCCCGGAGACTTCACTTATGGAGTTGATATTACCGGGTTGCCTCAGCTTGTTCTTTGAAATGGATCATCAGAGGAGATGTTCCGTACCGGTATATGGAATGGAGTTCGATTTGGCGGAGTAGGTATGCAGTCAAGTGCGATTAGTATGCCGAGTTTTGTAGCCAATGCAGATGAGGTATATTATATGTATGAGTCTAGCAATGGCTCGTATATTACAAGATTATCACTTAATCAATTGGGTATGCTACAACGCCTCTTCCTGGGTGAAGGGAGCTCCGAATGGGGTGTTATGTATACAGAACTGAATGATGCCTGCGACAATTATGGACAGTGTAGGGCAAATTGTATTTGCAAAATTAACAATAATCCAATATGCGATTGCTTGGATGGGTTCATTCCCAAATCACAGGGAGAATGGAACCTGCTTAATTGGACCAGCAGATGTGTGAGGAGGACATCACTGGATTGCTATAAAGGAGAAGGATTTGTGGGACTCAAAAATGTGAAATTGCCAGACCTTCTTGAGTTTTGGCTGAATGAGAGTCTGAACATTATGCATTGCGAGACAGAGTGCTTGAAGAATTGTTCTTGTATGGCTTATGCTAATTCATATATCAGGGGAGGAGGCAGTGGCTGTTTGATGTAGTTTGGCGATTTAGTAGATATTGGAGACTTTGATTACTCCAACGAGCAAGATATCTACATACGGATGCCAGCTTCTGAACTCAGTAAACATTATTGTTTCTAATACTATATAATATTCACATTCTGCTATTACTCTTTTGAATTTCAGATTCTTTCTCCAAAATTTAAATCAGTTTGTTTGCTAGAATCTTAGTAGATATGTTTCAATCTACCTAGGAATTAGGTTAGTATCAATGATATGTCAGTTTAAATTATGATGATAGCTTTTTATTGAAATGAATTGTCGAGGACTCATGTCTAGAATTTTTTTACCTTTACTATTAAGGAATACCTAGAAATTCAGCTTCTGGACATGTGATAAACTAACTTGTCATAAATCTAGACTATAATCAGATTGAGAAGTCACTGGCTCCGATCATAGTGGTACCAACAGCTTTTGGGATGCTCATTCTTAGGCCCCGTTTGGTAACCGGTATGGTCCGGTTTTCTCTTGTCCGGTCTGGTCTGGTCTAATCTGGTCTGGGTGATGTTCTAAAATTCTGTTTGGTAAGCGGTCTGATCTAATGGTCTTGGTCTGTGGAAACAGGAACCAGACCATGTTTGATAAACTGTTTGGTTCCCAACTTCTTTGAACCATACCCTGTTTGGCAAACTGGTCTGGTCTTAAATTTTGTTTATTATTCATTTTTTTATAAATATAATTCATTTAATTTATTAATTAATTTATTGTTTATTCATTTATTTTAATTAATTTATAAATATATTTTATTCATTTATTATTTATATTATTATTTATTCATTTATTTATTTTTTATTATTATTTCTATTTATTATTTAATTCATTTTGCTTATTATTTATTTATTTATTACTATTTTTATGTATTATTTAATTCAATTTTCTTATTATTTAATTATTTATTCTTATTTTTATATATTATTTAATTCATTTTGTTTATTATTTATTACTATTTATTCATTTATTTTTATTTTTCAAAATTATTTTGATTAATTTATTATTTATATTATTTATTTATTTATTTATTATTATTATGTATTATTTATTTTATTTTATTTTATTTATTTTGTTCATTATTTAATTCATTTAATTTATTAATTATTATTATGTATTATTTATTTCATTTTGTTTATTATTAATTTTTTTATAAATATAATTCATTATTTATATTACTATTTATTCATTTATTTTAATTAATTTATAAATATATTTTATTCATTTATTATTTATATTATTATTTTGTTATTTTGTTATTATTATATTTAATCATTTATTATGATTATTATTTTTATTTTTTAATTCATTTTGCTTATTATTTATTATTTATGTATTATTTAATTTAATTTATTTATTATTCATTATTTTTATTTTATTTATAAATATGCTTTATTTAATTTATTATTTATATTATTAATTTATCACTTATTATTATTTATTTATTTGTTTAATTAATTTATAAATATATTTTATTAATTTATTATTTATATTATTATTTATTATAAATATATTTTATTATTCATTATTTTGTTTATTGTTTATTAATTTATTTATATTAATTTATAAATATATTGTATTTAATTTATCATTTATATTATTATTTAATTTATAAATATATTATATTTTTATTTATTCATTTATTTTTATTAATTTATAAATATATTTTATTAATTTATTATTTATTTATTTTTATTTTTATGTATTATTTAATTCATTTTATTTATTATTCATTATTTTATTTTTGTGTTTTGGTTATATATTGGTTAGATGTGGTTCAATTATTGGAGAACATTTTGGTTAGATTTTATAACCAGACCAGATAGAACCACAAAAAATTGTGGTACTAAAAAAGGTCATTTTGGTTCAATTTGGTCTTACTTGGTCTGGTTATATTTTTTGAGACCAAAGCAAAACAAACATGGTCTGGTCTAAAAAAACCATGACAAGACCGGAAATATGGTACCATAACCGGTAAACAAACAGGGCCTTAGTTTTTTAACTAGGTGTATAATTCAGAATAGGAGAAAGAAAAGAGGTATACCACTTCCTCTCTTTGGCATGACTATAAATACATTTTACCGCAGTTAATGTCACATGCATATTACACAGCTTTTGCACTCCGGAGGCCTTTTATATGAATGATAACAGTGATCTAGTTGCATTTATTAAAATTCTATTTTTTTCATTTTGCAGGTGGGGAAACTAGGAATGAAGACATTGAGTTAACATGTTTTGATTTGGTCACCATGCATACACCCTCCAGCCATGTGCGTAGTTCTGCATAAATTTAAACTTTCTAGCCACTTTTTGCTTGTTGTCTAAGTAGATATGCGTAGCAAAAATGATGAAAACTACTTTTTCCAACTTTTCTTCCGATTGTGGTGGTGGGGGGTTGGGGTGTTTGGATATACGGTTTAGGGTTGAATATAATATATGTTTGGATATAGGATTAACAATATTCTTGAATTAAATTGATTTAAGGTGTGATTGGTTTAAGTGTATTTTAGACATTTCATACCATGATGGGTGTGCTTGAAGATTTTCAAATCTGAGGGAGTGTGATTGAAGTTAGAACAAACCTCACAGGTGTAAATAAAATGGATAATGCTTGGGTCCTCACCGGTGAGGATCAACTTGGTCCTCACCCCTTATTTGGACCAATAAAATTAAATCACATGTCCAATGTTAATTAAAAAATTATAATGTGTATTACCCACTATCATGGGTTAAACCCGAATCTAAAATAATTGTTTTTCCCCCCTTTTTTCTCTCTTCAACAACATCCCCATAAAAAAACCCTATAAGCTGAAATTGGTGAATCTTTTTCCTCTCCCTCTCTGCACACACATACATATATAAATATATGCATATATATATATATTTACAAGATCCCATTCATTTTAATTGCAGCTAGTAAACGAAGGTGGCAGGGGATTTGTAGTATAACAGGTGTAAGGAAAATCATAATTGGGAGGATATTCTAACAAGCCTTTTTACCATATTTTCTATTGAAAACTGAACCCAATTGTCTATATGGGATTTAGAAGTTGCATCAAGATCAAATCCAATTACGAATTCATCAATGGTTAAAGGATTTGACCACTTGATTAACCCATCCCAACTATAAAGGCGTTTCTACTTCAAGTTTCTTCTCTTCCGATTGAAATTTTATTTATTGTATCTGAAGCATGTATCAAAGTTTAAGATATAAATGTATGTCCAAATATACCTCCATTTCATCAATAGCACACAAGTTTTTGCAGTTTTTCATTTTCAACCGTGACAAGATTGAAACAAGGATTTTATGGGGAAGTGGACTAATTTTATCCTCCAAACACAACCCTCCTTCATCAACTTTCTCACTAGTGCAACTAATATAATAAAACAAATTGGAACCAGAAACAAAAAATAAAAAGTAAATAAGAATTAGGGATAAGAAACAAATACTGGTAAAAAGAAAATGAGAAATTGGGATAACAAAAAGACCGCAATTTTTTATAAGAATAAAATGAATAGGGACAGAAAAAATCACGGATGCTCTTGATATATATATATACATATATTTACATATGTATGTGTGTGCAGGGAGAGGGAGAGGAAATAAATCCACTGTGTAGGATTTTTGATGGGTCTATTGATGAAGAGAAAAAAAGGGAAAAGGAGAAAAAACAATTATTTTAGATTCAGGTTTAACCCATGATAGTGGGTAATACCCATTATTATTTTTTAATTAACATTGGAAAAGTGTTTTAATTTTATTGTTCCAAATAAGGAGTGAGGACCAAGTTGATCCTTACTGGTGAGGACCCAAGCATTGTCCAAATAAAATTAACCCTTTTTTTTTTTTTTTTCTGAAAGAGAATATCTATTTCATCACTAATATAATATTTGCAAAAGTCTAACAACTAAGTGTGGCCCCATAACTTGTGTGGTATATGCTCTAAATCCAAGTCGTGTATGTATCACGTCAAGTGTATCCCTATAATAACCAATAACTTTCCTTATAAATGATCACTAATCGGACTTTCTAGAACACAATATCTTATTTGAATAATTCATGCATTTTATGTTGATATTTGTAACTAGATTGTTGCTTCAAAACGACTGCATTTTACACTTGAAATTAGAAAGTTCGATTTTGTTAAACGACCTAACGATGTCTTCTTCATTCTAGGGTTTACCAAATCAAAATTGCAGAAATAGAAAAGAAAGGATTCCTCTGTTTCAATGGCGACTCCGAAGCATAACCGGAAGAAATTATTGCCGCTAGAACAAATCAAGCGCTTCACCTCGAAATGCGAAATCGATAACGGCGAAATAGAGCTCATCAGTATCGACGCCGGACGAGTTTTCAGGTCGGTTATCGATGGGGTCACCATTGCATTTTGCAGCGACGGCACCTCCGTGTTCCCCACTGTTGGAATTAATCCCCAACTCACACTTAGGAATTAATCCCTGCCAAAATCTTCAACATCCGGCATTTACCCACACACAAAACAACACCCACAACACACACACATATAACACAATATTTAACATGGTTTAACCCCAACTTTAGCCTATCTCCATGGACACACAAATATCATTCAAGAAATAGAGATATTACAATTTGTATACAAAACCCTCTCAACATGTGTAGTCCACACTCTTTTCTCTCTTTCTCTCGGTGCCTTCCACTACCACACATATTCTCTCATATCTCTATTATTTCTCTCATTTTGGTGTGTCTCTCTTCTTCATCTTCATACCTATTTAAAGGCAATTTCCAGGTCAGGAATATCCGCCTTCATTTTCCAGATTTACAGTTGTCTTGTAATACAAACAAAATTTGCTACCTTTGTCACCATTGTTGACTTCCTCCAATTCAAAACAAATTTGGCATTCTCCAGCCACCTTTGGAATAGTATATAATTTTAGTCAAAACCTAACAATCTTCACATTGACTAAAATTCTCCATCTCTACTCAGAACCATTATTCGAAAACACTCCACCTTCATCAAAATATCATTTCATATATATATATATATTTTCACATTATACTCCACCTCCACCGAATCCAATTCAAAAACCTCCTTCTTCTTTTTTCATTCAAATAATCAGACAACACTCTAGATACCTCCACCATTCTCTTTCACCTTTTTTTTCCCACTCTCTCTCTCCTACAACACTTGACACTTGTCACTCACTTCATATATATATATATATATTTTGCTTTCCTAAACTCTTGTTTGCCACTTGTTCCCCACTACTTGTATTTTATTTTTTCCTTATACCATGCTTCATTCAAGTTTCAAGACATTCTCTTTCATTTTCTCAATTTAATTCCACAACTCTTTATCAACTCTCTGCATCAATTAATCACCTTTGCTCCAAAGCTCATCTTCTACAATATCAACTATTGTCCAGATCTAACACATGCGAGCAACTAGCGAGCCACCACTGCTACGTGTTCTCCACCATACCGCAGTACACCGTGCCTCCATGCGTCAACCGGAACCTCATCAACATCTTTATCTTCGGCATCAGCTTCTTTAACTTCATCTTTTGTGCCAAGTCAAGATCAAAGCGCGCCACAGGCCAACTCCCGCTGCCTATGCGTCACCAACCTTCTCCCGCTGCCCACACACCATCGGCCAGTTCCCATTGCCCGCGCATCATCGCTCCATCTTCGTGCCCCACTTCATCTTCAACATCTTCATCTGCTCACACCAATTTGTTTTTTCTTTTTTTTTTTCTCTACTACTCTCTACTTCACTATTATTTTTTTTCAACAAAATCATACCACCGACTCAACAACTCCACAACCAAGCTCTGATACCACATGTTGGGAATTAATTCCCAACTCACACTTAGGAATTAATCTCGCCCAAAATCTTCAACATCCGACATTTACCCACACGCACAACAACACCCACAACACACACACATAACATAATATTTAACATGGTTCAGCCCCAACTTTGGCCTACGTCCACGGACACACAAATATCATTCAAGAAATAGAGATATTACAATGGTGTATACAACACCCTCTAACCATGTGCAGTCCGCACTCTTTCTCTCGGTGCCATCCGCAACCTCACATCTTCTCTCATATATCTATTATTTCTCTCATTTTGGTGTGTGTCTCTTCTTCATCTTCATGCCTATTTATAGGCAATTTCCAGATCAACAATAGCCGCCTTCATTTTCCTGATTTACAGTTGTCCTGTAATACAAACCAAATTTCCTACCTTTGTCGCCATTGTTGACTTCCTCCTATTCAAAACAAAATTGACATTCTCCAGCCACCTTTGGAATAGTATATAATTTTAGTCAAAACCTAAAAATCTCCACATTGACTAAAATTCTCCACATCTACTCGGACCCATTGTTTGAAACAACTCCACCTTCATCAAAATATCATTATTCCAATATCATTTCCTATATATATATATATATATTCACATTATACTCCACCTCCACCAAATCCAATTAAAAAACCTCATTTTTTTCATTCAAATAATCAGAGAACACTCTAGATACCTCCATCACTCTCTTTCACTTTTTTTTCACTCTCTCTCTCCTAATCCACTTGACACTTGTCACTCACTTCATATATATATATATTTTGATTTCCTACTCATATCCACCGAAAAAATTATCCCTCACATTTTGTTTTTTCTAAACTCTTGCCTACCACTTGTTCCTCACTACTTGCATTTTATTTTTTCCTTATACCATGCTTCATTCAAGTTTCAAGACAGTCTCTTTCATTTTCTCAATTTAATTCCACAACTCTTTATCACATTTCTACATCAATTAATCACATTTGCTCTAAAGCACATCTTTTACAACATCAACTTTTGTCCAGATCTAACACATGCGAGCCACCAGCGAGCCACCACTGCTACGTGCTCTCCACCACGCCACAGTGTAACGTGCCTTCATGCGTCAACCGGAACCTAATCAACATCTTCATCTTTGGCATCAGCTTCTTTAACTTCATCATTTGTGCCAAGTCAAGATCATAGTGCGCCACCGACCAACTCCCGTTACCCGTGCGCCTCCGGCCTTCTCCCGCTGCCCAAACGCCACTGGCCAGTTCCCGTTGCTGACGCATCGTAGCTCAATCTTCGTGCGCCACTTCATCTGCTTCATCTTCAACATCTTCATCTGCTCACTCCAATTTGTTTTTCTTTATTTTTTTTTCTCTACTACTCTCTATATCACTGTTATTTTTTTCCAACAAATTTACACCACTGACTCAACAACTCCACAACCAAGCTCTGATACCACTTGTTGGGAATTAATTCCCAACTCACACTTAGGAATTAAGCCCACCCAAAATCTTCAATACCTGACATTTACCCATAACACAAACACATAACACAATATTTAACGTGGTTCAGCCCAAAATTTGGCTTACGACCACGAACACACAAATATCATTCAAGAAATAGAGATATTACAATGGTGTATACAATACCCTCTCAGCATGTGTAGTCCGCACTCTTTTCTCTCTTTCTCTCGGTGTCATGCGCAACCTCACATCTTTTCCCATATCTCTATTATTTCTCTCATTTTGGTGTGTCTCTCTTTTTCATCTTCATGCCTATTTATAGGCAATTTCAATATCTGTAATAGCCGCAGAATTTTCCAGATTTACAGTTGTTCTGTAATACAAACCAAATTTACTACCTTTGTCGCCATTGCTGACTTCCTCCTATTCAAAATAAATTTGGCATTCTCTAGCCATCTTTGGAATATTATATAATTTTAGTCAAAACCTACCAATCTCCACCTTGACTAAAATTCTCCACCTCTACTCAGACACATTGTTTGAAACAACTCCACATTTATCAAAATATCATTATTCCAATATCATTTCATATATATACATTGTTTTCACATTATACTCCACCTCCATCCAATCCAATTCAAAAACCTACTTTTTTTTTCATTCAAATAATCAGAGAAACACTCTAGATACCTCTACCACTCTTTTTCACCTTTTTTTCTTTCTTTTTTTCATTCTCTCTCTCTTACTCCACTTGACACTTGTCACTTGTCACTCACTTAATAAATATATATATATATATATATTGCTTTCCTACTCATAACCACCGAAAAACTTATCCCTCACATTGTTTTTGCTAAACTCTTGTCTACCACTTGTTCCCCACTACTTGTATTTTATTTTTTCCTCATACCATGCTTCATTCAAGTTTCAAGACAGTCTCTTTCATTTTCTCAATTTAATTCCACAACTATTTATCACCTCTCTACATCAATTAATCACCTCTGCTCCAAAGCTCATCTTCTACAACATCAACTCTTGTCCAGATCTAACACATGCGAGCCACCAGCGAGCCACCACTGCTACGTGTTTTCCACCACGCCGCAGTGCACCGTGCCTCCATGCGTCAACCGGAACCTCATCAACATCTTCATCTTCGGTATCAACTTATTTAACTTCATCATTTGTGCCAAGTAACGATCATAGCGCGCCACCGGCCAACTCCCGCTGATTGTGCGCCACCAGCCTTCTCTCGCTGCTCACACGCCACCGGCCAGTTCCCATTGCCCACGCATCATCGCTCCATCTTCGTGCGCCACTTCATCTGCTTCATCTCCAACACCTTCATCTGCTCATTCCAATTTTTTTTCTTTTTTTCATTTTTTTTTTCTCTACTACTCTCCACTTCACTATTATTTTTTTTCAACAAACTCACACCACCGACTCAACAACTCCACAACCAAGCTCTGATATCACTTGCTAGGAATTAATTCCCAACTCATACTTAGGAATTAGTCCCGCCCATAATCTTTAACACCCGACATTTACCCCCACACACAACAACACCCATAACACACACACATAACACAATATTTAACGTGGTTCAGCCCCAACATTGGTCTACGTCGACGGACACACAAATATCATTCAAGAAATAAAGATATTACAATGGTGTATACAACACCCTTTCAACATGTGTAGTCCGCACTATTTTATCTCTTTCTCTTGGTGTCATCCGCAACCTCACATCTTATCTCACATCTCTATTATTTCTCTCATTTTGGTGTGTCTCTCTTCTTCATCTTCATGCCTATTTATAGGCAATTTACAGATCTGCTATAGCTGCCTTCATTTTCCAGATTTACAGTTGTGCTGTAATACAAACCAAATTTACTACCTTTGTCGCCATTATTGACTTTCTTCTATTCAAAACAAATTTTGCATTCTCCAGCCACTTTTGGAATAGTATATAATTTTAGTCAAAACCTAACAATCTCCACCTTGACTAAAATTCTCCACCTTTACTCAGACCCATTGTTTGAAACAACTCCACCTTCATCAAAATATCATTATTCCAATATCATTTTATATTTATATAATTGTTTTCACATTATACTCGACCTCCATCGAATCCAATTCAAAAACCTCCTATCTTTTTTTTTTCATTCAAATAATCAGACAACACTCTAGATACCTTTACCACTCTCTTTCACCTTCTTTTTTCTTTTCTTTTTTTCACTCTCTCTCTCCTTCTCCACTAGACACTTGTCACTTGTCACTCACTTCATATATATATATTGATTTCCTGCTCATAACCACCGAAAAACTTTTCCCTCACATTTTTTTTTCTAAACTCTTGTCTGCCACTTGTTCCCCACTACTTGTATTTTATTTTTTCCTTTTACCATGCTTCATTCAAGTTTCAAGACAGTCTCGTTCATTTTCTTAATTTAATTCCACAACTCTTTATCACCTCTCTGCATCAATTAATCACCTTTGCTCCAAAGCTCATATTCTACCACATCAACTCTTGTCCAAATCTAACACATGCAAGCCACCACTGCTACGCGCTCTCCACTACGTTGCAGTGCACCATGTCTCCATGCGTCAACCGGAACCTCATCAACATATTCATCTTCAGAATCAACTTCTTTAACTTCATCATTTTGTCAAGTCACGATCATAATGCGCCACCGACCAACTCCCGCTGCCCGTGAGCCACCGTCCTTCTCCCTTGCCCACACGCCACTGGCCAGTTCCCATTGCCCACACATCATCGCTCCATCATCGTGCGCCACTTCATCTACTTCATCTTCAACATCTTTATCTGCTCACTCCAATTTATTTTTCTCTACTACTCTCTACTTCACTATTTTTTTCTCCAACAAACTCACACCACCGACTCAACAACTCTACAATAAAACACTGATACCACTTATTGGGAATTAATTCCCAACTCACACTTAGGAATTAACCCTGCCCAAAATCTTCAACACCCGACATTTACCCACACACACTACAACACCCACAACACACACACATAACACAATGTTTAACGTGTTTCAGCCCTAACTTTGGCCTATGTCCACGGACACACAAATATCATTCAAGAAATAGAGATATTACAATGGTGTATACAACACCCTCTCAACATGTGCAATCCGTACTCTTTTCTCTCTTTCTCTCGGTGTCATCTGCAACCTCACATTTTCTTTTATATCTCTATTATTTCTCTCATTTTGGTGTGTCTCTCTTCTTCATCTTCATGCCTATTTATAGGCAATTTCCAGATCAGCAATAGCCGCCTTCATTTTCCAGATTTACAGTTGTCCTGTAATATAAACCAAATTTGCTACATTTGTTGCCATTGTTGACTTCCTCCAATTTAAAACAAATTTGGCATTTTCCAATCACCTTTGGAATAGTATATAATTTTAGTTAAAACCTAACACCCGCGAAATCGAACGGAGGAGAAACAAGGGAGTCGGTCGGCATCGTCGGACGTCGAAATCGTGTCGGCGGCGGTGAGTAGGAGGGATGATTCGCTGCTTCTGCAGCATGATGGGATTCGAAGTGCCATTCTTCGTTGTAAAATATTATTCATCTCTTTGCGGGGGTATTAAATTTTTTAAATGCCCTCATTAATGTTACATTAACGTTTATTGTCCCTTCAATTTAAATGCAAATTGTTTTCCAAAATTTTACTTTCTTAAATATATATTTTCTCTATTTTAATTTGGTACCTTTCTCACTGGAAATTGATATTTGGCCCTGGGGTAACTTTTCTAAGGCCATGTTTGGTAGGCGGTCTGTCTGGTCTGGTACGGTGTGGTCTGGTCTGGTCTAATCTGATATGAATTCTGAACTTAAAAGTTTGTTTGGTAAGCGGTCTGGTCTTACTATTTATTTATTATTTATTATAATATTTATTTATGTATTATTTGTTTCTTTTATTTATTATTTATTCACTTTATATTATATTTTATTATTTATATTATTATATTATTATTTATTAATTTATTTATAAATATATTATATTTATTTATTATTATTTCATTATTTAATTCATTTAATTTATAAATTATTTATTCATTTTTAATTATTTAAATATATATTTTATTAATTTAATATTTATTTATTATTATTATACTCATTTTTTGTTATTTTTATGAAGTATTTATTTATTATTATATTGACTTATTATTTATTATGTATTATTTATTTATTATTATTATTTTTGTATTATTTATTTCATTTTTTAATTATTTATTACTTTTATTATATTTTTAAATATGTTTTATGTAATTTATTATATATTTTATTAATTTATTATTATTATTTATTCATTTTTAATTATTTACAATTATATTTTATTAATTTATTATTTAGTCCAATTTTTATTTTTATATTTTTTTATTATTATTGTATTCATTTATTATTATTATTATGTATTATTTAATTCTATTTGTTTATGATTTATTATTTCTTTTTAAATATGTTTTATTTAATTTATTATTTATATTATTAATTATTCATTTTAATTATTTATAAATATATTCTATTATTTATTAATTTATTTATTATTATATTCATTTTTTATTATTATTAGGTATTATTTAATTCATTTTGTTTATTATTTATTATTTATATTTTATTTTTAAAATATGTTTTATTTAATTTATTATTATTATTATTTATTCATTTTTAATTATTTATAAATATATTTTATTAATAAGACGAGACCGAATCAGGTTGAACCATAAAAATCTGGTTCCAAAAACACCCCATTTGGTTCAATTTGGTCTGGTTCCAAATTTTGAAACCAAATCCAAATAAACATAATCTGATCTCTGAAAACAAAGACCATACTAGACCAGGTGGAACCAGACAGTCTACCAAACAGGCGTAAACACTTTTTGTCAAAACACCATTCGAAAAAGTCAAAACACTTAAGGATAGTTTCGTCAGCTGAATAGGTCAACATTGGCCACGTGACGGGCATACACTCTGAGGGGCATTTTTGGCAATAGATGAATAGGTTACATGCCACAAAAAATGTGACAGAGTTAACTGGTTAGATCAAGGGTAATTTGCATTGACACCCCTGATGTTAGGGTCAATGGCAATCAGAATACAGTCAATGTTTTTTTGGCACTCACACCCCCTGAGGTTTCAACTTTGTTGCAATGACACCCCCTGAACTGGTGAAATGACTAAAATGCCCATTTAATTGTTTCACTTATTACATTATGGTAATATATAAAGTGTGAAATTACCCTGTCACGCCCCGAATTCCTAGGACTCCGAAACCCGAGCCTAAGAGTTAAGGGAGTGAATGCGGAAGTAAAAAGAAACGAGAACCAAAAGACATTCAATCTTCAAACACCCATAAAGGGTTGCAATGAATGCCCAGATACCATGTTGTCACGCCCCTAAAGGGTGACGCAAACCAAACGACTACTAGAGTCAACAATAACAAAGAAGTACATGGAATAACAATAAGAATATACTCCATGCCAACACGAATACTGAAAACACAAGAGTATCCTCAGATACCAACAGACACGCTCCTAAATCCCTAAGACTCCCGAACTGGGACATCCAAGGAATCCAAGATGTGATCCTTAATACGAATGACCAACTAAGACATCATTAACCAAGAAAACATATGGGTTAATGATAGAAATGGTATATTCAATACCCAAATGACTAACAAAACTAAGCAGCGGAATCTAACGAAAATCCGGCAGAGTTCCGTTTGTAAATGGAACATCCGGACAACAACCACAACACAATAACCTGCCCAAAGCAATTCAATAATCACAATAGCTTCCAAGCCCCACATTCATCAATCCTACTAGGGCCGAGGTAATGGAAAGAAACCAAAACCCCTCCAAACCCTCTAACATCAACAGAGCCACAAATGCTCGAATAAGAATACAGAAAAGCGTCTAACTGTACAGAATAGATACAATACATCCTGAAAGAATAAGTACAGGAAATAAAAGATACATCAACAGGGATAGGCCAACAGACTGGCTCCCAAAAGAGAATACATAACAATCCCATAACAATGGGTAGAGAAACTGAAAGCGGATACCTATCGTCCCCAAACCCAGTCGTGCTGCAACCGTAACCGCATCACCCTGCACCACTCCAAACATGTAACAAGAATAAAAGGAAACTGCCGTTGCACTGCATCCTGCTCATAGCCGTATATTTCCTGCAACCTGGCGTGGAATACCAGGGGGGCAAATGAAATTCCCTCCGTGAGCAAATAAGCTCAGTGGGAAAAGATATCCTAACTACCACATCCTCTGATAGTTTAGGTAAAGCTAAACCGTCTAATAAGATATAAATATAGCCCAACTAGTCTCATCCACGCAAACCCAAGTCACACGCTCATATACTATCGTAAACGAGTATACATATGTATATAGGGAATATATATATATATATATCTACACGTATATATATATAAATACACAACATGAGTCTCTAAAACTCGTACTCCAAGTACCCAGCACCAGTAGTCTACACTACTCTCATCAACGTACACTAAGTACACGATACTAAGATCCATTCTAACAAATCGCCAATTACTCACAACACAATTCAGAAGATCCAACCGAGGAGATCACACTCACCTCTAATATCCACAAGGAAACAAAATCCACCAATAGTACCAAGGAAGGCTCAAATCCTACACCCCGATAACACAGGAAGGAAAACACCCACGTCCTTGCGTACTAACACAACCATCATCAATATATATATATATATTTATACAATATATATATATAACAAATCTCATCCCACTCCTAGAGGAATCTACCTCTCAGGAACTAGATCACCTCAATCACATCTATTCCTCGATACCATAAGTCACATCATCACATTAACCTCATAATACTATCACCAATATATATATATATATACATATATATATATATAACAAACCTCAATTGCTATCTCCAACAATGTCAATTAATCACCAACGCTCTCACTAAGGATATGAAAAACCACGTAAGAGTCAAGAACCCAAGCAAGGGAAAAGGAGTCCCAATGCTACACCAACAGATAACCGAGACACAATGTCAAGGTTAAGAATACCCAAACAAGGAAAGAACATCACGAATGAACCAGAAAGGAACACCACAAGTGGACAAGGGAACCAAAAGCGAATGGCCGAGTATGAAAGTAAATAAAAGAGGAATCCCAAGGATTTCCATAGTTTTTAAGAAAAAGGTTTTTAAAACTCAAACCATTTCATTCGGCATCCATGCCCCTAACAAGTGAAAAACCCCAATCACCTAGATGGTGACATCAACAACCCAAAGAAAAGGAAAGGCAACACTATAAGTGTGCACTGAACAACACCAAGCCTCCTAACCGAGACTTAGAACGATCCGAAGAAAAGGTGAAACAAGAAACCACCTTTCAAAATACTACAAGTCGAGATTTTGAGAAAGAAGTCTCAAAATCTCAGAATCTCTGGACAAGTGATAAAATAGTTTTCTTTTTAGAAATCACACAGTAAAAATGACCGTCTTGCCCCCGGTCTCCGTCAGTCGCCATCACAGGCTTTTAAAAGTTGAAAATCATTTCAAAGAAGATCTCAAGATCATTTTATAAGTATTAAAACTGTTCGTTTATTCGGGGGTAGGCGAAAACGGGTTTTTCCTTTTAAATACAAAAGTTTACATTCAAAACTTAGAAAGCACCGTTTTCGAAATGACAGCCACATAAGAATGAACAACTCCACGGATTCCTATAATGCCCAAAAGGACAATAAAGGAAGAACAACACGTTGGACTCACGGAAGACCACCATCCGTTTCCAACTCCACCAAATCAAATGATACCACGAGGAAGAGGTTCGGCACCACGCCGTAACCAAGGAATCTAGGAATGACATACAAGTCAACGACCACGTACTAGTGTACAAAACACCGTACAAGGAATGCTTAGGGGAATGAACTAAGCACAAGAACCGAGACTGTCAAGCTACGGTACCTCGAGTACTAAATAAATCCCTAATCATAACCCCTTCTCATCAATCAAAATCTCACACAACTCATCACTCGCCTCCTCTAAGGCCTCAATTATCAATTGATACAAAAATCATCCCTAACCTCACATCTTCAAAAGAGTTCACACAACTAACCACGATCACCAAACTACTAACCACAATCACAGGGCTACTAACCACAATCACAAGGCTGCTAACCACAATCTCTAAGGCTACTAACCACAATCTCTAAGGCCTCAACTCAAGTCAAGCCTACGGTCCACCGCTAGCCTCCGCTAGCCACATGAATCACTATGCCAACACGCATAACCTCCCCCAAGGGTACTAAGGTATACAACAACAAGTATAAATATATTCGTTTCATTTATACTTATTAATCATGGCATATTATCATTTTCTTCCACATTAATTACTTTCAACTGAGCATTTATAAAATATGAATTTAATTTACAATATTCATAAATAGCATGCTCCAACAACACATGTAATATAACACATATACATGTCAAACGAGATCACATAAATAATAGGCAGTGTAATGTGACTCAACACTCCCCGTGATACTCACACACAACACACCCTTCCCAAGGGTAACGGATACAAACTCTGTCCACTCATCATAGTGTAGAGTTACCACACCGACCTTTCCCAAGTGATTTTTCTCTCTATCACTTCAACAGGGAAGACGGTTGTACGAGAGTCCAACATGCAACTCCGTACGCCATGACTACCCTTGAGTCAAGAACATGACCCTCTACCTGGACTCCTAACTCACATTTGCCGGCTTTTTAGTTCCGTAGGCGTGATACCTCCTGACCAGTTGTTGTGATGATCTGACACAAACGTCTACTCGTGCCCCACGCACAAAGGAAGTAAACCACACCAAATGAACTCTCTCTGCCAATGGTGAAACCGTGCACTACATGCACCAACACCCATGTGCTCACACGACATGGTGTACAATCAAATCATATCTCAATCATAAATATGTAATACATCATATTTATAAAAATACCCACATGGTAATATAAATCTCAAAATCTCTTTTCATGCTTTAAAATACAATAAAGCATTTAAATCATATGAAAACAATTTCATATATAACTCATATTTTCAAAAATATATTTTCTTAATTCTTTAGAAAATATTTCAATTTCCCTTATCATTTCTTTAAAATAATTTAAACAGATAATCCACGTAATAAAAAGGAACCTAGAATAGCGTCTAAGTCTCTCACGTCCAACGTTTACAAATCTTCTAGCTCATTTAATTCTCAAAGGAATTTCTAAGTCGTCTATTCCTATTCAATTCAATTAGGAATATATTTAATCTCGTAGGAAATAATTTAATTAATTTTCTTAAATTAATTCCTAAGTCCAATTCCGATTCTAAACGAATTATAGATATTTAAATTAACGATTTAATATATCTATAATAAATTAAATAAGGGTTTGCACACCCAAAACTACTTCAATAATGTGGAGTGAGAAATAAAGTTTCCCACCTAATTATACGTTACCGAACAGTCCGAAACAACACAGTATCGGCGCCCGAACTCGAAGCCCGCCGACCAAAATCGTCCGATAATTATTTCGAATATATCGAAATGTCCGTCTTGACAACCTATACGATATATACGAAGCCCATTAATAATCGATTAATTAATTGGGTTAAATCTAAAATACCCCAAACGAAAACTATAACCTATAAATGCAATTTTTGGGCAAATCGTTCATCCTAAATTCACGAAATTAATATATGATGAATACTACGTATATACGGAGCTACTCACCGAAAATCGGCTCAAACCGATCACCGGAAGGTCGCCGAAAAATTGACCGAAGCTTCGGCCGGACTCCCCTGTCGCGCGAACAGCACTGGCCGTCCCTGGCGCCGCCACCTGCACGACCACCACCCAGCTCGCCGAGCCTTGCCCTTGCGCCACCAGCCGCCGTCGACCACAGCCACTGCGAACCGCCACCGAACCGCCGCTGCTACGCACTACAACCAGTCGCGCAGCTCAGCCAACTCTCACTCTTTCCCGCCATGGCCGGCGACCTCACTCTCAGTGTGTGGACGTTCGTCCATGAAGAGGAGAAGGTTTTGTGGCCTGGTCTGTTGAGAAGAGAAGATGAGGAGAATCAGGCGCCAGCCGTGGATAAGAAGGTGGTATGAGACGCTAGGTCGTCATCCTCCCTTATACAGATACACGTATATATCTATATATATTTTTATATATATATTTATTTAATATATATATATATCCTAAAATTGAATTTTGTATAACCTAATTGTCAATAGGCTCATGTGACATGCCATGTGACCAAAAGAAATAAATGTGACAATAGCTTCCCAAATTATAATACTAGCCCTCTATTTATCCATAATTACGAAATAACTCCCAAAACTATATATATATAATTACAATTAAATATATATATATATACGATAAATCCCAATAAATACCGGGAGCCTCGAAATAATATTGCGTCAACCCGTAAGTCCGCAGGACGCCAAATAACCAAATTAGTCCGAAAGAAATACACCGGTTTAGGAACCCGACAACCGGAACACCGAGAAAGTAATTTAATACGCTTCACACCGGTTCCGTAAAAGTACTAATACCGTAACCGAAATAATCGAAACGATATCGTGTAGTCGAGAATAGGAATTCGCGTAGTCGTCAAAGAGAAACCGTAAAGTCATCCGGTCAACTTTAAAAGTAAATGCGAAAACTTTACAGGTATCAAATACCAAGAATAAATAATACGTCACGAACAAGTGACGTCATTAATGAAATTAAATTAAAATTAATTTCAGGAAAAAGGAATATAACACGGGGTGTTACAACCCATATGCCCAAACACTTCACCCCTTATTACAATATATATATATATATATATATATATATATATATATTACGAAAATTACAATTTAATTTTTTTTCTTTATAATATAATTTGTATATATAATTACGAAAATTAAAATTACGAAAATATATATATATATAATTTGTAAAAAATATATAAAATTTGAAAAAACATATAAAATTCGAAAAAATATATAAAATTTGAAACAATATATAAAATTAAAAAAAAACATATAAAATTCGAAACAAATATATAAAATTCGTAAACAATATACAAAATTCGAAAAACATATAAAATTCTAAAAAATATATAAAATTCATATATATATATATAAAGTGTGACTGAAGTTTAAGTGGACAAGCCTCAAAGTCATTAGCCAAAGTAATGGATCATTTCCAACTCTCTGCAGAGCTATTTCAATGGCCACGATGGCGACACATGCCCCACGATGGTGACCGAAAACGGAATCGAACCGATACTTTATTAAAATATTTTAATCAAAATTAAATATATTTGCATCAAAATTATAGGTTCGGTTCCGGTTCTCATTTTTAAAGAACCGAAAGTATCGGTTTGATTCTGGTTTCGATCGGAATCAAAATCGAACCGCATCGTGAATATATTAATATTTGAATCAAAATTAACGGTTCGGTTCCGGTTCTCATTTTTAAAGAACCAAAAGTATCGGAACCGAACCGTTAATTTTGATCCAAATAAAAATTTACTTTCGATTATTTAAAAATGAGAACCGGAACCGAACCGTTAATTTTGATCCAAATAAAAATTTACTTTCGGTTCTTTAAAAATGAGAACCGGAATCGAACCGTTAATTTTGATCCAAATATTAATATATTTAATTTTGATTAAAATATTTTAATAAAGTATCGGTTCGATTCCGATTTCGGTCACCATCGTGGGGCATGTGTCGCCATCGTGACCATTGAAATAGCTCTGCAGAGAGTTGGAGATGATCCGTTACCTTAACTAATGACTCTGAGGCTTGTCCACTTAAACTTCAGTCACACTTTATTTATATATATTTGAATTTTATATATTTTTTAGAATTTTATATGTTTTTTGAATTTTATATATTGTTTACGAATTTTATATATTTGTTTCGAATTTTATATGTTTTTTTTTAAATTTTATATATTGTTTCAAATTTTATATATTTTTTCGAATTTTATATGTTTTTTCAAATTTTATATATTTTTTACAAATTATATATATATATTCATAATTTTAATTTTTGTAATTATATATACAAATTATATTATAAAGAAAAAAAATTAAATTGTAATTTTCGTAATATATATATATATATATATATATATATATATATATTTTGTAATAAGGGGTGGAAGTGTAATTAGTAATTTCAGAGGGGTGAAGTGTTTGGGCATATGTGTAATTTCACACTTTATATATATTACCCTAATGTAATAAGTGAAACAATTAAAGGGGCATTCTAGTCATTTCACCAGCCCAGGGGGTGTCATTGCAATGAAGTTGAAACCTCAGGGGGTGTGAGTGCCAAAACATCATTGACTGTATTTTGATTGCCATTGACCCTAACCTCAGGGGGTGTCAATGCAAATTACCCAAAAATCAATAGTAAAATGAAACTATTGCACTTTATTTGGTCAAATCTTACAATATGATTATGATGGGATTTTGGAAAAAATTTGCCCTAATAGAAATGTTAGTTTGTTTTCGAATATTTATTTTCACAATTTCATCGGATTTTTTTTTCCTAAGCTATTACTCAGAATTTAATCCTATAACTTGTGTGGTATGTGTTTGAAGTTTTTTCCAGACAATTGACTGGTTTGGTCGGTAATTGTATCAGTTATATAGCATTGTAATGAATGGTTCATAGGGTTATGTCATTTTGTCCACAACTCTAAGATTACATTAAAATCTATTACTTCAACCCCTCATATTTTCCAGACTGACCCACCACTTCCCATCATTAACTGCTGTTAAATTTTCTTTTTGTTACTATAACAATTGAGTTTTCACTGCTGTTACAATACTCACACACCCCTTCAAATACCCACTATGAAGCTCCATTTTCTAACTCTCAGTGACACAGTGGTAAATTCAGGTCTAGCTTCAAAGCTTGAGGTCACCACATTCACTTCATAGTTCATACTTCATACCACTTGTTATTGAAGACTAGGTGGTTTTAGGTTTCAATGGATACCCAGCTAAGGAAGCTGCCAAATCAAAAGTCCTTTGCAGATGGAATCAACTTAGTGTTAATTGTGTAGAGAACAATAAATCCTTTCAGATGCCTAAAGTTTTATTGGAAAACGAGAAAATAATTTGTAATGTGAAAGAAAAGAAACTAAAAATTGTATAAATGGGAAAGGATGACGTAATTTGGAAAAATAAAGTTAGGAGCCGGAGAAAGATTAGAAGTATTTAGGTTGACATTAGATTTTTCTCTGAATGACACTGACTCTTAATACCTGTGTCAAATAAATCTTGGCACCTTTTTTGGAGTCCTCTATTTTGTTGTGCCCTACGACTGAATCTACTCAAACCAAACACACACACACACAGATAATGATCTACGCGGTTCTCCAAAAACGGGTATGTTCACGGAGGGGTAACTCAATATATTCACAGGAGTTTCTCTCCACCCTCACACCGCTCTTACAGAGCTCTCACTTGAGCTTACTTTTACAACATGTATATGTCTTTATATATAGGCTAATAATAAGAGAAAGCCAAATTATTCACTTGTTGAAATGTGGCAGAGATGGTGAACAAATGGTTCACGCATGCTTTGTTGAAAACTTTTATTCATGCATGTGGAGAGGTGACATGGCTTGGAAGCTTCCTCAACTATCAAATGGGCTTGATTCATCCTTGAGTCATTCCTACATAGGGTTAATTTCAGTATACCCCCCTATACTATTCAATTTAATCAACTAATCTCTACTGTGTCAATTTTGCCCCTTATACTATTCAATTTCATCAATATGCCCCCTCACCTCTCAAAATGCCTAAACTACCCTCAATAATATAAGGGAGTTTAGTGAAATTAATAGTATAAGGTCGTTTAGTGAATAATTTCGGAAAAAATAATATATACTTTTTGCAAAAAAAAATTTTGAAAAAATATTATATTTTGTTCCAAAATATGAATTTGTTTTTCGAAAAATATTTTTTGTGCGAAAAAGTATATATTATGTTCCAAAATATGAATTTGTTTTTCAAAATATGAATTTTTTTTTCAAAAAATATTTTTTTTGCAAAAAATATATATTATGTTCCAAAATATGATTTATTCCTGAAAAATAATTTTTTGCGAAAAATATATATTATGTTCCAAAATATGATTTTATTTCCTAAAAATATTTTTTTTTGCGAAAAAGTATATATTATGTTCCAAAATATGAATTTTTTTTTCGAAAAATAATTTTTTTGCAAACAATATATATTATGTTCCAAAATATGATTTTGTTTTCGAAAAATATTTATTATGTTCCAAAATATATACTATTATGTTCCAAAATATGATTTTTTGCATAATAGTATATATTTTTTGCAAAAACATTATGTTTCGGAAAAGATCATATTTTGAAACATAATAGTATATATTTTTTGCAAAAAAAAATATTTTTCAAAAAAAATTCATATTTTGGAACATAATATATATTTTTTGCAAAAAAATTATTTTTCGAAAAAAAATTCATATTTTGGAACATAATATATACTTTTTCGCAAAAAAAATATTTTTCAGAAAAAAAATCATATTTTGGAATATAATATATATTTTTCGCAAAAAATTATTTTTCAGAAAAAAATTCATATTTTGGAACATAATATATATTTTTTGCAAAAAAATTATTTTTCGAAAAACAAATTCATATTTTGGAATATAATATATACTTTTTCGCAAAAAAAATATTTTTCGAAAAAAAAATTCATATTTTGGAACAAAAGTATATATTTTTTTCCGAAATAATTCAGTAAACCCCCTTATACTATTAATTTGACTAAACCCCCTTATACTATTGAGGGTAGTTTAGGCATTTTGAGAGGTGAGGGGGCATATTAATGAAATTGAATAGTATAGGGGGTAAAATGGACACAATAAGGGTTAGTTGATGAAATTGGATAGTATAGGGGGGTTTACTGAAATTAACCCTTCCTACATATTTCAATTTGTGGGTGTTGTGATGAAAATTCAACTTACGTGTCATCAAATTCATCAACTTTCAAATAATCTGTTCTTGGGATTATGGTACAAGACTTCTCCGTGGATAGGGCTGCAAACGAACCGAGCCGAGCCGAGCTTTGGAATGTTCAAGCTCGGTTCATTTACTAAACGAGCCTAGAAAATGTGTTCAAGCTCGGCTCATTTGCTTAACGAACGAGCCCGAGCCGAACGCCAGATTTAACGAGCCGAGCCCGAACTTGTTCACGAACAACTCGTTTCAGTGCAACATATATTAATCTTCCTAATAGTTGTCTGGATTGAGTTGTTGCATGTCTGTTTTAACATATTTTCACTAGTATAATTTTTTATGAATGAATTTTATGTTATCACCGCCTAATTTCTATAATCTTTTCACAATAATCTTCATAATATGTTCAATTTGAACACTTTCTTTTGTCAAATATAATATAATTTTACTATTTAACTTAGACGAGCCTGTTTACGAGCTTAGTAATGTTCAAGCTCGGCTCGTTTACTAAACGAGCCTAAAAATTATGCTCAAGCTCGGTTCGTTTACTAAACGAACGAGCATGAACCGAGCTCTCAACGAGCCGAACCTGAGCCTGCTCACGAACGGCTCGGTTCATTTGTAGCCCTACGTGGAAAGTCCTTTGCAGAGCTTGGAGTTAATTGAGTAGAGAACAATAATACTATGAGATGCTTAAATTTTTAATTGAAAAATGAGAAAATAATTAATCACGTGAACAAAAAACTAATAGTTGTATAATAAGTGGGAATGTGTGGCGATGAAAATTCAAGTCCCGTGTCATTCCATACTCAGGCCCACATGAGGTTGACTTTAGTGCACACA
Organism: Cornus suecica; assembly: GCA_963922005.1. Lineage (NCBI taxonomy): Eukaryota > Viridiplantae > Streptophyta > Magnoliopsida > Cornales > Cornaceae > Cornus > Cornus suecica. Next base: position 19,568,173 of record OY998239.1, on the reverse strand, counting down.
CATTTAGAAATTCTAATGCTTAGTTATCAATCCTTTTAATAATGTTTCTGATCAGAAACACTCTAATGCTAATGGAGACCTTTATTTTCATCATCTTTTACTCACAAATCTCATTCTCAGTCTTAGAATTCTCCACTGCAGCTGATGCATTAACTCCATATCAATCACTCACCAAGGGTGAGAGTTTAGTATCTTCAGGCCAAACCTTCGAACTAGGCTTCTTTTCTCCCAGTGGTTCAAATAACCTGTTCTTGGGATTATGGTACAAGACTTCTCCTCAAACTGTGGTGTGGGTTGCCAACAGAAAAAACCCAATCACAGACTCATATGCAAACTTAACTATCAACAGCGACGGAAATCTCGTGCTCATCAATTCCACAGAAGGTGTCATCTGGTCCTCAAATTCTTCAAGAACTCCACAAAATTCGTCGGTTGCGAAGCTACTGAATTCAGGTAATCTTGTCCTAAAATGGAGTAGTACTGATATTGATGCAGAAAGTAACTATATATGGCAGAGTTTTGATTTCCCATCAGACACACTTCTACCTGGAATGAAGCTTGGTTGGAACTTAAAGACTGGCCTAAACAGATTTTTGACATCATGGAAAGATGCCACTGATCCATCTCCTGGTGACTTCACTTATGCAGTTGAGATTATTGGGTTGCCTCAGTTTGTTGTGAAAAAGGGATCATCAAAGAAGATTTCCCAATCCGGGCCATGGAATGTGGTTCGATTCAGTAGTCCTGGATTTAGGTGGAATCAGGTTGTTAGACCAAGATTTGTAGCCAATGCAGACGAGGTGTATTTTAGTTATGAGTCTATCCAAGACTCATCTATTACAAGACTTGCACTGACTGAAACAGGTATGCTGCAACGCTTGATCCTGAATGAAGGGAGCTCCGAATGGGTTCTTATGTATACATTGCAGAAGGATCTTTGTGATGATTATGGACGATGTGGTGCCAATGGTATTTGCAGGATTAACAATTGGCCAATTTGTGAGTGTTTGGAGGGTTTCATTCCGAAATCAGAGCAAGAATGGGGCCAGCTTATTTGGTCTGGCGGATGCATAAGGAGGACCTCATTGGATTGCCAGAAAGGAGAAGGATTTGTGCGACTCAGAAATGTGAAATTGCCGGACATGTTAGAGTTTTGGCTGAAGGAGAGTCTGAATCTCAAGGAATGTGAGGCGGAGTGCTTGAAGAATTGTTCTTGCGTGGCTTATGCTAATTCTGATATAAGCGGAGGAGGCAGTGGCTGCTTGATTTGGTTTGGCAATTTGGTCGATATGCGAGACTTTAATGAATACAATGGCGAACAATATATCTACTGCGGAAGGCTTAAAATAAAATGTTTAGGACTTATGTCTAGAATTTCCTTTATTTATGCTTTTATGAAGGCATGCCTAGCAATTGAAGGTTTAGGACTAACGAGGAACTAACCTTTGTCATAAACATAGAGCATAACAAGAAAAGGAAGACACTGGTGCTGATTGTTGTGGTATCAACAGCTTCTGGGATGGTGGTCCTCAGCTTGTTAGCCTGGTGTATAATTAAGAAGAATAGAAAGAAAAGAGGTATACCTCCTCCTCTCTCTGGAATGCATTTTAATACGTCAAATTCAATTAATGTTACATGAATATTATACAGTTTATGCACTTGGATGGACATTTTTTAATTAATAAGTCTTCATTTCTTGGAAGGTTAGTAATTGCATTTATAACATGTTTTAATTCGTAGGTTTAAAATCCAAGAGTGAAGACATTGAGTTACCTTGTTTTGATATGATCACTGTTGCAAATGCCACTAATAACTTCTCTTCCACAAAAATGATCGGAGAGGGTGGTTTTGGTCCTGTTTATCAGGTTAAATAATCAACTCGTTTGGTTCGATATGTAATCAGGAGAGTGCATACTTATTAACATTTCTATTGGAATATTTGTAGGGTAAACTAAAAACGGGACAAGAAATAGCAATCAAGAGGCTTTCGAATAATTCTGGACAAGGTCTTCAAGAGTTCAAAAATGAAGTTATTTTGATTTCCAAACTTCAACACCGGAATCTTGTTAGGCTGTTGGGCTGTTGCACCGAAGGAGATGAGAGGATGCTAATATATGAGTACATGCCCAACAAAAGCTTGGATTATTTCATTTTTGGTCCGGTTCTCTTGACCATTTCTCTTATTTGACCAATTTCGTAGCGTTGTTTCTTCATTTATACAGCACAGTCCTCTCCCTTATTTTTTTTATTGATAATTGACGTAGAACTTATATTGAAAATTTCATGCAGATGAGAATAGAAGACTACAACTGTCATGGGAAAAGTGATTTGAAATTGTTATGGGCATATCACGAGGACTTCTCTACCTTCACCAGGACTCGAGATTAAGAATCAACCACAGGGATCTCAAAGCCAGCAATATTTTTCTAGATGAGGAACTAAATCCCAAAATTTCTGACTTTGGGACAACAAGAAGTTTTGGTCGAGATCAAATAGAAGCCATTACCAAGCGAGTAATCGGAACATAGTAAGTTCCGCAAGCAAATGCCAGATAGTACTTATTCATCATTTTCAAATGCTTAAATTTGCCAATTTTATGCAGTGGTTACATGTCACCCGAGTATGCCATCGATGGGAAATATTCGGCTAACTCTGATGTCTTTAGTTTTGGTGTGCTTTTGTTGGAGATAGTGAGTGGAAAGAAGAACTGGAGATTTCATCATCCTGATCACTACCATTCGCTTTTGGGACATGTATGGTGAATATATATATATATATATATATATATATATATATATATATATATATATATATATATGTTTTCATTGGAGCTTCTTATGTGAATTACTAAATTTGAGGAATGTGTTTGTTATAGGCTTGGTTGTTGTGGAATGAACATAGAACCTTGGAACTAGTGGATGCATCCTTGGAAAATTCCTACATTGAATCTCAAGTACTGAGATGTATTCAAGTTGGTTTATTATGCGTTCAGAAATTACCAAAAGACAGACTAACCATGTCATCGGTAGTGTTCATGTTGGGTAATGAGGGAGTGACATTGCCTCAACCTAAACAGCCCGGTTTCTTCGTCGAACGAAGTTCCATTGATGCAGAGGCATCAGCAGGAGAGGAATGCCATTCTGTAAATGTCTTGACAATAACAATAATGGAATCCAGATAGAAGATGCACCTGTTTTTGAAGTCAAATTTTGGTGAAAGCTTTGACTGGTATTCAAGGACTGTAATAAATGGATAAAGTCAAGTGGGTTCACTACTTGACTTTATTCTCATTTTTTAATTATTTCTATTTGAGAGATTTTGATTTTTGCTATCTGATATCAGATTTGACCATGGACTGTTTTTTTCTTTTTCTTTTTTAATAAGGAATTCAATTTAGCTTTAATATGGTAGAAGATGAACCAAATGTAATGAACTTCAGGCAACAATAATTGGTTATCACAGGTTTTAATTTAGTCTCCTAAGAAAATATTGACTACATTTGCTGGGACTATTTCAAATGTCTATCATTACAACATTATAACCTTTGTAATACATTTCTGGATTTGAGAAAGAGCTATGTTTAAAATCGCTTAGTAAAGAAATAATGACTGTGGGGCTTAGGGATTTTCATTAATTTGGTGATCAAAGGAAAATATTTTGAACTGAAATTTTTTTTCGTTTTTAATTTTTTATATATATATTTTACAATGAACGAAAAAAATATAATTTATACCAAAAAAATATCTAATTGGAAAGTTAAAAATATTGATGCATTAATTTTTTATTTCGGCATAAATCATTGTTTTTATAGTAAAATATAAAAAAAAAAGTTTAAAACGAAAAAAAGTTATCACTTGTAGTTCAAAAAAATTCACTACAAGTTATCACTTGTAGTGAATTTTTTTTTTCTAAAATTTTACTTTCTTAAATATATATTTTCTCTATTTTAATTTGGTACTTTTCTCATTGGAAATTGATACTTGGCCCTATAGCAGGCAATTTCTGACACGAAATAACACGTTTGACACGATTATATTTATTGTTATATTTATTTACAGATTTTTTCTGTTCTATAATTGGTCATGGATTGAAATATATTAATAAACTATTACCGAATGGTGTCAAATTCAATTTCAATTTAATTTTTATTTTTGATAGGAGTTATAGAGTTTAAGTAGGATAAGTATTAAATCTATTTTTTCTGTTCTATAATTGGTCATGGATTGAAATATATTAATAAACTATTACCGAATGCTGTAATTCTACTTTGGCCCCCTCAAATTTCAAATTTTCCAATTACACCCCCTTGACTTTGATTTTTGTCCAACTTAGATCCCCTCTGCAATGATGTCACCCTTTGAACAATATGTAAAATGACTAATTTTCCTCACGATATACGAGTTTTTTTCCTTGAATATAATATTCATAGGCAAGGAAATAATTGCATAAATTACCATTAGTAAAGTTGACATCCGTCAATCTCAAGGGATGTAACTGGAATTCTAAAATTCGAGAGAGTCATAATAAGATTAGTGCAAACGTTAGGAGCTGAGAATGATTAGCCCTAACAACGGGACAAGAAGTGCTACCTCTGTCCCATATTAATTGTCCATTATTGCAATTTTACTTGTCCCAAAATACTTGTCTAGTTCGAATTCCAATGCAATTTAACTTTTCACTTTCCCCAACTACCCTTCTTCCACTAACTTTAAACAAATACCGGACCCACCATAATACTATATCATTAAGGGCAAAAATGGAAATTGCACATCAACCCAAATCAATAAAATGTTAAAAAATCTAAATTGGACAAGTATTGTGGGACGGAGGGAACAACAATCAAGAAGCGTTCGAATAATTGGGGACAAGGTCTACAAGAGTTCAAAAATGAAGTGATTTTGATTTCCAAACTTCAACACCGGAATTTGGTTAGGCTGTTGGGCAGTTGCATTGAAGGAAAATAGAGGATGCTAATATATGAGAACATGCCCAACAAAAGCTTGGACTATTCATATTTGGTAAAGTTCTCTTTGATCATTTTATTCGTAGGACCAATTTCGTAGTGCAACTTATGCATTTATCCAGCAGAGCTCTCTTCTCAATTATTAAAATGTTAACTGATGTAGAACTTATATGGAACTTTCTTGTTTTGCAGATCAGAGGAGAAGATTACAACTTTCCTGGCAAAAGCGACTTGAAATTATTTTGGGCATATCAAGGGGAATTCTCTACCTTCACCAGGACTCGAGGTTAAAAATAATTAATAGGGATCTCAAAGCCAACAACATTTTACTAGATGATGAACTCACTCCCAAAATTTCGGACTTTAGGATAACAAAAAGCTTTGGGAGGGATTAAGTGGAAGCACTAACAAGACGAGTAGTCGGAACATTGTAAGTTGGTTCAAACATATGTCATATTGAGAGAGTACTTCTTCATGATCTTCAAATGCTTAAATTTGTAAAATTTTGTGCAGTGGTTACATGTCACCAGAGTATGCCATTGACAGGAAATTTTCAGTAAAATCCGAGTTGTTTAGTTTAGGTTTGCTTATATTGAAGATAGTGAGTGGCAAGAAGAACGTGAGTGTAAGAACATTTTTATAATTGGTATGTTTAGTTAATAACCATGTTGGATGGATTAGGTATTTTGGTTAAAGTTTGGGAGCATAAATTCGCAAAATATTTAATTATTAAAATTCAGGAACCATCGAATGATCGGTGGAATTCTTGATCGATCGGCAGCGCCAACATTAGAATTCGTACGAAAATATACTAGCAGAATTCTGACTCCTTGTACAAGCATATTGAGGGACAGACTGGTTCATTCACAGCTATTACTTAATCCTCACACCAAGACTTTTTGGAGTGCAAACAAAGAAATATCATTCCATAATTGAAGACTTATTTCTCTATAAATATGGGTAGATATTGAGAAGAGAAGAGATATTTTTGATAACTCCGCAATTCTTCCACAGAAAATATCTTTCTGCAGGCAATGAGAGAGATAGAGAAAAATATTGATTGATCATTCATCTTCTAGGTTTCTCTAATTTTTGGGGTTTTCCATTTGTGCAACAACAGTTGTGATTTTTATACATAATTAGATGACCTAGATACTCAAAAATCTACACACCATCTGTTGCATTATGTGTGCTTTGATCCGTAAGAAGCAGAGCCGTCAGAGTACGGAGATCGGAGCAGGAGGCTTCGTGGTAGTGCGAGTGAATCAACAACTTTCAGACGCCGAGTGTGGAACGGCAAATCCGGAGCTATTGTAAGTCCCGTCTTCATAGAGTCTGTATAACTCTTGATTCATAGTACATCGATACCAGAGGGTATCCGTGGTTTTTACTTGGAGTTTTTTCCAAGGTTTTTCACGTAAAAAATCTGTGTGTTATTTTACTGCTTTTAATTTTGTTATTATATTATTATTGTTTGATTAATATAATTTGATATAATTTGTGTAGAAAAATATGTTGGGAAATATTTAAAAAGAACAGTCTGCACACTGTTCCCGAATTTTGCGTTTAGAATTCTTCGAACGATCGGGGGATTAATTGATCGATCGGTGGTAGTAGATCCGTACTAAGCGAACGATAGTTTAGTGGTGTGATCAATCTGTGGGATACACGATCGATTGGTGGCACAAGTGATCGATCAGTGGGATACGCAATCGATCGGTGGCACAAGTGATCGATCAGTGGGATTCGCAATCGATCAGTGACAAATTACGAAAACTCATTCACAAACTATCGGTGGCACAACGATCGATCGGTGGGATATGCGATCGATCGGTGGATCAACAATACGTTTTATTATATATTGCAATAATATTTTGACTCACACAATTTTGGGTAACTATCATATCCTACGTATCACAATATTGATTTTAGGACATCACTGGTTGATTATTCTCAAAAAAGTTTCTTTTTGTCTAGAAAATTCTTTTTAATAAAAATTAATTATTTTTATTAAAATAAAAATAATTTTAATATAAATCAAATATTATAATTAATAATTCATCATTTTTATTAAGGATATATTTTTAATTAAAAACTATTTTATCTTTGATAAATATTATCAGTATAAGAAAAGTTTTTTATGACCTATTTATTCTGAATAAAATTAAATATTCTGCAAATAATTTTAATTGGTCATTAAATTTATTAAAAGCCTATTCACCCCCCTCCCCCTCTAGGCTTTGTTCACCGTCTTCTAGGTAATTTCATGGAGATTTCATCATCCTGATCACTACCATTCGCTTTTGGGACATGTATGGTGATATATATATGTATATGTTTTTACTGGTCCTTCTTAAGTAAATTACTAAAATCGAGTAATGTGATTGGTATAGGCTTGGTTGTTGTGGAATGAAGACAAAGCCCTCGAACTTGTGGATCCATGTTTAGAAAATTCATTCATTGAATCTCAGGTACTAAGATGTATTCAAGTGAGTCTACTATGTATTCAGAAATATCCAGAAGACAGACCAACCATGTCCTCAGTAGTTTTCATGATGGGAAATGAGGGGTGGCATTGCCTCTACCCAAACTGCCTGGTTTCTTCATAGAAAGAAATCTCAATGATGGTGAGAAATGTTATACCGGAGATACATTGACAATGACAACAATGGAAGGCAGATAGAAGATGTTCCTCTTATTTTCCTTACAGTATGTTTTTCTCGACATTAAGGCTACGTTTGGTACAGTTGAATGAAATGGAATGCAAGTGGGAATGGAATGAGAATGAGAATGAAATGAAATAATCATTCTCATTCTATTGTTTAGTTGTCAGTATGAAGCACATTAGAAATTGAATGAACTTGAATTTATTTTTTCCAAAAATACCCTTCTTAGTATTAAATATAAAATTTTAAAAAATATTATTATTTTTTAATTTTTTTACAAAAAAAAAATGTTAAAATGTTACGGGAATAGTATTGACAGGCAATGAAGGTGGCGATGGTGGTGGTGGAGAAATGGCGGTGGCGGTGGCTTAGTTTTTTGAAATGTGAGAGGGTTGTTTAAGTAATTTTATATTTTAAAAGCATTACTAAAGGAATGGAATGGGCATTCCATTACTTTAGTAATGGAATGAAAATCCATTCCCAAGAATGAAATTTCATTCCTTGAGAATGGTCATTCTCATTCATTATGTTGTACCAAATAAATGAATGGAATGAATGGGCATTCCATTCCTACATACCAAACATGACATAAGAGTTAAAAGAAAATATAAATGAAAAGATCGGGGCAAAGCCTCAGATACCAGAGAGAGAGAGAGAGAAAGAGAGATAAACTGAGTTTTGTAATGTATGTATATACATAGATGGTTTTGTTTATGGAGGTCACATATTATAATATTCTCATATGTTACTAATTTTGTTTAAGAACTTCATTTTCCCTTACCAAATGAAATTGACTATTGATTGAACTGCATTAGATTATTTATGTGCCTTAGAATTAAGAATTTTGTCCAAGTCTAAGATGAACCTACCCAGGTCCGTGGTGGCAGCCGCCGCCACTAAATTTTTATATTAATATTTAATTGTGGACAACCTACATTGATGTTTGCTTGAATGATGTGGTTTGAGAATTAGGGTTTTGTGATTGGATTAAAATTGAAGTTTTCATAATTAAATATTAATTTATCAATAAATCCACAAAAAGCCTATTCACCCCCTCTAGGTTATTTTCACCATCGTCTAGGTAATTTCAATATAGAAACTTGACTATCAACAACGATGGAAATCTCATGCTCATCAATGCTATAAAGGGTGTCTTATGGTCATCAAATTCTTCAAGAGCAATAGATGGCGTGTTTGTTGTTCAGCTATTGAATTCCCATCGGACACACTTTTACCCGACATGAAGTTGGGATGGAACTTAAAGATTGGCCTAAATAGATATTTGACATCATGGAGAGATGCCACCGACCCCTCTCCCGGAGACTTCACTTATGGAGTTGATATTACCGGGTTGCCTCAGCTTGTTCTTTGAAATGGATCATCAGAGGAGATGTTCCGTACCGGTATATGGAATGGAGTTCGATTTGGCAGAGTAGGTATGCAGTGAGTGCGATTAGTATGTTGACAATGCCTCTTCCTGGGTGAAGGGAGCTCCGAATGGGGTGTTATGTATACAGAACTGAATGATGCCTGCGACAATTATGGACAGTGTGGGGCAAATGGTATTTGCAGAATTAATAATAATCCAATATGCGATTGGTTGGATGGGTTCATTCCCAAATCACAAGGAGAATGGAACCTGCTTAATTGGACCAGCGGATAGACCTGTCAACGGGTTGGATTCGGATCGGATCTGTCCTGATCCGATCCGAATCCGATAAGCTTATATCCGATCTGATCCGATCGGATAACCCGATGGATTTTCACTTAATTGATCCAAATCCGAATTTTTTTATTTTCGGATATCCGATCCGATTAGATAAAAAAAAATTTATTTTATTTTTGTGTTATTTTTTAAGAATATTAAACACTAAATTATATATTTTACAATCAATGCTTATAATACATGACTGTAAAAACATAAAAATGAAAAAGCGAAAAAAAAAATTGAAACATAATTAAGTATACTATTTAATATTTACATATTAATAACGTAATATATATGTGTATATATAAAATTAATCGGATCGGATTAGCATAAATTCAAATCCAATTTGTTAAGAAATCGGATTATCGGATTCGGATCCTAATCGGGTTATCGGATTTTATTTTCAATCCATATCCGGCTATTTGGATCGGATTCGGATCAAAATCTAATCCATTGACAAGTCTACCAGCGGATGTGTGAGGAGGACATCACTGGATTGCCACAAAGGAGAAAGATTTGTGGGACTCAAAAATGTGAAATTGCCAGACCTTCTTGAGTTTTGGCTGAATGAGAGTCTGAACATTATGCATTGCGAGACAGAGTGCTTGAAGAATTGTTCTTCTATGGCTTATGCTAATTCAGATATCAAGGGAGGAGGCAGTGGTTGTTTTATGTGGTTTGGTGATTTAGTAAATATTCGAGACTTTGATTACTTCGGCCAGCAAGATATCTACATACGGATGCCAGCTTCTAAACTCAGTGAACATTTTTGTTTCTAATACTATATAATATTCACATTCCGCTATTACTCTTTTGAATTTCAGATTCTTTCTCCAAAATTCAAATCAGTTTGTTTGCTTGAATCTTAGTAGATATGTTTCAATCTACCTAGCAATTAGGTTGGTATCAATGATATATCAGTTTCAATTATGATGATATTTGTTTATTGAAATGAATTATCGGGGACTCATGTCTAGAATTTTTTTACCTTTACTACTAAGGAATACCCAGAAATGCAGTTTCTCGACCTGTGATAAACTAACTGTTAGGATCGGGTTTCACTTTTGTTACTCACACACCACATATACACACAAATCACACACACAAAGGACACGAGAGAATTATACGTGGTTCGGTCCAAGAATCGACCTACATCCACGGAGCACACACCACTTCACTAGTATAGAAGGAATTACAAAGAGGAGAGGTGGATCAACCGATACCACCCTCTCTGCACCATTCTCTCTAGCCCTCTACATCTTGCCTCACTGTCTTGGTGTTATTGTTATGCTTATCCTTTACATTGATTCTTCATGTATTTATAGTGGAAGAAGAGAAGATGGATCCAAATTTGTTGCCATAAATTTCCTTCGTCAGTGCCAAGCTGCCAAACGTTTCGGCCGTCAAAGTTTGGCCTTGGTTGGTGTGTAGTCTTGGGTCGTGCCAAACTTTAGGTGCTGTCTTTGACTCCACAAACCTAACAATCTCCCACTTGGAGACAAAGACGCTTCATCCGTGATAAACGAAAAATGGTGTGCTCACATCTTATCTTCAGTCTCGAAGATAATCTATGTCATAGTTAACAGGTCAGCTGGATTGCAAATTCCCTTGCTTGAATCCCGACTCTATCAACAAACCCTGTAACTGTACTCAGTTACATATCTTCATTTGTAGTAGACAATGATACCCCATATATTTTTCAATATCTACTTCACTGCCTCCCAATGATGCTTCATGGGATCAACCTACTCAAAGCTCCCACTACATGAGCAATATTTGGTATCATTTGTTGCTTACTACACTTGGCCTATACCTTGCAACCTCTGTTGCTCCAGGCCCCTGTCTTGCGACCTCTGTCACGTCTAACTGTGCCTTGCAATCTTTGTGGCGACTGACTCTGCCCCAACCATTGTCGCTCCTGGCTTCTCTGCCTTGCGATCGCTATCACTCTTGCAACCTTTGTTGCACCTGGCATATTTGTGACCTCAATCACGTACAACTCTACACCTGGCTTCTGCCTGAAAGACTTCTGTTCTCAATCGGTTTTACAAGGAATGGTTGACTCTCTTCTTCATAGTCAAGTCCAAGACTAGCGACAAACACCTCGAACTGAACCGAGTCGACCTGCCTAAACTCTAAAAAGATACCATCTTTTCCCCTACGCGTCATTTCCCTGAACCATTACCGAGACATTTTGTTAGACATCATGCTTCACTTCCCTATTCACTTCTTGGTTACAGACACTCCAACAACTGTATGTAACAGTCTCCCCTTTCTATATCTGCGACTACCCCCTCGCAGGCTTGAAGCAGATCTCATCTCCAAAGCTTGTCTCTTCCTTTTAATAATTTTTTTTTCATTTCCTTTTCCCCACCACTCATTTTTAATCATTTTTTTTACTCCATTCAAGTATGTCCCCCATACTCTTATCTAACTTGTCTCCTTTTTCTCTGCACAACTTCACATGCCAAGACTTTTCTATCCATGACCGAAATTCCTTCTTCCTCTTCAATTGACTCTCTTAATATCTACCCATCATCTCCACCTCTCAAATTTAGGTCAAGACTCAAGACTCTTTCTGTTTCAATATATATATATATATATATATATATAAATATTTTATAACTCTTATAACAGATACTTATATATATATTATGGAGAAAGGGTTGGTATGTATGTATACATACATTGTTACTTCTTTTTTTCTTCGAACAAGGGATCAGATGTGGCAACATCAACCAAACAAGAGAGAAGCCGGTTGTCTCTCTACAGTTCTGGAATTTGAGTTATGCAATGATAAGGACTGGAGTAGTGCGACGGCGGGGACTGGGAGCACGGTGGTTATGATCAGCTGGTGGTTGTGACGACTGTGTATTACTCATGGTGAGTAAACAAATAACCCTCACTTGTGCTCTGATACCAATTGTTAGGATCGGGTTTCACTTTTGCTACTCACACACCACATATACACACAAAGCACACACACAAAGGACACAAGAGAATTATACGTGGTTCGGTCCAAGAATCGACCTATGTCCACGGAGCACACACCACTTCACTAGTATAGAAGGAATTACAAAGAAGAGAGGTGGATCAACCGATACCACCCTCTCTGCACCATTATCTCTAACCCTTTACATCTTGCCTCACTTTCTTGGTGCTATTGCTATGCTTATCCTTTACACTGATTCTTCATGTATTTATAGTGGAAGAAAAGAAGACAGATCTAAATTTATTGCCACAAATTTCCTTCGCCGGTGCCAAGTTGCCAAACTTTTCGGTCGTCAAAGCTTGGCCTTGGTTGGTGTGTAGTCTTGGGCAGTGCCAAACTTTAGGCGTCGTCTTTGACTCCACAAATCTAACACTAACTTGTCATAAATCTAGACTATGATCAGATGGAGAATTCACTGGTGCTGATCATAGTGGTACCAACAACTTTTGGGATGCTCATTCTCAGTTTTTTTAACTTGGTGTATAATTCAAAATAGGAGAAAGAAAAGAGGCATACCACCTCCTCTCTTTGACATGAATATAAATACATTTTACTGCAGTTAATGTCACATGCATATTACACAGTTTTTGCACTCTGGTTCATTCCTAAACCTTTTATATAAATGATAACAGTGATCTAGTTGCATTTATTAAAATTCTATTTTTTTTCTTTTTGCAGGTAGGGAAACTAGGAATGAAGACATTGAGTTAACATGTTTTGATCTGGTCACCATTGCAAATGCCACTAATAACTTATCTTCAATGAATATGATCAGAGAGGGTGGTTTTGGTCCTGTTTATAAGGTTGAAAATGTGATCTTTGGTTTAAAATGTAATCAAAAAAGTGAATATGGTGACTTTAACATTTCTATTATATATTTTGTAGGGTAAGCTAACGACAGGTGACTTTATTTTTTTAGGATTGTTGCACAAGGTGGTGTGATGGTTTTACAACAACCGGATCATTCATTTGTGCATAAAGATGTCAAACGTTGAAGCATAATTGAATACCCGTCAAAAACTAGAGAAACCCTTGATATAAAATGATCAAGCGATCTATTTTTTTCTCTCTATCTGTAGACAAATCTAATCTATGACTGTATTGCAGAGATCTCACAAAAGTCACACCCAAATCTGTAAAGACTCCTCTTATTTATAGAGAGATGAATCATATTTTGAGTAAAATTGTATCATTTATTACTAGGACTCCTCATTTTGTGTTCCTCTTGTATTAGGAGTCAATTTAGCCAACTTTGGTGTAAATATATTTTATACACATGCTATGATATGTTGGAGAGTAAGATAAGTCAAAAAAAGTTGAATCGGATCGAGACTCGAGTTTACCAAAATCCTTGTTGCTACCTACGTTTGACCCCTACGCATATGCGTAGGGGCTCCTACGCTTGGGCGTAGGCTCATGCATACACCCTCCAGCCATGTGCGTAGTTATGCATAAATTTAAACTTTCTTGCCACGTTTTGCTTGCTGACTGCGTAGCCTCCGTGTTCCCCACTGTCGAGAATTAATTCCCAACTCACACTTAGGAATTAATCCCGCCCAAAATCTTCAACACCCGGTATTTACCCACACACACAACAACACCCACAACACACACACATAACATAATATTTAACGTGGTTCAGTCCCAACTTTGGCCTACGTCCACGGACACACAAATATCATTCAAGAAATATAGATTTTACAATGGTGTATACAACACCCTCGCAACATGTGCAGTCCACACTCTTTTCTCTCTTTCTCTTGGTGTCATCCGCAACCTCACATCTTCTCTTATATCTCTATTATTTCTCTCATTTTGGTGTGTCTCTCTTCTTCATCTTTATGCCTATTTATAGGCAATTTCCAGATCTGCAATAGTCGCCTTCATTTTTCAGATTTACAATTGTCCTATAAAACAAACAAAATTTGCTACCTTTGTCACCATTGTTGACTTCCCCTAATTCAAAATTTTTTTGGCATTCTTCAGCCACCTTCGGAATGATATATAATTTTAGTCAAAACCTAACAATTTCCACCTTGACTAAAATTCTCCACCTCTACTTAGACCCATTATTCGAAACAACTTCACCTTCATCAAAATATCATTATTCCAATATCATTTCATATATATATATTCACATTATAGTCTACATCCACCAAATCCAATTCAAAAACTTCATTTTTTTTCATTCAAATAATTAGACAACACTCTCAATACATCCACCACTCTTTTTCACCTTTTTTTTTCACTCACTTTCTCCTACTCCACTTGACACTTATCAGTTGCCGCTCACTTCATATATATATATATATATATTTTTTTTTTCTTTCCTACTCATAACAACCGAAAAACTTATCCCTCACATTTTTTTTTCTAAACTCTTGTATACCACTTGTTCCCCATTACTTGTATTTTATTTTTTCCTTATACCATGCTTCATTCAAGTTTCAAGACAGTCTCTTTCATTTTCTCAATTTAATTCCACAACTCTTTATAACCTCTCTACATCAATTAATCACCTTTGCTCCAAAGCTCATCTTCTACAACAACAACTCTTGTCCAGATCTAACACATGCGAGCCACCACTGCAACGCGCACTCCACCACACCGCAATGCACCGTGCCTCCATGCATCAACCGGAACCTCATCAGCATCTTCATCTTCAGTATCAACTTATTTAACTTCATCATTTGTGCCAAGTCAAGATCATAGCGCGCCACCAGCCAACTCCCGCTGCCTGTGCGCCACCAGCCTTCTCCCGCTGCCCACACGCCATCGGCCAGTTCCCATTGCCCGCGCATCATCGTTCCATCTTCGTGCGCCACTTCATCTGATTCATCTTCAACATCTTCATTTGTTCACTCTAATTTTTTTTCTTTTTTTCTTTTTTTTTTTGTCTCTACTTCACTATAATTATTTTTTCAACAAACTTACACCATCGACTCAATAACTCCACAACCAAGCTCTGATACCACTTGTTGGGATTTAATTCCCAACTCACACTTAGGAATTAATCCAGCCCAAAATTTTTAACACCCGATATTTACCCACACACACAACACCACTCACAAAACACACACATAACACAATATTTCACGTGGCTCATCCCCAACTTTGGCCTACGTCCATGGAAATACAAATATCATTCAAAAAATAGATCTATTACAATGGTGTATACAACACCCTCTCAACATGTGCAGTCCGCACTCTTTTCTCTCTTTCTCTTGGTGTCATCCGCAACCTCACATCTTCTCTCATATCTCTATTATTTCTCTCATTTTGGTGTGTCTCTCTTCTTCATCTTCATGCCTATTTAAAGGCAATTTCCAGATCTCCAATAACCGCTTTCATTTTTGAGATTTACTTATCTTGTAATACAAACAAAATTTGCTACCTTTGTCGCCATTATTGACTTCCTCCAATTCAAAACAAATTTGGCATTCTCCAGCCACCTTTGGAATAGTATATAATTTTAGTCAAAACCTAACAATCTCCACCTTGACTAAAATTCTCCACCTCTACTCAGACCCATTATTCGAAACAACTCCACCTTCATCAAAATATCATTATTCCAATATAATTTCATATATATATATATATATTCACATTATACTCCACATCCAACGAATCCAATTCAAAAACCTCATTTTTTTCATTCAAATAATCAGACAACACTTTAGATACCTCCACCACTCTCTTTCACCTTTTTTTTTCACTATCTCTATCCTACTCCACTTGTCACTTGTCACTCAGTTCATATATATATATTTTTTGCTTTCCTACTCATAACCACCAAAAAACTTATCCCTCACATTTTTTTTTTCTAAACTCTTGTATGCCACATGTTCCCCACTACTTGTATTTTATTTTTTCCTTATACCATGTTTCATTCAAGTTTCAAGATAGTCACTTTCATTTTCTCAATTTAATTCCACAACTCTTTATCACCTCTCTGCATCAATTAATCACCTTTGCTCCAAAGCTCATCTTTTACAACATTAACTCTTGTCCAGATCTAACACATGCAAGTCACCAGCGAGCCACCACTACTACGCATTCTCCACCACGCCGCAGTGTACCGTGCCTCCATGCGTCAACCGGAACCTCATCAACATCTTCATCTTCAACATCGGCTTCTTTAACTTCATCATTTGTGACAAGTCAATATCATAGCACGCCACCGGCCATCTCCCGTTGCATATGTGCCACCAGCCTTCTCCTGCTGCCAACACGCCACCGGCCAATTCCCATTGCCCGCGCATCATCGTTATATCTTCGTGCGCCACTTCATCTGCTCATTCCAATTTTTTTTTCTTTTTTTTTTTCTCTACTACTCTCTACTTCACTATTATTTTTTTTAATAAACTCACACCACCAACTTAACAACTCCACAACCAAACTCTGATACCACTTGTTGAGAATTAATTCCCAACTCACACTTAGGAATTAATCTCGCCCAAAATTTTCAACAAAACAACACACACACATAACATCATATATTTAACATGGTTCAACCCCATCTTTGGCCTACGTCCACAAACACACAAATATCATTCAAGAAATAGAGATATTACATCGATGTATACATCACCCTCTCAACATGTCCAGTCCGTATTCTTTTCTCTCTTTCTCTCGGTGTCATCCACAACCTCATATCTTCTCTCATATCTTTATTATTTCTCTCATTTTGGCGTGTCTCTCGTCTTCATCTTCATGTCTATTGTAAATGCAAAAAAATGCTCAACACCTTCAAGAATGACTTTATTAATTTTTTATTTCCTTTAAATATATTTTCTTAATGGGCTTCATTACTGGGCTCACAAAAACCTTGCTGGGCCAGCAACCTGATGGGCCTGATGCCAGATGGGCTCAGTTGGGCTGGACATTTCCACTCTTACACAGGCCCGATCCTTTGTGATGGGTCATCGATCTTTCTGGCCCATTAGAAAGGATACAGAGTGGGGATGAGATACATCACCCCTGATCGGGGTGACGTGGCTGACGCAATTAATATGACGGCTGTACAATCATTGTAACGTTTGAAATTTGTGGTCCGGATGGCCTCGATTGGCGAGAAGGGAGGCTGAGGAGGCGCACGTGAAGCGAGGTGACGTTTCGCTTCCCGAGCGCATGGCTTTTCAGGCGCCCCTGAGATTCCTATAAATACTGACTGCAATGCTTTGGATTCATTCTGTTTCACAACTTGAAATTTTTAGAGAACTCTTTGCACTTGAGATCTTTACTTATCATTGCCAGAGTCTACCTCCTCTCTCAGGTAAGCGTCTGAAATCCTTCAGGATTCATCTTAGAGTAAGTTATTTCTTTTCATCTTAGCGTATTTCTTTTCAAAATGTCTGATAGTGATGATACCTGGTCGGGTAGCGACCGTTTATCCTCCTTTGTAGACCCGGACGCCTCCCTCAGTGGAGGTGGTTAGGACAATTGTGTCTAGCCCACCGGAGGTTAACCAGAAGATTACAACAGCTGGGAATCCGGTTGCAAGGGGTTCGGGAGATCAGTTTTATGCTGATCCCCTTCCTCCTATGAATAGGGTACAGACGGTATTAAAAAAGTTGAAGGGTTAAATGCGGGGTACCCGATGGGGTAATTATTAAAAATTACCCTAAACAGTATGATTTTAGGAAGGGTGAGGGAGTTTTGGATCATCAGATTTTGTTGTCGGCCTTTCACCTTCAGGTCCTTAGATTCCCGATCCAGCCCTTTTTCCTTTATACCTTAGCTACCTTAGGGTTGGCCCCGCTTCAGATGGGACCTAACTTCTTCCGGGTCTTGGCCATGATCTTGATGATCAATCGGGATCTAGGCCTTGACCTTGGACTGGCGGAACTTCTGTTCTGTTACAAAATATAGGCCCAGAAGGAGTGTAGAGGCCGGTACAATCTCTTTCCCCTTAGTGGGAGGAAAATCTGTGATGGCATTGAAAAATCCAACAAAGGGTGGAAAGAAAGAATGATCCTGGTGAGTGGGTGTTGGAGACTTCCAAGCTCATCCAGATTCAAAGTCCCCAGTGAGTTTAACCAACACCTTTTCCCTTCTTTCAAGCCATTCCATAGGGGGTCAAACAACTGTGATCAGTGCAATGATAAGTTAGGCCTCCATGTGCTTGAGTTTCTGGGAGCACCCGATGAATATAAAACCTCAAATTATATCAAAACCCGTTTTGAATTGCTTAAATAAAAAAATTGGGGACAGCCTTTGAGGATGTGTAACAGTTTCTTGACAGGTTCTAATTTGCAGGCCCTGTCTACAGAGATGCTGAGAATCCCGCAGGCGGTGTTGAAGAAGAAGCCTAAACGGGCAGTTGGATCTCAAGTGACAACTTCAGCCCCTGGTGAGAGTCAAATCGGGCAGGGATCACAGAGTGTTCCAACGCCCCCGGCTGGTCCTGTTCTCTTGCCTCCGGTGGAGAATACTCCGGTAGCTCCATCTCCACCGATGGGAAATGTTCAAACTGGCCAGACTTCTCCTCCAAGATCAGAGGAGGTTGCTCGACCTTCAGGGGACGTTCCCACTCCTGAATTCTGGTTGGTTGAAGGGGAAATGAGCCTGACGGGGGCACGACATCGCTGATCGAAGGAGAATCTACCCGAACGGTCAGTCAGGCCCCGAACGACGACACAATCGTCTCCCATCGTACTGGATGACAGTGGGGCTGCAACTGAAGTGGAGCGACCCGTGCCCTGGGCGCCGAAGATTAGACTCCCAGACGGTGACTTTCTGGTTGCAGGGCATGCAACCATTGACAACGACGTTGCTCTTCGGGCTATGGGCTCACAGATCTGGATGCCCATTGACCGAAAGAGACTGAGAACCATTGACCAGGAAGAGTTGGCCCTGACAGGTCCAGAGATAACAATGAAGGTAGTGCTTGAATCTACAGATTCCTCAACTGCATTTAATATTTTATTTATTTCTTTATCAGACTAACATTTAATCTTTTGGCAGATGCTCTACCTAACCCAGGCCTATAATGCAAAAATGGAGGAGGACACCAAGTTGCTCCAGAAGTCCAATGAACTCCTAAGGCTGAAGGAGGACTTCCGGATGAAGGTCGCCAACCAGTTGTCCATATCCAATGAAAAGTTGGATGTCCAGACCCAGAGGGTTGTCGCTGTAGAGCAGCAGCTTCGGGCTGCTTAAGAAAAAATTAAAGAAATGGAGGCGGTTCGGCGGACCCTTTTTGCTGAGACGGAGGCCTTGAAGGCTGAGAATGAGAGCTTGAAAGCTAATAATGAGAGCTTGACGGCCTCCAATTCAAAGCTTTTGGAGGAGAGGGCAGAGATGGAGAATCTCCTTGCAACGGAGAGGTCGGTGGTGGAGATGTGCCACCGGGGTGGGAACGAAATGTACAAGCATTTCTGCGAAACCTCCCAGTACCGAATCGGGTTTGGTTGGAGGTCATGCTTCAGTGACATGCAGAAACCCGTCGAAGAAAGAACTTTTGCCTCGGTGGAAGAACTGGATGAGAGTTTGGGCATCGCTTCTCCGTACGACGACCCGGTTGGTGGTGCAGAGACGTTCGTTTCTGCGAGTTCCTGACCAAACCTCTCCCAGGGATGAGCATCACCGTCTCTCCTGATCCTCCGGCTCCTGATGGGGCCATCGTTCCAGTGAACCCAAATGAATCGGGCACCGGTGTTGAACCTTAGGATTTAGTGTTTATGAAGCGCATTGTAAGCCTTGGCCACAGGGGCCATTTTGAATGAGAGATAATAGTTTTTGTCCAGTTGACTTTTTGACTTTTATAATATCACAATTCCTGATTATTATTATTATTATTTTTTTATTTTTTATTTTTACAAAGTTCTGTGATCTCTTCAGGATCTGTGTTGTGCCTTCGGGCACTTCAAGCCATGCGAAGGTCAATGCAACACTTAGTTTACTTTTGGAACAATGATCTCTTCAGGATCTGTGTTGTGACTTCGGGCACTTCAAGCCATGTGAAGGTCAATGCAACACTTAGTTTATTTTTGGAACAATGATCTCTTCAGGATCTGTGTCGTGACT
Organism: Cornus suecica; assembly: GCA_963922005.1. Lineage (NCBI taxonomy): Eukaryota > Viridiplantae > Streptophyta > Magnoliopsida > Cornales > Cornaceae > Cornus > Cornus suecica. Next base: position 19,547,816 of record OY998239.1, on the reverse strand, counting down.
TCGGGCACTTCAGGCCATGCGAAGGTCAATGCAACACTTAGTTTATTTTTGGAACAATGATCTCTTCAGGATCTGTGTTGTGACTTCGGGCACTTCAGGCCATGCGAAGGTCAAGGCAACATTTAGTTTATTTTTGGAACAATGATCTCTTCAGGATCTGTGTTGTGACTTCGGGCACTTCAGGCCATGCGAAGGTCAAGGCAACACTTAGTTTATTTTTGGAACAATGATCTCTTCAGGATCTGTGTTGTGACTTCGGGCACTTCAGGCCATGCGAAGGTCAAGGCAACACTTAGTTTATTTTTATGATTTATTTAATTGGCCATAATAATGATTTTTACTAACCAGGTGTTGTAGCCTTTTTACAAAAATATCCAAGTAAAAACAGGACTTGGCCCATTAAGGGTAGTACCTCTTGAGGCGAGAGGCGTTCTGGGAGTTTGGTTCCATTCCGCCATCAATATTCCTTCGGACTCGGTATGCTCCGCGACCGATAACTTCGGAGATGGTGTTTGGACCCTCCCAAGGCTCCCTGAGCTTGCCTACGAGCCCGATTTTGTGCCTAAGGACCATGTCTCCAATTTGGAACTCTCTTCTTTTGACTCTTTGATTGAAGTGGTTCCGGACCTGCTGTTGGTAGGCGGCCAGCCTGATCCTGGCTGCCTCCCTTTTTCCATCTAGAAGATCAAGATTCTGAGCTAAATGCTGGTTACTTGGTCCTTCAATCCATGCCTCGCTCCGGAGGGTTGGAACCCGGATCTCTGTCGGGATCACAGCTTCAGCACCGTACTCCATGGCAAAAGGGGTCTCACCAGTGGGTTGTCTGGGGGTCGTTCTGTATGACCAGAGAACTTCGGGCAGTTTCTCTAACCAGGCCCCTTTGGCTTTTTCAAGTTTTTTGGCCAGGGTGTTGAATATAGTTCGATTTGTCCTTTCCGCTTGCCCATTCCCTTGTGGGTAGCCGACGGAAGACGTGTTCTGGTTGATACCATGTTCGGCAAAGAATGCTCTAACCCCCTTGTTGTCCAGGTTTGTTCCGTTATCCATCATGATCGTTCTTGGTAGCCCGAATCTGCATATTATGTTGGTCCATATGAATTTGATGACGTGACTTCCTTTGATGGTGGGATAGGCTTCCGCTTCCACCCATTTGGTGAAATAGTCGGTTGCTTAAAGGACGTACGCATTCGACCGGATTGCTTTCGGGAGGGGTCCCACTATATCCATTCCCCATCGGGCGAATGGATATGGTACTATAGTGGGATGCAAGAACTCAGGTGGCCGATGGATAGCATCCTCGTGCATTTGACAGGGCTTGCACTTTCGGACGTATTCTTCGGCATCCCGAGACAGGTAGGGCCAGAAGTATCCTTGAGACAGTATCTTATGGGCAAGGGACCTGCCGCCGGAGTGGTTTCCACAAGCCCCACTGTGAATCTCGTGCATTACTGCTCTAGATTCTGATGGTGTAATACATCTCAGGTAAGGACCGGAAAAGGAATTTCGGTAGAGTTGCCCGTTTATGATTGAGTACCGGGCCGAATTCCTCCTGACCTTATAAGCTTCAGCTTTATTTTCGGGAAGAGTTCCATTCCGCAAGTAATCCATCAGGGGATCCATCCAACTGGGCTCCCATGGGATGAGCATTACTCGTTCGGGCTCCTGAATACTGGGCCTCTGAATAAAATCCAACAGTGCAACCCGGGTTAGGTCTTCTCCGGCTGAGGAAGCTTGATTGTCCAGGTGGTCAGCTTCAGATTTTTCATTTCTGGGGATTTGGGTAAAGGTAACTCTATGAAAACTTTTTGTCTCCTTCAAAACTAGTGCCCGATACAACTCCATTGTCGGGTCCTTTGTTTCGTATTCCCCGTTGATCTGACGAACAACTAGTTGAGAATCACTGTGTACTGCCAAAGACTGAATCTTGAGGCTTCGGGCTATCCTCAAACCGGATACGACGGCCTCGTACTCTGCCTCGTTGTTTATGGCTGGAAACTGTAGTTGCACCGACATATGAAGGCGTGTCCCATCAGGTGTTAAAATTTCCAGGCCAATTCCTGATCCGGAAGAGCTGGCTGATCCATCCACAAAGATCTTTCATGTGTCCAGTTTACTTTTCTGGTCTGGCTCCTCAGTCTCACTTTCGAGCAGAAAGTCCACTACTGCCTGTCCTTTGATGGAAACCCAGGGAATGTATGTCAAATCGTATATGCCCAACTCGATGGCCCATTTAGAGATTCGCCCTGAGAGGTCAGGCTTCGACATAATAACCCTTAGGGGTGTAGCTGTTTGGACGACGATCGGGTGGGCTTCAAAGTAATGCCTTAGCCTTCTCTTAGCATTCACCAGTGACATAATCAGTTTTTCTTGCCTGTTGTATCTGGTTTCTGCCTCAGCCAAGGTTTTGCTGGTGTAGAATATTGGCATTTGAAGGTTCCCGTCCTCTCTGATGAGGGCGGCGTTGGTTGAAGCGGAGGATAATGCTAAATAAAGGTATAAGACTTCATCGGGAGTTGGTGTAGACAAGATGGGGGGCATGGTCAAGTATTCTTTTAACCTCGCCAAGGCCTCCGATTGTTCGGGACCCCAGATCTCTCCCTTCTTCACCTTTATTGCCTGAAAGAATGGTCGGCATCGATCAGTGAGTCGTGAAATGAATCTGCTAAGTGCTACCACTATTCCCGTCAAGACTTGAACGTCTTTATGTGTTCGGGGCTCCTTCATTTCTATTAGGGCCTTGACTTGTGTCGGGCTGGCTTGGATCCCAGTTCGGTCCACGATGTGTCCCAGGAACTGTCCAGATGATACACAAAAAGAACATTTTACTGGGTTAAGCTTCATGCCATATGACCTGAGGGTGGCAAACACTTGGCGTAGGTGAGTGAGATGGTTCCCCTTCTTCCTGCTCTTGACTATAGTATCGTCGATGTAGGCTTCAATTACTGTGCCCATCATACCTTTAAAGATCTTGTTGACCAATCTCTGGAAAGTAGCCCCAGCATTTTTCAGTCCGAAAGGCATAACTTTAAAGCAATATGTACCTGTTTCAGTAATGAAGGAGGTTTTTTCCTCATCCTTCGGGTTCATTTTTATTTGGTTGTAACCTGAATAGGCATCCAGGAAAGTTAGACGATCATAGCCTGAGGTAGCATCAACCATCTGGTCGATCTTTGGGAGTGGAAAGTTGTCCTTCGGGCATGCCTTGTTCAGGTCGGTAAAGTCAACGCAAACCCTCCATTTGCCTTTTTTCTTCTGAACGACCACCACGTTGGCAAGCCATTCAGGATACCTGACTTCCCTGATGAAGCCAGCCTGGAGCAGTCTGGATACCTCATCTGCTATAATTTGGTTCCAATGTGCCCCTATGCGCCTTTGCTTTTGCCTGATTGGTCTGACATTTGGGTCAACATGCAATGAGTGCTGTGAAACATCGGGATCGATCCCTGGCATGTCTATATGCTCCCATGCGAAGACATCAGAGTTGTCCTGCAGCAATTGTGTTAGTTCCTCAAATTCAGAATCGGTGAGGGTTGTACCTGCAAAAGTAACTTTTTCCGGGCTGTCGGGCACAACACAGACCGGTTGTAGCGGTTCAACCACAATTGGGGTGCCCGGGTCCCCCTCCTTTAATTGTTATTTGGAACATGAGCTTTGCTCCTTCGATCGAGGTACCCCTGGGGCCTGTACCTTCCGGATCTCCTTCAGAGTGACAGCATAACATTCCTTGGCGGCCACCTGGTCGCCCTTGACATCGATGGTGCCTATACCGTCAGGGCTTAAACATCTCATGACCTGGTGAAGAGTCGAAGGCACACCTTGCATTCGGTGAATCCATCCCCTTCCCATAAGCAGATTGTATGATGGTTTGTTATCCACCACAACGAATGTCTCGTTTAGGGTCCTATGAGCGGCAAACACCGGTAACTGAACTTCCCCGATCGGCTTGATTTGCCTGCCGTCAAAACCTGCGATGGGGCATCGGGATGTCATAATTTCAGATGGATTGACTTCGAGCTTTTCGAAAGCCCATTTGGTGATGATGTTGGCACTGCTCCCAGGATCTATCATGACTCTCTTCACAAGACAGTTGGCCACCATTAGGGTCACAACCAGAGGGTCTTCATGCGGGGTTTGGACACCCCGAAGGTCCGACACCGAGAAAGTGATCTGAGTTTCCTCTGCCTTGTTGTGGGCCTTACTGATCTCGTTGACTTTTCTCATTTTGTGAGCTTTCCGCAGATAGCTTCGGCGTGATCCTTCGGTCTCTTTGGATGGGGGGCCACCATGAATCATGTTGATGACCCTGACCGGCTATGCATCCGAGGGGTTTCGAGGGACGCCGAGGGCACGTTGATCGGTCCTTGGCCTGTCTCGTTGGACGTAATCCCAGAGTTCCCCGCGAAGTAGTAACGTCTCCACCTGTTGCCTTAGATTGTGGCATTCGTTCGTGATGTGCCCGAAGTCACCGTGGAAAGCGTAGTGTTTTGACTTGTCTCTCTGGTCAAGCGGTTGTCGCAGGGTAGGGAGTTGCTGGAAAATTCCTTTGGCTTTGTTCTCCTGGTAAAGTTTTGCAAGGCTAACCTTCAGGGGTGTTAACCTTTCTTCGAACCTGGGGCGTTTGAATGGTTTTGGGACCGATAATCCCGGTGGGGCCGACGATCCCGGTGGAGTTAATCGTTTCCGATCGATCAACCGATTTTTGGACTGAATCTCAAGACCGACAAAGGCTGATCTCCTTTGCCTGATAGTTTCCTCTTCTTCAATTCTCAAGTATCCCTGGGCCCTGGAGTTTAGTTCCCCAATGCCCGATGGAGGGCGCTTGACCAAAGACTGATGGAACTTTGTTCCTGGAATGAGGGCCATCCTGAATGCCTCAACTGCAGAGTGCTGGTCACAATTATCCACAGAAGAGGATTCGATGTTGAATCGGGATAGAAAAATTTTCAATGACTCTCCTTTCTCCTGGATCATGGTGAAGAGGCAAGATATGGTCTTCTTCTGTCTCTTGTTTCCATAATACTGGGCGATGAAGAGCCCGGTTAACTGCTGCCAGCTGCCAATGGATCGGGGTGGATGATTCCTAAACCATAATAGGGCGGCCTCAGCAAGGCTTGTGGAGAACACTTTACATAGCAGGGACTCGTTCTCAGCGTACATGGTCATTTTCTGATGGATCTGGTATATGTGTTCTTCGGGGTCCCTTGTGCCATCATAAGGGGTGAATTGTGGCATAACGAACTTCTTTGGGAAAGGCTCTTGGGTTGTTTCTTGAACGAAGGGTGACTGTATCAATTCAGTGGACGCCTGGATGGCCATGTCATCCGTAGATCGGGACCTCAAGTCCCCGAGAACTTTTCTTTGGAATTCGTCCATCATTGCTTGAAGTTTCTGGGGGGTTATAGACTCGTCGGCTGCTGGAGCCTTTCTTGAGCGCTGAGAAGACTCGGCATGCTCTTCAGGTCTGTCACTGCCCTGTTGGTTTAGAGAATGGTCGTTCGCCGCCACCGGAGGGTCAGGTGTAACCACCGGTAAAGCAGCTGTTGGTGGAGCCAACCTCTCCCTGAGCTCTGCATTCTGTTTTTCCAAGGCTACGCTACGTTCCTCAGCAGCCGCCAAGCGTTGAAGAATTTGCTCCATGGTCTGGGAATCCTCTACACGATTGTCCTTAGTGGGCAGAATGCCTGCCTGTGAACGAGTGATTGGCATCTTCGTCCGGGGAGGTAGTGAGTGGAGGTTTCTGGAGGTGGAGGATCTTTAAGCTTACCAAATAGAAGATCATTTAGCCTATCAAACAGACTCATCTTTTTCTTTTTGAGGTGGGAAGAAGGAGACGATTTTACAGATCCCGAAGGGCATTTGAAAAATCAGGAACTCCTCTAGAGCTTCCCACAGACGGCGCCAATGTGTAAATGCACAAAAATGCTCAACACCTTCAAGAATGACTTTATTAATTTTTGATTTCCTTTAAATACATTTTCTTAATGGGCTTCATTACTGGGCTCACAAAAACCTTGCTAGGCCAGCAACCTGATGGGCCTGATGCCAGATGGGCTCAGTTGGGCTGGACATTTCCACTCTTACATCTATTTATAGGCAATTTCCAGTTCTGCAATAGCCGTCTTCATTTCCCAAATTTACAAGTGTCCTGTAATACAAACCAAATTTGTTACCTTTGTCGCCATTGTTGACTTCCTCCAATTCAAAATGAATTTGGCATTCTCCAGCCACCTTTGGAATAATATATAATTTTAGTCGAAACCTAACAATCTTCACCTTGACTAAAATTCTCCACCTCTACTCAGACCCATTATTGAAAACAACTCCACCTTCATCTAAATATCATTATTCCAATATCATTTCATATATATATATATATATTTTTCCACTTTATACTCCACCTCCACAGGATCCAATTCAAAAACCTCCTCTCTTTTTTCATTCAAATAATCAGACAACACTCAATATACCTCCACCACTTTCTTTCACCTTTTTTTCACCTCTCTCTTTCCTATTCCACTTGACACTTGTCACTTGTCACTCACTTCATATATATATATATATATATATATATATATATATATATATATATATATATATTGCTATCCTACTCATAACCACTGAAAAACTTATCTCTCACATTTGTTTTTCTAAACTCTTGTTTGCCATTTATTCCCCATGAATTGTATTTTATTTTTTCCTTGTACCATGTTTCATTCATGTTTCAAGATAGTCTCTTTCATTTTCTCAATTTAATTCCATAACTCTTTATCACCTCTCTACATCAATTAATCACCTTTGCTCCAAAGGTCATATTCTACAACATCAACATTGTCCAGATCTAACACATGCGAGCCACAAGTGAGCCACCACTGCTACACGCTCTCCACCACGCCGCAGTGCACCGTGCCTCCATGAGTCAACCGGAACCTCATCAACATCTTCATCTTCGACATCAGCTTCTTTAATTTCATCATTTGTTCCAAGTTAATATCATAGCGCGCCACCGGCCAACTCCCGATGCATGTGCGTCATCAGCCTTCTCCCGCTGCCACACACACCACCGGCCAGTTCCCATTGCCCGCGCATCATTGCTCCATCTTCGTGCGCCTTCATATGCTCACTCAATTTTTTTTTTCTTTTTTTCTTTTTTGTTTCTCTATTACTCTCTACTTCACTATTATTATTTTTTCAATATACTCACACCACCGACTCAACCACTTGTTGGGATTTAATTCCCAACTCACACTTAGGAATTAACCTTCCCAAAATCTTCAACACTTCACATTTACGCACACATACAACAACACCTATAACACACACATAAAAAAATATTTAACTTGGTTCAGCCCCAACTTTGGCCTACGTCCACGGACACACAAATATCATTCAAGAAATAGAGATATTATAATGGCGTATACAACACCCTCTCAACATGTGCAATCCACACTTTTTTCTCTATTTCTCTCGGTGTCATCCGTAACCTCACATCTTCTCTTATATCTCAATTATTTTTCTCATTTTGGTATGTCTCTCTTCTTCATCTTCATGCCTATTTATAGGCAATTTCCAAATCTGCAATAGCCGCCTTCATTTTCAAGATTTATAGTTATCCTGTAATACAAACCAAATTTGCTACATTTATCGCCATTGTTGACTTCATCTAATTCAAAACAAATTTGGCATTCTCCAACCACCTTTGAAATAGTATATAATTTTAGTCAAAACCTAACAATCTTCACCTTGACTAAAATTCTCCAGCTCTACTGAAACCCATTGTTCGAAAGAACTACACCTTCATCAAAATATCACTATTCCAATATTATTTCATATATATATATTTATTTATTCACATTATACTCCACCTCCATCGAATCCAATTGAAAAACCTCATTTTTTTTCTTTCAAATAATCAGACAACACTCTAGATACCTCCACCACTCTCTTTCACCTTTTTTTTTTCTTTTTTCACTCTTTTTCTCCTACTCAACTTAACACTTGTCACTCACTTCATATATATATATATATATTTTCCTACTCATAACCACCAAAAAACTTATCCCTCACATTTTTTTTTCTAAACACTTGTTTGCCACATGCTCCCCACTACTTGTATTTTATTTTTTCCTCATACCATGTTTCATTCAAGTTTCAAGATAGTCTATTTCATTTTCTCATTTTAATTCCACAACTCTTTATCACTTCTCTGCATCAATTCATCACCTTTGCTCTAAAGCTCATCTTCTACAACATTAACTCTTGTCCAGATCTAACACATGCGAGCCACCAGTGAGCCATCACTGCTACGCGTTCTCCACCACGCCGCAGTGCACCGTACCTCCATGCGCCAACCGAACCTCATCAACATCTTCATCTTCGGCATTAGCTTCTTTAACTTCATCATTTATGTCAAGTCACGATCATAGTACGCCACCGTCCAACTCCCGCTGCTTGTGCGCCACCAGCTTTCTCCCGCTGCCCACACGCCACCAGCCAGTTCCCATTGTCCACATATCATCGCTTCATCTTCACGCACCACTTCATCTGCTTCACCTTCAACATCTTCATCTGCTCACTCCAATTTTTTTTTCTATACTACTCTCCATTTCACTATTATTGTTTTTCAACAAACTCACACCACCGACTCAACAACTCCATAACCAAGCTCTGATACCACTTGTTGGAAATTAATTCCCAACTCACACTTAAGAATTAATCCCACCCAAAATCTTTAACACCCGGTATTTACCCACACATACAACAACACCCACAACACACACATAATACAATATTTAACGTGGTTCAGCCCCAACTTTGGCCTACGTTCACGGACACACAAATATCATTCAAGAAATAGAGATATTACAATGGTGTATACAACACCCTCTCCACATGTGCAGTCCGCACTCTTTTCTCTCTTTCTCTCGATATCATCCGCAACCTCACATCTTCTCTCATATCTCTATTATTTCTCTCATTTTGGTGTGTGTCTCTTCTTCATCTTCATGCCTATTTATAGGCAATTTCCAGATCTGCAATAGCCGCCTTTATTTTCCAGATTTACAATTGTCCTGTAATACAAACAAAATTTGCTACCATTGTCGCCATTGTTGACTTCCTGCTATTCAAAACTAATTTGGCATTCTCCAGCAACATTTGGAATAATATATAACTTTAGTGAAAACCTAACAATCTCCACCTTGCCTAAAATTCTCCACCTCTACTCAGACCCATTATTCGAAACAACTCCACCTTCATCAAAATATCATTATTCCAATATCATTTCATATATATATATTCACATTATACTCCACCTCCATCAAATCCAATTCAAAAACCTCCTTTTATTTTTCATTCAAATAATCAGACAACACTCTAGATACCTCCACCACTCTCTTTCACATTTTTCTTTCTTTTTTTTTCACTCTCTCTATCCTAGTCCACTTGACACTTGTCACTTGTCACTCACTTCATATATATATATATATATATATATTTTACTTTCCTACTCATAACCACCGAAAAACTTTTACCTCACATTTACCCTTTTCTGTAATTTCATAATACATGAATAATGTCTCTAAAATCCAATGTAAATATGTGTATAAGCCTGTATGTAGAGGTATGGAATCACCGATCACTTAAAATATCGAAGCAGGGACAAAACTGGAAAATTTTGAAACAACTTGTGAACGTAAAGGGATCACGTGGCCATAAGGTGGGACCTACGCCCCTGACCTACGCTTGGGTGTAGGTCTAGGGTGTAAGGTCCCCCTTTGGCTCACAAACCAAAGCGTAACTAAGGTCCAGTCTGCCTCTTTTTGCCTCTAACGACGTAGGGTATCATGCATTTTGCTATAAAAACTCATTTTTTTCATATTTGAGCTAGACTGGTCACATTTAACTCCCGATGCTTTTGGTTGAAGTAATAATGTCTGGAAATAACATTTTTTCCCTTCGGTGAGATAACAATGTCGGGAAATGATCATTTTACCCTTCGGTAGCTCTTCTTTGCTCTGGCACACCTCTTGATTTCTTTCTCGATATAGAAACGAACACAAACTCATTTAATTCACCGAGATTAGCTATGTTTCTTCATTAAGCTCCTGAAACATGCTTACATACACAAACGGGATAAAAATACCAAGTAATGGAATGTAAAGACATAACAAACGCAAGATATGGACGAAAAATTACCAATATCACATGCACATGCACATACATATATATATACACATATATACATATGCATATATATATTCATAGTTTCATACCTATATTTACATACTTAAATCTAAATATATTGTCTAATTTAATTTAAGATTTATGATATTTTACATTCAAATTAGGTTAAGATTGAAATTCATATTCAAATTGAGTTTGAGATTGAAATTTAATTACACATGAATTCCAATATTTATCTGAACAATGTATTTGGAAATTGCATTGGTGGAATTGCAACTTCAATGCAATTCCAAAACGGCACAACCGAACCGAACCTGACTGTATTTGAGATAACAAATATGTACTTAAATGCCTTTAACTGTAGTAAGCATATGAATCAAACCCTTCACAATGTTTATTATGTTTATTGATGAAATACGTATGTTACTTAGGCCCTGTTTGGTAGGTGGTTCAGTTCCAGCTGGTCTGGTCTAGTCTTGCATTTTATGGGACCAGACCATGTTTGGTAGCATTGGTCCCAAATTTTTGGTTAGACCAAGTAAGACCCAATCAGACCAAAATGGCCTCCTTTCAGACAAAAAAAAAAGGTGGTTCCTAGTGGTCCGGTCTGGTCTTATTAATAAAATATATTTATAAATAATTAAAAATGAATAATTAATAATAATAATAATAAATTAAATTAAACATATTTTAAAAATAAAATATAAATAATACATAATAAACAAAATGAAATAAATAATACCTAATAATAATAAAAATGAATATAATAATAATAAATAAATAAATAATAAAATATATTTATAAATAATTAAAAATGAATAATTAATAATATAAATAATAAATTCAATAAAACATAATAATAATAAAAAATGAATACAATAATAATAAATAAATATAATAATAAAAAATGGACTAAATAATAATAATAAATTAATAAAATAAATAATAAATTACATAAAACATATTTAAAAATATAATAAAAATAATAAATAATAAACAAAATGAAATAAATAATAATAATAAATAAATATAATAAAAAATAATAAATAGATATAATAATAAATAAATATAATAATAAATAATAAGTAAATATAATAATGAATAAATACTTCATAATAATAAAAAAAATGAGTATAATAATAATAAATTAATATTAAATTAATAAAATATATTTTTAAATAATTAAAAATGAATAAATAATTTATAAATAAAATGAATTAAATAATGACATAATAATAAATAAATAGAATATATTTATAAATTAATAAATAATAATATAAATAATAAAATATACTATAAAGTGAAGAAATAATAAGATCAGACCGCTTACCAAACAAACTTTTTCAAATCAGATTAGACTAGACCGGACCGGACCATACCGGACCGCCTACCAAACATGGCCTTAAACTATTATGATAATTTGACTGAAAAAAATAACCCTTTGCAAATACAATAATCTATTTATATCCAAGGAGTTGGGTACCTTCAATTTGACATAATTTACATTGCCGTGTTTGAGATTTTATACAACTAAACTCTTTCAAAATTAACCCGTGAACTCAAAAGCCTCCTAATTGAAAATTAAAAAATGACAAAAAGAATAAAAACATTATATATAAGGAATGACTAAAAAAAACTTATATATAAAGGCCTAATGGCCAAACATTTGTTCTTGTTCCTAAATGGGAACCCTTAGTGCATGTTTGGTACGGTTGAATGAAATGAGAATGAGAATGGAATAACCATTCTCATTCTACTGTTTGGTTGTAAATATGAAGCACATTGGGAATGGAATGAACTTTAATTTCTTTCTCAAAAATACCCTTCTTAGTATTAAATATAAAATTAAATAAAATAATACTATTTTTTTATTTTTTTACAAAAAATGGTAAAACGTAACAAGAATAGTAATGACGGACAATAAAGGCGGCGGCGATGGTGGCGAAATGGCGGTGGTGGTGGCTTATTTTCTTGAAATGTGAGAGGGTTATTTAAGTAATTTTATATTTTAAAAGCATTCCTAGAGGAATGGAATGACCATTCCACAACTTTAGTAATGGAATGAAAATCCATTCCCAAGAATGAAATTCCATTCCTTGGGAATGGTCATTCTCATTCATTATATTGTACCAAACAAAAGAATGGAATGAATGGGCATTTCATTCCATTTCATTCCAACGTACCAATGCACTAATAGAGACAACGTGTGTGAGTATTTTAATGTTTCAATATATATATATATATATATATATAGAGAGAGAGAGAGAGAGAGGATATAAGTTAGCTTTGGATAATTATTAATTATAAAATGTAGTTTATCTTAGATAAATGTAGTTTATCTTTTAAATAATGTAACTCATATGTTAAATTCTACCATTCACTTATATTCAAATTCAATGTACATTCAATTATATTGAAAATTGTAATAACTACATTAAACGTGGAGGCCTATTCACTTCTTAACAATAACACACTAAATTAAAAATGAAATATAATAATATGATACAACCTGATAAAATATGTTTTAAAATATATAATTTTGTTTATGGAGCATTTAGTTAAAAAGATTTTAACAAAAAAAATATAATCGAATACTTAAATAATTATTTTTAAAAAATAATTAATCACTTATTATGCTTATCATGCATCTTAAAATAAAAATAATCATAATTTATCTTAGTTTTATAAATTCAAAAATAATTATTATATGACCACTTTAAATTTAATAAAGCAAGTCAAAGAAAAAATAAACATACTCAATTGGTATTTGTAGAATAAAAGACTAAAATTTAGAAAATATAAATATAAAAATATAATTGGTACTTGTAGATGCCAAAAAATGCACAACACAATAATGGAGTTTCATAAATCATTTTTCTTTGTATATATACATTCCATTTTTGGACTTTGGGCTCATTAAGGCAACATTCTCCTGCATACATCATCATTTTTTCTCTTTCTTACGTCACTAACTTGATCCCCAAGTTGTTCGGGAATGTTTTAGCTATTGGTCTTGGAATGAGCCCTTATCTTCGGGCTCTAGTCATCCTTACTGGGCCATTAGGCTTGCGGGCCAAAGGCTTGTTAAGCTTTGGAAAATTCCACACTTACACAGGCCCCTTCTTGTTTATGGGCTTTTATATTAATGACCCATAGTCAAGAATAGAGTGTGGTTATGATGTACAGCTACTATGTCGGGTGACGTGGCAAAACCATTAAATATGAGAACAATACCCACCATTAGTATTTCAAATTCATGGCTTTAGTGGCCTTGATTTGCGCGATGGGGGCTAAGAAGACAGTTTGATGCTCTGTTTCTTGTGCGCATGTCCTTTAGCCTCCCTCGATGCCCTCTATAAATACCCAAGGGTTTATACGCGAAATATTTCTTGCATTTCAAAACTCTTGGTTTTCAAAAACTCTCTGCAACTAAGCTTCTTCACTTGTTATCACCGGGGTATGCACTTATTTCCTGAAAAACTCACAAACCTTCACCGGAATCCACCTTAGAGTAAGTTCTTTCCTCTAACTCTTCTACCTTTCTGTCAATATGTCTGATAGTGATGACACCCGATCAATTAGTGATCATCTTCCTTCTTCTGTTGATCTTGATGCCTCATGATAAGAGTCAAATATCATACATTTAAAGCTCATAATTATACATTGTTATGTTCATGTTTATCATTATATTGGTGCTTTTATACGGTTTTTATATTTTAAGATGTTTCAGGCCATGTCATGTAAAATGAGTTAAATTCGGTGAAATAACTGGATTTGTGATTCAAGATCGTTCGAGAGCCGAAACCATGGATAAAATACCTATGAAGGACCAAAAATAAGTCAAGGATGCAAAAGAAATGAATAAGAATGAACCCAGAAGAGAAACAGAGCAAAAAAAATGAAATACAAAAATACAAAGTGAAGAACTACCGAGTACTCAGTAGTGCCTTCACCGAGTACTCGGTAGTAAAAAAGTGAGAAAAATTCTAGAGACATACGCGCGTTCTCGCACCATTGCGCAACCACCGAGTACTCGGTAAGACCAGATACGGCCAGTACATATCAGCAACTTGTATATGCACATGTGGGACACATTTCAGTCAGACTCAGCATGGAATGATCTCTAGGCTATTTTGAATGCAATATTGACCATATGTGATGAGATTTTATACCATTCTTTAAGAAAGATCACGATATACATTCCTGACTTAACCATGAAGCAATCAGATTACCAAATAAAGATGCCTATTTTTCTATAAAAGAGAGGGGTCTACCTTACAATTATGTGTGTTACATTGGAGTCTTGATACATTGAATTAAAGGACTACCGTTGGAGATTTGTACAGGAATATCAACCATTGAGGGCGTGTCTACATCAATAATACAGGCAACCATTACCATGAACAACTAAATCAGTATCTAGGGTTTTAAACAAAACCCTAGCCAAGTAATGTAGACTCTTTCTTATTTTTATTGTATAAGGAGAAACTGAAGGACAAATATGTGATGATTGCATAGATGAGTGATTACTTTTGATTTTATATAAGATTCTACGTTTATTCTATGTCTTATCTTATCTTAGCTTGAATGAATGTTTTATTCTACTCAATCATGGTTATTCAATATGGGCTAGAATCGGATGCTTAATTCATGATTTTTTACACAATGGTGGTTATTAACATGCAATCTAGATTTAGACAGTCCATGCTAAGAGAAGATGATATAGGCATATTTTTTATTTAATGTTTTAGGAGTAGTTGTAGAGTAGATGCATGCACTAGTCATACTTTATTCTAAAATGGGTTGTAGTCAAGTCGGATGAATTGTTCCCTTTTTGGTAGTAGGGTTTGCCAATGTTTGCGACCCTATTATGATTAACATATGATAGACCGCCCTTTACAATTGAATGAATTAGAAAAATATTTTATGCGGTTAGTGGTGGAGTTAGAAATACCCTACATCTTTATCTCCATTGTTTTCAAAACACCAAAACCAAATATCTATCTTATTTTATGTTATTTTATTTCTTGTCAAATTAGTTATAGAAAACAAAATAAACAAATTATATTTCATAATTTAGTTACAATAATTATAAAAACGTTGTGAATTCAATAGTCTCTGATACGATATACCCTATCTCATCTATATTATACTATAATTGATTCATGCACTTGCGATAGGGAAAACTACATCAAATTTAAGGGCTTATTTGCACACACCATTATTATTATTATTATTTATTACCCAAGCCTAGTAGTCCTAAACCAATCAGGGTTTGGGAACCGATCACCTCGCTTAGCTCTCCTTCTATTGAGATGGTCAGGACCGTTAAATCTAGCCCCCCAGAGGTCACCCAGGCTGTCAATACCCGTGTGATCCCTATTGACCCAATTTTGGTTAGGGGTCAGGATGATGGGAATTTGGGAACTCAATTCTTTGCTGACCCTCTCCCTTCCCGATGTAAGGTAGATGTAATGTTGAAGAAGCTCTAGGTTCCCGATGATGTGACCATTGAGCACTACCCTAGGAAATATGATTTTAGGAAGGGTGAGGGAGTGAGAGATAACCAGATCCTGGTTTTTGCTTACCACTAACAAGTTATGCGTTTTCCTATCCATCCGTTCTTCCTCGTAGTTTTGTCTACTCTTGGTCTAGCCCCACTTTAAGTTAGGCCAATTTTTTTTAGGATCTTAGCCATGGTTCTTCTACTTAATAATAATCTCGGTCTGAATATGATCTTGACTGAGGTCCTTTTTTTCTACAAATTGCAAGACCTAAAGGACTATATGGGGTGTTATTATCTTTTCCCCTTTCAGTGGAGAAAATTACATGATGGCACAGATAAATCCAACAAGGGTTTGAAGAAGAGGATGATACTGGTGAGTGGGAATTGGAGGCACCCTCAGGTAGCTAGTATCCGGATCCCGAAAGCCTTTAGTCAACAACTTTTTCCCCCCATCAGGTTCTATCATAAAGGGGCTTGCTTTTATGATCTGTACAATGACAAGTTAGGGAGGCATGTGCTTGAGTTTAAGAGATCCCCCAAAACCTCCCCTTCTTACATTAAGTCACGCTTTGATCTCCTCAAATCTAAAGTTTGCGGTAAGCCCCTGAGGATGTGCCCTAACTACCTAACTAATGGTGTTTTGTAGGGAATATCAGCAGCTGGAGTAAAAATCATGTTGAGGATTCCACAAGTCAGCTTGAAGAAGCCTCGAAAAGAAAGATCCGGCACCTCATCCAAATATGTTAATCCAACCAACACAACACTTCTTGCTAGGGGTGATTTTCCTCATTCACCTCCTTCGGGAAGTCCTCTTACTATCCCCCATCTTCCTTTAGGGGGGACACTACTACCATTCCTCCTCATCCTTCTTCAGGGGAGGCCACCGTTGTTCCTACCCAAACGCCTCCAGATCCACCAGTTGGTAACACTCGACCTCGATCAGCGGATGATCAAACCGATAGGTCGGTCCAGCCCCGCTTGAGAACAACAGCCTCGCTGAGTTTGCTGAGGGACTCCGATGTGGCTGCTAAGGCCATCGTCTGGCATCCGACCATCATACTTCCCAGAAATCAAACATTGGTCAATGGGCAGACGACCATCGATAGGCCTAATACCCTTCGGATAATGGGCCTTCAAATCTGGACCCCAGCTTATAGGAATACCATAAAAAGATGGACAGAGAGGAGTTGGCTCTTACTGGCTTCGAGCTAGCCATGAAGGTTAGTCATATGCATCTTGATCTTGTTTTATGCATGACTTTTCTTTCTTTCTTAGTCTCACTAACTGACCATATGACACTTGTATTTTCTGTCAGATGTTGTACTACACCCAGGCCTACAACATGAAGCTTGAGAGTGATAGTAGGGCTCTTCAAAATCAGGTTAATCTCCTCAGGTTGGAGGAGGAGGCTAGGAAAAAGGCGTAGGCTAGGTTGGTGACTTGCAAAAAGGAGCTGGAAAACCAGACCTGTTGGGCTATAATTGTCGAGCAGAAGCTTCGAGAGACTGAGGAGAAGTTCAAGATCCTGGAGGAGGGTCAACAAGCCCTGACAGCTCAGAATCAGGAGTTGTTGGCCCAGAATGAGAGCTTGAAGGTTTCAAGTCAGAAGCTTCTGGATGAGAAGGTTGAGACTGAGAACCTTCTGGAAGTAGAGAGGTCTACAGTGGAGATGTGCCATCGGGGCGGCATTCAGATGTATAAGCGTTTCTCCGATACCTCTAACTACCGGGTTGGATTTGGTTGGAAGTCATGCTTTCAGGATTTCCAGCTTCCTGTTGAGGAATGAGATTTCATATTTGTGGAGGAATTGGATAAATCCCTTAGTATAGCCCCTCCATATGCCAATCCAGAGGCAGGCCCGGATGACATCCTCTTCTGTGAGTTCCTTTCCAAGCTTTTCCCTAACTCAGATCCTGACCCTGCCTTGTTGCCAGCTCCAAGCCAGACTCCTGAACAGACCTATCATCCTACAGGCACAGAGTTAATGGGGCACAAAGGATGGAACCAGAATAGTGGATAGATTTGATCCTCAGCTCAGCAATTAGGGTCGTAAGACTTAGGTTTTAGATTTTGTTTTGTGTTAAATTTTATAAGACTTGGCCATCGAGGCTCAAATTTGAATGAGTAAACCTGATTTTTTGTTAATTTGATTATAGTGCCTACACTTAGTTTATTTTTGAGTAAAAATATTGATATCTTGATCACTTGTGGATCGGTGTTGGGTATTTCGGGCTCTTGTGGCCTTGAGATAGATGTCACAACACTTGGCTAATATTTGTAAAATTTTGATCACTTGTGGATCGGTGTTGTGTCTTTCGGGCTCTTGAGGCCATACGAGAGACGTCACAACACTTAGCTAATATTTCGTAAAATTTTATAAAATTTTAATCACTTGTGGATCGGTGTTGGGTCTTTCGGGCTCTTGTGGCCTCGAGATAGATGTTCCAACACTTACCTAATTTTTTGTAAAATTTTGATTACTTGTGGATCGGTCTTGTGTCTTTCGGGTTCTTGAGGCCATGCAAGAGACGTCATAACACTTAGCTAACCTTTCGGTCTCTTGTGGCCTCAAGATAGGTGTCCCAACACTTAGCTAATTGTTTATAAACTTTTGATCACTTATGGATTAGTGTTGTGTCTTTTGGGCTCTTGAGGCCATGCGAGAGACGTCACAACACTTAGCTAATCTTTCATAAAATTTTGATCACTTGTGGATCAGTGTTGGGTCTTTCGGGCTCTAATGGCCTCGAGATAAATGTCCCAACACTTAGCTAATTTTTTGTAAATTTTTTATCACTTGTGGATCGGTGTTGTGCCTTTCAGGCTTTTAAGGCCATTTGAGAGACGTCACAATACTTAGCTAATTTTTTGGGCTCTTGTGGCCTCGAGATAGGTGTCCCAACTTAGTTTATTTTTGCAACCACAACCATCTACAAGCTTTCTTTTCCAAGAAGAGACATTTTACTGATACAAATATAGTTTATCGGGCACAGGTGCCTTTTTTTACATAAATAAATGAACCAAATGAATGAAAATGAGTGGCCCATCTACGGGTAGTACCTCTTTAGTTGGGAGGCATTTTGGGAGTTTGGCTACATCCGTCCGTCCTCGTTTTTACAGAGACGGTACACCCCACGCCTTATGACTTCGATGACTATGTATGGGCCCTCCCAAGGTTCTCTAAGTTTGCCAACCAGCCCAATTTTTCACCTAAGGACCATGTCCCCGACCTGGAATTCCATTTTTTTAACTTTTTAGTTGAAGTGATTCATAACGCAGTACTGGTAAGCTGCCACCTGATCCCTGTTGCTTCCCTCTTTTCATTTAGCAAACCTAGGTCATGAGCCAGATGCTGGTTGTTTGGGCCCTCCTCCCAGGCCTCGCTTTTTAGGGTTGGTACTTTGACCTCTGTGGGGATTACGACCTCAACACCATATGCCATGGCAAAAGGTGTCTCCCCGGTGGGCTGCCTGGGAGTTGTCCTGTACGACCACAGTACCTCTGGTAGCTTTTCCAGCCAGGCACCTTTAACTTCTTCAAGCTTCTTCCCGGGAGTGTCAAAGATCATTTGGTTAGTTCTCTCAGCCAGGCCATTTCCTTGGGGGTACTCAACAAATGAAGTGTTTTGATTGATACCATGATCGATAAAGAATGCTCTTACTTTCTTATTATCCAAATTTCTTCCATTATCCATCATAATCGTTCTGAGCAACCTGAACCTGCATTAGCTTCAACTTCAAACATCTCTCTAGGAGGGGAATGACTTCGCTGCATAAAATTTTCAATTCTTTCTAATTTTTCTCCAAACAATGCCATGGTATCTCTCGCATCATCATGCTCTACGACATACGATTTTTCATATCTCCTATCTTGTTGTCCACCTCTAGACCTCAACTCAGATTGATATTGAATTGTGTTTTCACAGATATTATCAAATATCTCCAAAAGTTCTTTAACTAGCTTTAAATTAAACTGTCCTTGTGTGGCCGCATCTATCAAAGTCTTATGCGCCTCCCCGAGTCCCATGTGGAAATTTTTAGCAATATCTTGTTCAGAAAACCTATGGTAGGGACACTTATACAGAATTTCATTATACATTTCCCATGTATCATGAAAATGCTCACCAGGTAACTACCTAAAGCTTTTGATTGTATCTTGTGCTTCTGAGGTCTTTCCTATTAGATAGTGTTTTTCAATGAATTCTCTCTTAAGGGCTTCCTAATCAATTTTAATTTCTTTTGCTAATTTGATGTACCATCTTTTAGCTCTCTCTTTTAATGACTAAGGGAATAATCTCACTCGCAAGTCATTTTTGGGTAAATTGTCAAACCTAACAGTAAAGGCTACCTCTAGGAAATCATTGATGTGTTGGTATGGGTCATCTATCCTAAGGCCTGAAAATTTTAGAAGCATATTGATCATGTTTGTCTTGATCTCAAAGTGCTTCGCTCCTTCTTATTTTGAAAAATTAGCATAGGAATCGTACACATCGGGCGCGTAATATCCTTTTAGTGATGTCTCTGGTGCCCTTTGTTGGTAGGCTCTTTGGTCAACCATTGCTTCTTTTTGCTGACGTTAACGCTCTTCAATAGATCAACGTAAACGATGGAGAGTCTTTTCGATATCAGGATCGTACTCGACTAATGCAGTGCTTAAATTAGAATGGGAAAAAAAATCCGAAATTAAATTTTATTTTTTATTTTTATGAAATAACAATTAACTAAATTAACTACTTCTAAATTACATAAAATAAAGCAAGAATTAATATGCGAAAATCTAGGTTACTATAAACTCACAAAAGTTCCAGACGCAACTTTAGAAGCTCCGATTTTTCCTTTTCTGCTTTTCAAAGTACCTGTCAATCATACAAAAATCTAACTTTAGCTACAACTACAATAACGCAATGCAAATAAACTACTAAAGCTATTGAACAATGCTTAATCCTCGGTAGCAGCACCAAAAACTTGATGCGCGTCAAGTGTGTACAAAATATGTGGTTAAAAACAATACCTTAACGACTCTAGGTTTAACCCCACACAAGCGCACGTATCAATTGTAGGATAACAAATGGCTTGAGTAAGGGATATCGATCCCATAGAGACTGAGATTGTTCACTTTAATAGTTCAAAAACACTGAATTATATTTTCTGAAAATAGTTTGTTTGGGTGGTCAAAGACCAAATTATCTATTTAAACTAATAATTATCTAGAAAGAAAATTAAATTGGTTGTGATTCAAATGAGAGAGAAAACTAGGATTTTCATCACTCCATCACTAATCGCATAATATAGTTCATCATTGTATCAATTGTACGAGGGCGATCCATAATTGTGAATCAGGTCGTACCGCAAATAGCTAAACACAACCCCAAAAAACATTACCATCAACCGGATCGCGAT